>VXBS01001505.1:486110-533700 GCA_013400255.1 Sitta europaea
TTTTAAAGCATTAATTATTAATTTGGATACGTGCAATTCATCCTTACTAATTTTTCCTTGGTTTATGATACTGCTTTTCTCCTCTCAATACAAGGGGGAGAAAATGAATATCTTATGTGGAAAGGGAGGAATGAGAATGGGAGCTTTTGCTCCCCAGGAAGTGATGGTGTAAAACCCACTGTAGCTCAGTAACTTTTCAAATACAGCCTTTTTTCCTGGCCACTGTCTTACCACCTCCATGCAGAGATGGAAATCCCTGGTATTTTTGCCACCTTCCTCAGCTTTTATCTGTGTGATTTAGCTGGGCAACACTTAATTAAACTCCATTTCCTCTCTTTACGCTTCAGGTATTATTATGTGGCTTCCTTCAAGGGGTAATTTGTAAGCTCTTTATCAAAGCTGTGAATTTAATAATATCAAAGACTGTCAGTGTAATAAGATGTATTAACATTTCTCATGAAATTTTTCTCTCCATAAGTATGTTGTTCATCTGCTGGATATTGTGGGCTTTCAATATAAGTAAAAACCCCACAATATATACATTGTTTAGTCATATTATTCCCTCACCCTTACAACCTTCATAGTTACTGTTGTCTGAAAAGCAGAACTTCAGCACTGTAGTACTTTCATTGCAACAGGAAAACCATGTTTCATTTAGCAGTGTTACCTGCAGCACCCAGGGAATGGTTCTGTTTTGAGGCAGGAGGGAAATGACGGCAGTGCTGTGGCTGCTGAGCAGCTCTGGTTATATAGGTCATTATTCTAGAATAATAATCTAGCACTGATTATATAGGTTATTATTCTAGACTAATAATCTAGCACTGATTATATAGGTTATTATTCTAGAATAGGTCAAACTCACATTTCCTGTGGAAAGTGGGTATGACTTGTTAAAAAGTTGGGATTTTTTTAGGAGAGAGATTTCTCAATAAAAATAATCATTGTATAGAGAGCAGAAGCTTTCTTTAATATAATGTAAAATCACTGTTTTTCCCATGTAGGTTCACACTAATTTGTAGCACAAGTACAATGTTTGCTCTTAACTATTGTCTATAGCTCTGCTTTCTGTGCAATTTGCTTTCCTTTCTCTAATTCTTCCTGTTGCATTCAGGAGGTTGGCTAAGATTACATATCTAAAATACCCAAGAGGATAATACTGAAAAAAGATTATGGAAGGAAATTTAAAAAAAAAACAAAAACCCACAACTCCCCAAGTCTAACTCCTGCTTCCTTTTTTTTTTTTTTCATTTCTCTCCTTTAACTTTCAGAAAAGTAATAGAATGACAAAAGGAGCACCTTGCAGACATTATACAATCAACAATGACTTAGCTAGTTTAAATTTGAAGCTCATATTATACAGTTAGGTAGGTACATTAATGGTAATGTCCTTGGAAGTATTGTGGAAGACCTGTAGTATTTTTTGAACAAAAATTATTCTTGATTAGTCAATCCAAAATTTTTAATAGTCTTTTATTTTATAGATTTTAATTGCTCAGCTTTCACATTTTGGGGCTCTTTTTTAAAGCAAGTATGAATTAATAATTAAAGCATTAAGAACCAATGACTGATGTTTATGGTCTATATGGACAGCCCAATTCTTGTACTGTTTTCTCTTTGAATAAATGTGTACAGAGATTCTAGATTTGTTTAATGTGTGATTGATGTACATGAGACAAAATTTATTATGGGTTCCACTGTACAGGCTGTGGCCATGGGTGCTGTTATTTGAAAATTCCTGGAATAATATTACCCTTGCTTATGTAAAAACATGCTCTCTGTTGAGGGAGTACTTTCTCTGAGCAAATGCAGTTGTATACTGGCTGCAGAATCTCTCAGCAGCTAATCCTAGCTGGGCACTGACAGAAGATGCAGTGTCATGGAAAGAGCCTCAAAAAACTGGTCTGTCCTGATTTGCCCTGTGCTGTAACCTCCTCTGCTGTCTCAGTGGTGTAAGTGCTGGTGTAATCACAAAGTCACATCCAGAGGCTTTCTCACTGACACTCCTCTGAGATGTTTTCCAGTACTGCAGGTGAGCTAGGCTTTCATTTCCATTGGGCTGGCTGTACCCAGAAGGCACTCTAGGATTCCCAAATGGGGCTTTTGCTGCCAGTCTCCTAAAAACAAAAACAGGAGCCAAGGTGTTTGACCAGCTTAGCAGAGGAAGTTTTGCAAGGACAGCAAAACTAAAAGAAGGCCTGCAGGGTAGACCAAAAAATATTTTAAGGTCATGCTAAAATGCTCCTTTGAATTAACCCTGTAAAATCAGTATCAGGATATAGTAACCAGTGGCTTGGATCTGAGAAAACAAATAAATTTTAAGATTACTGTAGTGTTGGTAGGTGATGTGTTCAGGAGAGGGAAGAACTTCAAAGAGAATTGGTCAGTGTTGATAATTAGTTTAATAGACTTGTAAATGGATTTGTTCCTCAAATGTGTGTTTCTTCTCATAGATTGACTATTAACATAGATATTAAGAGTACATCACAGTGAAGAAATTATTGTTAACTACAACAAAAGACCAAGTCAAACTTAGTGTGAAATTAAATGCTGGCCTTGTGCTCTGTCTCTTCTGTGTCAGAACTTATGTGAAAGACAGTTGTGTTCTCCTTTGTGACTGGATTCTATTTCCCCTATTCTTTGAATTATACAAATTGGTATTTTGGAGGGAAAAAAGTGACTTTATATTTCTCTGTAGACTTAGCTTCTCCCTACTGATTGTGCTTTTCCAGAGACTACTATGGCAGATCCCTAGTCCCTTGGCTTCTAGGGCTGCCTGCACAGAGTTCTCCAGCTTGTAACACTCTTGTGGCTTCCTCAGCTCTGGATAATTAATTTGTTGAATAATTAATTTGTTACTGCTAGAGGAGCTAAGTGTTTCTGAGAAGCCAGGTTTGCTGTTGTCAAGGGCTGTTCTAGATCCTAGGCTCATTATTCCAAGGCCTGTGCCTGAATGTTTTCTTTTTCACAGGGGGTTAGGATGGTGTTTTCTCCTCTGCAGCATCCCAGACACAGACACCTGTGGTTTCCACGGGCTTGGTGCTGCACCCATCATCTCTTGCCCAGCACAGAGCTCAGCACTAAGCACCATGGAATATCTTGAGGTGGAAGGGCTGCACAAGGATCATAGTATCCACCTGGCCCTGCACAGGACAACCTCAAAAATCACATGGCTGAAGCTGCTCACAGTTTTGGCTAAGCTTATGAGTTAGTTCTGTGTTGAATTTTGCACTCCTAAGCTTCATGAAAGATATGAAATTGAGAGATATGGCCACTCCAGTTCCACTTGAAACAGCATGAGGTAAAATTGGCACTCTGCAGATCCAGGCCCTGATGATTTTGCTCTTTGAAAAGAAACCAGACTACTCTCTCCAGGCACTTCTCTGTCACAGATCTCATAGAAATAGGCAATACACTGAGCCATTTGCAAAAGATAATAAAGGAGGCATTTTCCTTGTATTATCAGTTCATCTACTCAGAGTCCAGAGTTCTTCAGGAGCCCTATAAGCCTTGGATGTCTAAGGCTCTCTGCATCATGAATTTCTTTTAAAGAAAGTTCTCATAAATGATCCTCCTGTTCCAAGGCCTCTGTCAGAGGAACTGGAGTGCATGGTTGCCTTTTGGACCTCTGTTTTTCCAGTGTCAGTCAGTAGATACCAAGAAGTACTTCAGATTTTTAATAATGGTACTTCTTCTTTTAATAACAGTGCCTCTCCTAATTAATGTGACACTCCTCATCAGGTGCTTTCCATGCTTAGTCTGCCTCTGAAAATACAGTTTAAACACTTAGGAAAGGATAAATTGCAAGGATACATAGGCATGGATAACTGGGGAGAGGTAACACAACTTTTTTGATAACATACAATAGCATTAGAAAGACTCATCTGCTGACAGAGTGGGGTAAGCACAATGAAGTCATGGGGCACAATCTCACCTTCCACAGAAAAAGGAGCTGAAAGGGCTCCAAGGTGACAGCCAAGGGAAAGGAGAGCTCTTGGATGGTAAAATTGAAGGAATGGCCCATACACTGGGGATATATGAAAGATGTGAAGCTGAGCCTGTGGCGAGGCTACTTAGAGAAACAGTCTGTGTGCATTCCTTCCCCAAACCATATTCCCACTTCTCTACTTTGCATTAGATCAAGTGCTTTTATCACGAGAAGGTGAGTCAATAGATCTTGTTAAACCACCAGAAAACTTGCCTTCTGCTTTTTGTGTGCTGGCAGAGTTAGTTTTCCAAAGGATGAGCCAACTGTACTAGCTCACCGTGTTGTATAATTCCCTTAATCTGACACAATGCAGGGAGACAAGAATCCTTGACAAAAATGCAGAAAAAAAAAAAAAAGAATTCTTTTGGCTGTAAAATCTATTAAAAAGTAATATCTAAAAGTGAGATAGCCATTTCTCAAGGTCTCAGTCTTTAAATCTTTCTCCTGGTGCCTCTTAAAAAAAAGTTGATTTTGTAAGAAAAAGATGTTAATATCTTATGCAAATAATGTAACACACAATAAAACCTCACAAAACTATCTGTTAAGTTGACATTTTTATATAATTAACATTTTACGCATTTTTCAATAAAATATACATTATTGCTGGTGCTCTCTAGGACACATTTTCTGGATACCATCTCTTTATTATTTTCATGCTTGCTTTCTCCTAATCACACAGAGACTGTGTTATGGATCAGCTCTGTTTTGAGCCAGACTCCTAAACTTTTTATTTTACATGAGTTCATTAATATTTACCTGAATTAAGTTCTGAAAGGAAATAATCTTGATGCTTTTCCAATGCAACAGTGTATTCTGTAGTCTCTTGTACTACTTACTCAAAAATGAAACTATACATTTATTACAAGGAAGGGCACATGACATTTTTAAACCTCACTTTAGAAGCTGAAGGCTTATCTTTGAATGTGCTGCAGCTGTTCTATGATCTCAGGAATCAAATTCTAGGTTGCTGAAAATTAAATGAAGCAATTTGTTCTTTCTAGCCAACAAGAAACAAAAATTAAGTCAGATGTCACAGCTTGTAAATATTACTTTGCTTGTCCATTGAATAAAACAAGCAAAATCCAATCCCAGATTTCCTTCTGCTTAGCTTGTTGTGTCTTCTAAGGCTACAGTGTCTTCCAGTCATGTTCTGCAGTATGGCATTTGAGGGGTGGTTTTTTTCACATGCTTAAAAGGTTTAGCAGCAGAAACATGTATTATTTCTCAATTATATATAAGAGAGATGAAAGATAAGCATGTGCTACAGATAAGTATGAATTTCTAGGAAACAATTCTTGAGATGAAAAGCCTGTAGAAAACATAAATTTACCCTTCGTTTTGGTGTTCTTACTTTTCATTGTAAAAAGTGAAATATGGGAGCTAGTAAATGACAGTTGTAAACTCCTTACAGTAAACATAGAAAGTTTTAACTCTCTGCTAGACTACAAGGCGTGCTCTGGGAATGTTGTGTTTTCTCTGAGCTGATCCCAAGGAACCCTGTTCATGTTCTGAATCAGGAGTAAGAATCATGTGCACAGCAGCATCTTACTCAAATAATTCTGAAAATATCTTCAGTTGTGTCTCTAGGAAAATATTCTCATCATCTGCATGAGAGCAGCAGTTAAAATCAGGACACTGCCCTCATAAGTTTTCCTTTTTCCAGACTGTGTCTGTGATAATCAGTGCACAGACAGCAAAAACAGAACTGAAAGCTCTTTTTCTTCCTATAGTTTAGCAGTCTGGCAAGGACAGGCTGTGCTCTTGTCCATTAGTGTAATTTTATGTTTCACAACTGGAAGGAGACACCTTTATATTCAAATAACTTCTTTCTCTGTGTACACCAGAGGGTGTCCCCTTTTTATTTTCCTTCTGTAGCCCAAAATGCTTTTTTTGTCACTTACTCAGCTTGCTGAATAATATTTATACTACTTTTTGTTCTTCCTATTTTGTCCTAGTGAGTTGTCTATTTGCTTTAATTGTCAGTGCCCCCCTTGGGGTATCACAGAAGGAGCTGAACCTGGCAGGGTGAGAGGAGGGCTCATTCAGGCTTCTCTGGAACTTCTCCTGAGGGATTGCTGAGGTATATTTTTTCTTTGGTTGTGTAGCCACCATGAGAGTCATTTCAGGAAGAGTTCAACTCTAGCCCATGGTGAGAACTAGCATGACATTCAGGGGCTGTTTTGAAGATGGGTAGAAATGTCTGGCTTAGATTTGGGACAACCAAAATGTTGATACATATTGGTGTGAAAGTAGCATTATATTTTCAGTGTTAGGAAGAAATACTAATGGAAGAAAGGAAGGACTTGGACCATGCTGGATAACAATGGTGGGTGTTCTGCAGAAACACAGAGAGAGAGAGGAATAGGTCTAGTAATAGTCCCAGGAACTAGAGCATAAGAAAATAATGGTAGTTGGGAGCAATAAAGGATTGCATAACAAAGGAAAAGGAATGAATAAAGGAATTAATGGAGGAAGATGTCAAAGATAGACATAGAAAAAGATAATGTGCAGGAAATGAAACCCAATTTTTTTCCACATTTTATGTTAAAATAATGAGCAGCTCAACTGTAATGATTCTGAAGAAAAAAGAGAAAAGACTTGGGCCAGTTGAATTGGAATGTGTAGATACACATAAATAAAGCAGCTGCAGTATTTGTGGGAGATGTGGAATGGCTGTCCTGCACTGTCCAGTTTTCTTTCTAAATTCTTGTATTTCTAAAGTTTTTTCTATATTTCTTTATTTCTATATTCTAAAATTCTTCTATCTGCCTGGTGATCAAGTTTCTTCTTGATAAAGTTGTGTTTAAAGTTGAACCAAATGTGGAAACAGTGCATTGGTCTTATCCAAAGCTTTGTTACAAGCAATTTGGTGGAAGGTCCATTCAGAGCTTGCCCTTTTCACCAAAAAAAGTCAGAGAAAGGGCATAACATGCAAAAGGAACAGGATAATAGCAGATGTAATTTGTCCCTGTGTGTGTGCACCATGTCATGCTGTGATGCCCTTCTCAGGAGAAAAAAAAGTGAGGGTTTGCTGTTTACTCCATGGTTAGTTCTTTCCATGTTGCCATAGATTTTGTGGACAACCATGCTTAGTTTTACTGAGAACTTAACTTTTGGCCAGATTTTAATTAAATCAAGAATATTAATTGATATAGCTGTATCATAAATGCATAAAGTGCTAGGATTTTAAAATCAAATTGCTGGTTATGAAATGTTCCATTAAAAAAAAAGCATAGTAAGGCATTTAAATCAGCTTTTACTGCCATGTAGATCATCAGTGCACTGTAGTAGCCTAACACAATATTTTATATTTCTCCTCTGGTAGCTCCTCCATGTGTGCTGCCATCAGTCATATAGATCAAAATATTCTAAGAACTCATCTTGCTCTACCAGGATTAAGCAGATTCAGCTGTGCTCTCAGCTTCAAGGTTGTCTCATGCTGTAGGTAGGCAGCCATGGCATGGATGGTGAACAGCAAGATCACTGCTCCAGCAGCCTTGTGCACTGTCATGGAAAATTTCATGGCTTCTGTTTTTTCTCAGTTTTGCAGGAATTTCACTGTCAGAAGTAGGCAAGGGATCACGATGGTTTTGTAACAGCACAAGATGCTTGTGGACAAATATATTAATAAATAAATAAAGTCTAGTGTTGTAGCAAAACTTCCTGTTCGTGCTGCTGCCAGGTAATGCTGCTAAAAAGAGAAGGAAAACAGACTGTGAGGTACTTTTGATCTTCATACTTTAGAGGAATATTTATAAATTTAAGTCAGTAATATTTTTAGTTCTATTACAGTTAATGGCAATATTACTGATTTTCAGTGTCATATTTCTCAAATCCACCTTCTGTAGTTTTGGTTATGTGTTTTTTAAATTATTTTCAATGAACGTAGTACTTCTGTGAGTAAAAATACACACATATTTAATTTCTCTCCCCTTTAAATCTCAAATCTATTTCCAGTTATTCACAGCAACTCTTTTCTCTATTCTTTTGGCTGCTTGTCAGCAAAGAGCTCTAGCAATTATTTCCTTGGGAGATCTGCCTCAGGCTGTAGCATTCTGAGACTGTGGCTCTTGTCTATTCAATTCTCACTTAAAACAGGAGACTTAGGGTTTAACTGTGGATAAACACTTTTCTGAACTGCTTTTCTATTTTGAAGTTAAAACTAATAATACCATCTATGTCTTTTTCAGAGCTTTTAGCTCATTTCTTCTGTAAAATTTTAAGGTACGTGCAGGAGCTGTCAGCTCATTTGTGACTTTGCAGATGTTCAAGGTGTTGGGTGTTTCTGAATCTGTGTTGGACAAAACATTTCAATGAAATGTTATTTGAATGTTAAAATAATTACAGTACTTAAAAATTATAGTCTGAGCATTTTTAGTGAAAACATGCAGAATTATGGTTCAGAGTTGATTATTTTATAATAGCCTCTAATTATATTATTGTTTGCAAAAGCAAGGTGGTGCTTATACTTTCAGCAATTTGAAAACTATAATTTTCCTACATAATAGCCTGGCTGGAGTAAGACAAAATTGACCCCAACAATGTGTCTTGCCTGTGGTGACTCCAGCATAGAGCCTTTGAGAGTGAGTGCAGAGGAAGGAGTGTGCATTCAGCTGCAGGCTGAGGCATGTTGAGGTTTGTTTGGAATTCAGACCTCTCTTTTCAGTGGTACTCAGTGTGTATTTAAGGTAGGAGCACATTCATCCTGGTCAATTTGAGAATTACTGTAATTTTCTTTTACTACACTGCTCCATGCCTGGTAAATTGCTTTATGATACAAAAAAATAATGTAGCACTTTGCCTTTGTCATATCCAAGAAGACTTCCAGTCCCTGAAAGATGTGACTGACTGGCACTTAATAAATTCCATTATAATTTCCAAAAGGACAGAATGCTAAAATAACAACTTCATTCTCCTCACAGCATCCATTGAATTCACTTTTTTTGTTTAATTTGACTAATAGAGTAATGTTATGAAAAGCATATCTGAGAAGTACTTAGGCCTTTGGCAGATAATATTTTTGTATACTGGTCTGTAGACTAGGAGTGTTCAACCCTTCCTCTTCCAGGGCTGTTAAAATTCAATTGCATATTCACACTCAAAGTCTCTGCTGTCCTGTGTCTTGTCCAGGAGGAGCTGTTTGGCAGGAACATCTTAGTGGTGTTTTTTTGAGGAGCAGTAAAATCCTGTGCACATGTGAAATGGCAGGCTGTAGCATGAACAGGAGTGATGTAAGATTAGGTGGACAGAAATTCTGGAGAGATTTTCCAGTATGGTATGATGAAGGGACTGTGTCAGTGTCCTTGTATCCTCCCAGGTCCTGCAGTTTCTGTGCAACTAAAAGAGACAGCTAAATATCCAAATATATTTATATAAATATATATAAATATCCAAAGATATTTAAAGTTATGCAAAGTAACCAAAGATAGTGCAGTATGCCTGCACACTGTATAGGTACCATGCTTGTGATTATATGCATTACTGAAATACTGTCTTCTTTGAATTCCAGTAAAATACACAGTAAGGAACAGCTGCTGAGTGTCTTAAGAACATTTTTTAGTCCCCTCCATGGTCTGGTTAAGTGCCCAGAGACATTGTTCTTAGCAGAGAATGTTTCAGAGGAGTGGGTTTCTGTTCAACATGACTTTCAGCCTTATAACTGCATGGAGCTCATCTTAACTTTTATTAACCAAATATTTGGACTATACTGTCCTTTAAGGTGCAATAAAATTGCATATAAATATATGGTTAATGAAGCCTGATGAAATATCAGCTTATTTTGGCTGCTTACAAATAATTTCTGGAGGCTTTAGTGGTTTGCAAATGAATGGAATGGTGAAACCAGACTCTTAGCTACTTTGATAAAAAGTCTGATTATCCATCTGTTCTGTGACTTGGATTCATGACTGCCTGAAAAAAACTTCCCAGAGCTTCTTCAAAAATAGTAGGGCATACCAAGACCAAATTATTTTGTAAACATTAAAGTGTTTTTAAGCATGCATAATATATGATACTACACAAGAAAATTTCCTGATCTTCTAATGTAAGTCTCAGCTCTCAGAAAGGATTATGTGGAAACAGGGATAACTTCATGAGCTTGCTTTAAAAATGGAGTGTTAGTTTTCCATTACCAAATTACCAGTGGCAATTACTTCTGACTTTGTCTACACTTGATTATAGTTTTACCTGAGGAAGAACCAGCAACTGAGAAATTCCAAGATATTAGGAAAGTTCTATTAAGTTGCCTGTTCTTCTGTGTGCCACTGCACCATTATTCTCCACGGGCAATTTTCCAGTAGTTTGTCTAATTTGTTTTTAAAAACCCAAGCTGAATTGTACTTTTCCTATTTCCTATGGGAAGGTGACATTGAACAGTCTCAACGACATTATATATAGTTTATTTCTATTATATATAATTTAATCAGAATTCTGTCATTCAGATAAAATTATAGCAGAAAAAGTATTTCATATTTATTTTTTCAGAGAAGTTCTGGTATTGTGATAATGTGTTATTCTTCATAGTGTAAATTTTATACCTTAGTCCACAGCAGATGCTTCACAGACACTTCAGAGGAAATAGATTTATATAATACAGTCATAATTTACAGGTCTTATATGAAGATGTTTTATCAATTACGTAAGCAAAAATACCCTGGAGCATTTATACCTTTAAGTTATTAAAAAGCAGTGAGTTTACTAAATTAGTTATTGGAAATAAAGAATTCAGCAACAGAAATTAATCACTGTCATATTCTTGTGCGTGTCTGGCGGATGCTAGGCAGTGTGGAACATTTATTTGGAAAACGGAAAAATATTATTATGATACCCTTAATAGAAACAGACAATCAAACAAATCTTAATGTGAAAAGGTTTTTGCAGTCATAAATCATAATGAAAATATGCTGTAATGGAGGAAAAACATCTTCATAACTGTATGACCTTGGTGCAGAGGGCCACGTTCGGGGAGGGATGTGCTCTCATCAGACATTTTTCCATTTCAAAGACAGATTACACATTTACCAAAATACAGAACAAAAGATATGCATTGTAGCTTCTGCTAAGATCACATTGTATTTGTCCTTACATTTTCTGTCAACTAAATATGTTTTTCTCCTCTGTGGAGATTATCTCTCTTTAAAAGGAAAAATTTGAAGTGGAACTCAGGCTGTGGCAGCCTCAGCTGGGGATGTAACACACCTTAGCTGCCAGTCAGCCAACCTGCCCATATCATTGAGAGAGGATTTATTTTTACATAGGTATGCATATGAAAGCTATTCAATCTCTAATAATAATTTTATAATTTCATCCCTATTGAAGGGGAGAAGATAGTACAATATTGAGCAAATTAAAAGCTGAATGGTGAAGATATTTATCTTCAGCTAAAGAAGAGATTAGTATGAATTCAAACTAATGAAGAACTGGGTAGCAAATTAAGATAGATGAATAGTTATTTACATACTTTATTCTTTATTTACAAAAGCCACTGTCATCTCATCTAATGTTGCATCAGTGGGAGGTAACTACCACCTCTCTGGGCAACCTGTTCCAGTGTCTCACCAAATTCATTGTAAAAAAAATTCTTCCTTATATCTAGTCCAAATCTACCATCCTCTAATTAAAAGATATTATGCTCTATTGCAACGGACCTTACTAAATGTGTCACTACTGAAGCAGCAAAGGGCATAGCAAAAGATCAGTGATACCATTCCCTGGTGGAGGTTTGTCATCTGTCAGCATGTGAACTTGTATGGTGCATGTCTGCCAACCCTCTTTCTTTGTGCAATGTGATGCCCTTCCTGCAGGTTTTCTCAAACGTGGATTTTTGGAGTAACATTTTGGAGTAATTCTGAAGTCTGACAGGTTTTGTGCTGTGAAAGGAACAGGCCCCATAATAAACAGCTCAGCAGTATAAGATAATTTTTTTCAGGTCACCTTTAAAGACAGACATGGTACTCCTACTGTGCTACATACCCCCAACAAACTGCTTCCTTAGCAGGAGCTCTGTTGTTTTATTGATAGCACAGCTAACTACAAATAAATCCTCTGATTTTGTAAGTCCCTGGTTGCCTCCCTGATACAAAGCATCTCCTACTGTGTTTCCTGACTATCCGATGATCAAAACCCTGAACTCTGGAAACAACAGGAACTTGTGAGTATTCCTTTCAGAATCCAGTTTTTGAAATAAAGTCTTGTAATAAATTAGTAGATGAATAAAATATATCTCATTAATATACATTATAACAGTGAGAGAGAGCAGATTTTGAGCTAATTAAAGAAATAGAGCAAGAGGGGGAGAGTTCAGCTTTGCTCTGTTCCTAATGAGCTATACAGTGTGGACAGTTGGGATTTAAATTACAGTGTGGCATGGGATTCAGAAGAAAACTACAATTGTAGGTTCAAAGAGTAGAAGACTAATGGTTGTATATTAGGTGGTAAATAGCAGAAGAATACTGATGGTGTTTTAGGGGGTGCAGTGCCCAGCTTTTCTGTACCCAGGATCACACTGTGGTCCTGGGGTATTTTTCAGTGAAGAAGGCTCTCACAAGGTTTTAGCACCCACTCTGAAAGGAGACTCTGGGAAGGTTGCTGACTTGTTTGTGTGTATCACTTGTTCATCAAAGCTTCAGAGCTTTGCTTTAGAAAATCTCCATTTTGGGATGTAGTCCAGTCACACATGTTCTCATGAAATCTCACTGCCAAAAGTACACTGACTGTGTCTGGTGTCTCACACGCCTCGTGTGGCCCTGCCAGAGGGATTTTGAGAATGCAGTCATAAATAAATTACTTTACAAATTTTACTTCTGCTATATTGTGCTATTGACTCAATAGGGGTAGGAATTGGCAAGCCAGAAAAGCCTTAAAGACATTAAGGGGGCTTTGACTCAGTCTTGGTAATAGTCATGTTACATATTAAAAAGGCTGTTAAAGTTTCTGGAATAGTTGCTTCATTATAAGAAAAGAGGGTAGTGGGTTGGACTGTAAGTTTGTATAAAACACATAGTTTTGGAATGGAAGTGTTAGCTGATAAAAGTGGCACTGGCTAGAATGCAAGCATTACTTCTGGAAGAATCTCGAGCAATTTGAATATGTTTACAGAAATCTAGGGCAACATTCAGTCCCTTCATATACTGACTCCACAAACCAGTCCAGCTCAACTTGAAAAGAAACCTCTGCTTTTCATCAGTCTGACCACAAGAGCTGCATTTTGTCTGATATTTCTGTGATCTGGAGATCATAGAAGAAAATGCTGATGGGAAACATCTAGCCAAGTTTTACAAAGCTCAAAAAATGTTCACTTTGACTGTGATTTGGGTTTTGGATAAAGAGACAGTGAAAAGAAAATATTTCTCTGTTGTCAAGACCGGGTTTGTTGCACATCTGATTTCATGTTATTTCTGGACCTTGTGTACCACAAAGAGCTAAAGATCATTGCATTATATTTGTAAGAAACATATAGAGATCTATAAACACCCCATGTTTCTTTAGGAACCCAAATCTGCTTTTTATGTCTGACATAAAATATTTGAATTAAAAATTGTTTAAAGGAATAAGTTAATATTCCCTGATTGTGACTGTAATTAGAGTACCAACATTCCGTTTGAGAAACAGGTATCTGCTGAAATATTGAAATACAGCAGAGAAAGTGGGTGTAATGGCTTTTAGTGTGTTTTCTATGCACTCAGTAAAGATGGAGAGATATTAAAAAAAATGAGACAGAGAAGAAAGTAATGAAAACCAAGAGGTGACTGAAACTTCTTAAACAGTAGCAGTAACAATGTAATGAGCACCTGTGCAGTATCCCATCAGTAATGCATCCCTGCACTTAGGAAAAGGGAGGGACATTTTGCTGTAGATTTTTCTCCTCTTGGAGAAAATCTTTTCATGTTTTTTATTGCTGAGATGCTCTTGTGAAGCAAAGGAAGCTGAAACTGTCACTTTGATTACTTTATGACTTTATTACTTTACATTAAAGGGCTTGACATAAAAGGGTTGAAAAATGGTATGGATTTTTTAATGTCTCTTTGCATGAATTATTATTAAAAATAGGACAGTCTATTTTGAAAATAGATAACCTTACTGTCAATAGTTGGACACTGTCATTGAAATCACATTGTCTTTTCACTAAGGACAGTTACATTGATGATTTAAGATCCAAAGCCATAAAATAGCAAAACAAAAATGTATCTTTTGTTCTCAGAAAATTTATAAAAACACTTTCCAACTGTGTGATGATCAAAACTGAAGTTATCCCGTGCCCCTTAGGAAGAGAGCATAGAAGGCAGCTTTCATTATCCACTTATCTAAAAAACCTTTTTCCACCAAATTTATTTTATGATGAAACAAGTTTATTATGTTTAGATTATTGATAAGAAGAATAAGGATAGCATATGACAGTTGGAACCTCTAGCTGGACTATTTTCTGCTAAGCAGAAAATGGTGAAATGTTTATCCAGTTCAGACAGTGTCTGAGGTTATCACATGCTGGAGTTCAAAGCATACAGCACACAGATGACAGACATCCAGCCAAGACATTCCTGCTCTCTCTTGATCAAACACACACATTACAAATTCTCAGGACTTTGGGCTCTAACTATAAAGATGTCTTTGTTTCACAGTAATATGCAAATATTAGAGAAGCAATATATAGGTAGCCTGAAAGTGATTTGTCATTTTTCAAATTCAGTGGATGTTGTTAATTGCACAAGATGCTATTTACAATAATAATTTCTGAGCCAGGTAATGATCTTTTACACTTTGTGTAATGGTTTAGATGTTATATCATGCTCCAATGCATTTGGACTTATTACCAAGTCATTACAACAGGAGTAACACTTTCATAATTTACAGAAGTGATTATTCTGTGGAGTGTAGGATGTCATCAAGTAAATAATTGAAAATGGTGTTTTTTTCCCTCAGGTCCTCTGCCACAAGCACATTTCTCCACTCTGACTATTAGAAAAGTGCGTCTTGAGCTACTGTTCAGGCAATTCAGAACATGGTTACAAGCATCTTCATTTCCATCAGTCTAAATGTGATATGTGCTGAACTCAATCATGCAAACTTGGTGTACTGGTTGTACTCTACTGATAACTTCTGATGTAGAGAATGGAGTTTTATTTTTTCCTTTTTTAGATGCTTGATGATTTCACTCCATCACTTTCTTTTACAGTTATGTATGTTGTACAGATTGTCACAGCTTTAGTTCTGCAATCCATACCTCTTCTCAGGGCAAACCATGACTGTAACATTTCCTTGTTTAAATTAGTTTGTTTAGAGTGTTGCAGGAAGGGACTGACTAATGAAATTCAGCTCCTGGCTGTATATTAAAAAAAAGGCTTTTTTCTCATTGGAAGATTTGAGCTTGTGTACTAATTTTGGGCTAGTTGTAGGAAAGTCTGAAGCACCAGTGCTCAGCTTGTGAGCAGTCCTAGTTGTGAGCACACTAGACCAAAAGTGCTCCAGATATCAGCCTGGCTTCTGAAGAAGCAAATTGGAGTCCAAATTTTAATCCTGTGTTTAATTTTCATCTTTTTTACAATTAAAATTTTAAGTGCATGTCAGGTGGCAATCAGCTGCAAAACTTTTAAAAAACCCTCCTGGACAACAGGTTACACAACAACCTCAGGTGTCAACAGGTTATGAAAGCATTCATCAACCAGTGCAAAATGAAGTGATTTTATTTTATATTGTCCTGAAAATGTAGCTTGGTCTAAGCTGCTGTATTTCACACTGAGTGGCTGAAGAATGCAGGGTGATGCAGAAATCTCCAGCACCAAGGCAGTACCATAAAAAAACCCAAACCATGTTGTTTTGGAACAGCATCTTCAGTTACTGCAGGTGCTTGTAGTACATGTACATGTGCTCCTTAAAATACATGTAGTCCTCAAAATCTATATTCATTTACTGAAGACCAATTCATGACAAGCCTCAGTTACAGTGCATAGTTTAATAATTGTATCTTTGAGCTGCAATTTACTTTTTTTTTTTTAAAAAGAAGGTGTAATTTTTGAAGTTGTATCCTCTTCTTATCTATTCATGCTAATAGGTTAGTGCATATGCCTGCTTTCAGAGATCTAGCTGCTCTGCAATGAGGATTTTAAGACACTGACAGTGTTTTCCAGAGCTTTTAAGCTCTGTATAGAGCTGATATATAGATACACAACTTTTCAAATGCAAGAGTGAAGTGATGTGTTCATTATAAGGGATTATTTAAAAGTATAATAGAAGATTAGGAAGATAGAGTAGAAATGGAGAGGAATTTTTAAAATGAAAACCAATCCCTGAGAGGTCTTCCTGACCACACCAATATTCAGTTGCTGGCTTTTGTTGTACTCATAAAACTGGAACAGGGTTTTTCTTGGTTTCTGGTTCTTCTACAGAATATTTTAATATTTTCTATTAAGAAAAAAGGAGAGCCAAAGAGGATAGTATGTGCCACACACCTGCAAGGTGCTCAATAAACCAATTACAACTATGTGCATGAGTAGGGAGGAGTATCAAGAAAGCTTAATGAAGAAAACAAAAAAAATTGTTTAAAACTTAGGTTAAGAAAAACATACTGAACAAAACCATTCAGGATTATGAAAAAGTAATAAAATGTGGTAAACTGCCACTTTTTTTTCAAGACCTTAACTCTGCATTGCCACCTTCCTGCTGCAGTGTCATCTTCACTGGCTTACAGCAATAATTGTGTCCTAGACCTTGGCAGCTGCTGCAGTGACAGGTTCCAAGTGTTCACTGTGCAAGAAAAGGCCTTCAACTGTGGGACATCTCCCTATTACAATGAGAGTTGGTCATTTATTCATCATTACAGAGTTGGTCATTTATTTGTCATTACAGAAATCAGAGGAGAATTTTTATTTCTGTGGGGAGGTAGTATGGAGAAGCAAAGCCCTGAAATTGTCCAATGAGAAGTAATCACAGTTAAACAGAGTGTTCAGAAGTTAAGAAATTTGATTTCTGAGACGCAGTTATTGCCTTGTTACCGTGTTGTGCCAGGAGTTTAGCACATTTGCAGAGAAGTAGATTGTGTAGGGACAGCATCTGTGGACAAAGCCCCACTCCTTGGCCTTAAGCTCAAGTAGCACAACGGAGTTTGTACCCATATGCAAAAAAATATCCTGTCCTCATCTACACAGGCTATTAAAAACAGCCCTTGCATTTTACTACAACCAGACTATCAGTCAATCACACCAGTGCTACCTGGTGGGAGCAAAAGCACCAGACAAGATCCTAGTTACAGCTTTGACAGTAAATGATCACAGAGCTGTGCTGGAGCCTCTCCCCAGCCCTGCTACCCACACATGTTGGGGAAAAATATCTAAATATCTCAAGGGAGAAAGTAGGAGATTGTGTGGAGTCAGAGAGATGACTGAGCCCTCTTTGTCTGGTATACCACAAGGGATAAGCACAGTTGACAGCACCTGAGCTGCAAGACTTTGTAAGGATGGGCTCAGTGGCAGACTCAGTAGATCATGTGGGGAGGGATGTCTGTCCAAGAGAGGACTGACTAGGTAATTTCCATGGTTTGACTTTTTTAAAAGTCTGTGGAAGCACAGGTGTGATAGAGGAAAGCCTTCACAAAGAAGGTAAAGGAAATATACTGTACCTGCCACAGTGTCTCTTCTTATTCATGTTTGCATCATGAAAGGACCAGGTTTACTCCTGCTTATGTAATGCTTTAAATGCTTTTTTATGTAATGTTTTAAAATTGCACTGACTGATGGTTCTTTCAGTCTAATCTTCAATTGAAAATGACTGTAATGTAAAATGGAATGAACCTACAAGTTCATACAATTACTCTGAGGATGTGTTTGAAGGTTTTTAAAGGATTCAGAGTTGATACACAAAATCCATCCTCTCAGTAGTCTTTAATATGTAAAATGTAAAAAATATACATCTCTGTGTGCATATAGGTTATCTGTGAGCTTCTAATGTGTGCCTGATTATAGGAATTCTAATTGATAGCAATTTTCATCTTGTTTCTGTCATGGTATACTATATCATAAAAATACACTGCATTCTTTCCACTTATGTTCACAATAAATAGAGAGAAGAGCATTTCATGGTTTTACAACAGTGCCTCAGACTTCACAAAGCAGCTGTATTGGGTTTTATGCATCCTTTCAGCAACTGAGTAACTTTATTCAGTAGTAATCATGAGTAAAAGGCTTAGCAGTCTCTTGAGATGTGAAGACAGTGATTGTTAATCATAGTTTTGTAGTCATTCATTACAGTAACTAGGGATATCAAAATATATATATTACTTTTATTTAAGTGCTTGACTTAAATTATTTTTATTTAAGTGACTAACTGTGGGATGAAGGGTAGAAACACTAAACAGAGAGTGCAGACATAAGAGGAACTGCCTTTTTCATATTCAGCATGGATTAAGATCAGTATAGGAAAGTGCCATGACCACAAGTGATGTAGACCAGGATGCTGTTTTGCAGCCTTGGGCAGCTTACTGCATGTCCTTAATCTGGTTCTGCTACTTCCCTCCTGAACTGTGAGAATTTTTCTCAAACTAGCCAGCAAATAAGCTCTCTTTAACTGATGTTCTTCCTCTAGTTTTTTTTTTTTTCTTTTTTTTTAGTTTCTCAAGTTAGATCAGGATTACTAGTTTTTTTTCCAATATTTTTTTAGAGCCTTTGCAAATTCAAATGAAGGAGGGGAAAGAGGAATGCAGCTGTGTGGGGAGGACTGGTGTGCTTCTCTGGGTGTTAGAGCAGGTTTAACCTGGCAAAAGTCATAAATCTTCTCTGAGTATCTGTCTGTCTGTCTCCCCTTCCTCTTGTCAGAGTTGAAGACAAGACTTGGCTGATGTGTGAGCTAAAGGAATAGAGCAAGGTTCATGCCTCTGCAATATTTATGTGTTACAATCAGTCCAGAGCAAACCACCCTATTCTGCAGACTGGATTCCACTGTTAGAGCAATGCCTCAATATTAATGTGACAGCAAGATAGTTTTGGTCCATGTCTACAATGGTAATATTTTTTTTTTTTTTTTTTTTTAGTATTAGCTGATTTGGCCTTCAATCCTTTAGCACTTCAGATCTTGAACTTTGCAGCACATACTCAGGTGTTTTTCACACTTCAAGGGAGTCTTAAATAAGATATATATTTAAAACTATGAAAATTCAAATAATTGCCCCCTTATTGTTTTGCAGAAAGGATAGGAGATGGTGGTTGAATGGGGGATTGGGAAGGGAAAAGGCACTGAGAAAATATCAAATAGGGATAATATATAGAAAGTCACAGGAAAATTCAGGAAGTTTGGGAGGCTCTGCCTGTAGGAGACTGTAACCTTCTGGATTTCCTTATATAACTATTTCATAGAATTTAAAAGTAATGATGACTTCTTTGATTCAAGAAATAATAGCAAACATAAGGTCAGATCATAGCTTGGTCCTTCTGTGAATATATTGAAGCTTTTTCCCCAGTAAGAGCAGGCCAGCTGACCCACTTTAACAAAGCATATTTGCCCCCCTGATGCTTAAAAGAGCAGATTCTGTTGGCAGAACCTTAGCCATTGTAATTGAGGTTGAATGTGCCAAATTTCAGAGCTTGAAGCCTTCAGAAAGACCCAGCACAGAGGGAATATTAGGAAAGGGTTCCAGCAAACAAAACTATAGCTGTTCTCAAAAATAGTTATGATAGAAAGAGATTCTTTTGAGAATCTCTTATGAGATTAAAGAATTTTCATATAAGAAAATTAAGCATTCCTTATGAGAATAAAGCTTCTGTAAATTGCCTCATAGGGGTAATGCTGTCATCTGGGAAGGTGAACACCTCACATTAATAAATAAATAATATAAACCTTGTAAGCCTTGAACTGAAAATATAGCAAACTGTTATTAAAAACTGTAGTTGTGCAATAAATAAGGTCAGTGGTGTTAGTCAGCTATCTGGGAAGACAAATACCATCACTCCAGCATCCCCTCTTCCTCCTTCTTCCACCCAATTTATATACTGAACATCATGTCAGTATACAAAGTCTGGAATGTGCCTTTGGTCACTTTGGGTCACCTGTCCCAGCCTCCCATGCACCCCCTACATCCTCAGCAATGTGGCTGTGCAAAAAGCAGCAAAGGCCTTGGCTCTGTGCAAGTCCTGCTCAGCAACAGCAAAAACAGCTCTGTGTTATCAGCCCTGTGTTCAGCACAAATCCCAAACTGCTGCCAACAAATAAATACATTTCTGGATCGCTTTCTCCAGTGCTGATGTTGCCACTTGGCTTGCTGAATCACTTCTGCTATTGAAATTATAGATACTTTTAAGTGAATAGCACTACTTTTTAGTGGGTTTTGGTTTTGTATGTATTCTTCAGATAAATGTCCTTCAAGACATGGAATTAGATAAACTGATTTTAATTAAGATCTGTTTGGATATTAAATAATCATGCCGGTGTTGTCTTACTGGGATACTTAAATAAGACATCCAAGTCCACACTTTCACATCAGAAATACACACTTAAGTTGATTGCTAAAGGATCCAGATTTCAGAAATTGAATTATATTTCTGTAAACCGAGCAGCTTTCGTTTTTTATAGAACTTGGCCATCCAAATTTGAAAACACTGATCAAAATTTTTCACAATGCCAGCAATGGTTTGATGCTTTTTAGGGAAAAAAAAAAAGTAACAAAAAAAAGTATTTTTAATGCTTTTGGGGTGTTTTTTTTTTCCTTAGTAAGAATCTGCTTGTGCTCTCTATCAGTATATAGATAATAAAGAGGCCTGGGACATGATCTTAGCTAAAGGCTGCTTCTACACACTGCTTCTACAAACAGCCCCAAACAAAGGCATTGTTTGGCCTCTCCAGTTTGTTCTGCCTCAGGCACAGCTGAGTGGAAGTCTCCTGAGCAACAGGAACATAAATAGAGCAGTTTCTGGCCATTCACCATCATGTAAACCCATTTGCAATCCATCCAGTCCCTGTTCCAGAGAGGAGGCTGCCCTGCCCCTGAGTGCTCAGAGCAGCAGGAGCCACTGAGCAGCTCAGAAGATGCCAAAGGCCAGCAGAGCTCTTCATGAAGTGTGCCTGGAGCCACCACATGCTACTGCCAAGAGCTGGACTGCAGGTCTGTCTCATCCCTGCTATTTCAATGATTGCTCTCGACTTAGGAACCCATACAAGTGGCCAGGGTCCCTTCTCAGTATTCCAAGATGTGACCAGCAGGTTCCTTATTGATTGTCATGTTACTGGGCAAGCCTCAGATTCAGAGAATCTTGCCTGCTTCTGGCTTTTCCCTCAGCCTGAGGAGCAGTCCTGGCTGTGAGCCTGCCCAGTTGAGGGCTGAGCAGCTCCTTTTTGCAAACCTGGGGGCTTGGTGGGAATTAGCCAAACCAGTGCAGGAAAGTCTCTGCCTTCTCACCATCTTGTCTTCCTCCTGCAAGTTTGTATTTCTGCCACTTGTAACCTGTGGTTAATGCCAAATCAACTTCTGTTTCTAAACTTTGGATGCAATTTCTGTCCCTGGAGGTGGAAATCTCTGCCCTGGGAGAAGAGAAAGGGAACAATTATTATAATTTTTACAGTTTTTGTTTATTGCTGCTTTTTTTTTTTTTTTTCTGATTGCTACTGTTAAATAGTTGGCTCCCTGACTTTCAAACTTACACTGAGAAGGTTTGATCTTTGTAAGGTTGAGGGAGACTCAAAAAGGGGCCCAGCTCCTTGTGCCATTGCCAGCACTTTTGAGCTGAGCATCCAATTGTTTCTTTTGTTCTGCTTGTAGCCACTATTAATTCCTATGAGTTGTGATGGAGGTTAGTCATTTTTTCCCCAATTTTTACAGCTTTCAATGTATTTTAAGGGGTTTTCTTCATTATGTTCTTAAGAAGGACTAGGTATGTTAAAAGAAAAGAAATAGATAAATTATTCTAATAAAAATTTAATCTAATTATATATGCAGAGGGAGGATGGTGACCCTTCCTTTTCTCCACTCCAACTCTCCATCTTCAACTGTTTTAAACGAGAATTACCCTGGGTTTTGTTTTGCACCTAGTTTCAGCAACTACTTTGCTGCAGGATTGGCCTATCCTCATTTTGAGGGGGTATCTCATATCCCTTTAGGCAGTTTTGAGTTTATTTAACATTTTAAAGTGTAAAGTGTACAAAGACTTTATTTTGAAGTGTTGTTTCAGACAAGTGTGATTGTAGGCAGTAGGAGCTATGAAAACCTACATTATGTTCATATTTGTGACATATTTGACTGCATTGTTCTGTTCTGGTAATGCACAGAAAAGGATTTGTGCTTGGACTTGTGGTTCAGAGCAAAGACTGCTATAATAGAAATTATATGTTGAGCTTTAACTGCCCTGTGGATTGTAGTACAATAAAGTAGAAATCCATCTCTCCCGTGATAGTTCTAATTTTTTATTCAACCGTGGCATTCTGTACCATGCTGTTTATCTTGTACTTTCATTCACTCATGGATCTGATAGTTGTGAAACTGGCAGATGGTTTGTGGTGCTTTTCTAGGAGTGGTTGCATCAATCCCAGTGATTAAAAGGCTTGCTGATTTGCTTACCCAAAAGGATTAATGGCAGGCAATGAAGGCTTTGTTTGAAAAATCTATGCCACATAATTCAGCAAAGGGTCAAAAAAGTAGACTGGAAGTAATCCAGTATTAGAGCTGCATTATGGAGAAGCTTTTTAAAAATCTTACTGACTCAGCAATTGGATGTTTCTTGATGAGGTCTGAACTATCAAGGAAAATGCAGCTTCACAGTTCTCTCAGTCATTCCATGAGGATAAAGTTCAAGTTTTTAAGCAGGTCAGCACCAGAATTGAATGACATGTAAAACTTTGGAGAGCTGCCCTGCATATTTTGTTTCTCTAAAAAAATCAGGAATGTAAAGTACATAAGTATGACCTTGACTCATCCTCTCCCACCTATGTAATTTAAGCATTCATAAACTGCTGATTTTTTTTGTTGATATAGTCAAATGCTTTTCCAGACCAGACTGAGCACTTTGGCCTGCTGCTTAGACTTGCATAAGTTGTTGTGATGGTTTCCTAGGAAATTATAGTAGTGAATTGCAAACTACAGCCTACCATAAGAGTAGACTATTATATTTAAAGTTAAATGTGGAGTGTACAACTTATAGCCCAGTGAAGAACAAACTCCTCTAGGAATTCAGGAAGCTGATCCTGGTTCTGAAAATCATTTTTAAGTTGTATGCAATGGTCCATGAATAGGAGCAAAGCTACCATATTAACATTTTTCATGCTTGTTCTCTCTTCAGCCCTTTGCCTCTACCTTTTCTTGGTTTTCCAGCTCTGAACAGAGGCAGCTCTCTCTCAGTTCTGCCTCTTGTCAGATAAGCAGGGCACTCCTGAGCAGTGAGTTTCAAATATTCTCAGGTTGGGAAGGCCTGGGTCCTGCCTCTAACAACTGGAAATTGTGCTAACAACTGGACTGGCTTGGCTTTGTCTGCCCAGTGTGAGCTTCCCTTTCCAGTCAGGGAAGGTTGCCTTAGTCATTTTAGAGTGATTTGTTCTAAACACACCAACTGACTTTATTTGTTTGGGCAATTTAGATGGAGGTAGGTTCATGCAAGTTTAGGTGGTAGACACCTCCCCACAGACTAAGGGGCTTCTCTGTATCCATTTTGTGGTTAGAGGATGGAGTTGTTTCTTGATTATGCATTTCTGAAAATGGACAAATATGCCTATTTTGGGTCCCTATCATGCTGTAGGCAATTGGGGTGTGCTGTCATACACACACAGTGCTGCCACCATTCCTTCTGTGGTTTAGCTGGATCTGGATATTAGTATTCTTTCTTAAAAATTAACTGCATCCCTTCTTTTTTTTTTTTTTTTTTTCCTCCTTACTACATTTTTTCAGTTTTGGCACTTTGTGCAAGCTCCAGGTATTATTAAAAGAACTAGCTATCTCCACTTTCTTTTGCTTCCAGCCTTTCCTTGTGATACCTTTGCATTTTTAATCTCACCTGTGTGCTCAGAAACTACAGCCTGATCAGCATGGGGGCTCTAATGAGAATCTCCCTGTAAAGAGCTCATTCCAGTGACCTTGAATCTCACTTTGAGGTTTCTGTCCTTTAGACTGACCAAGAGTTGGTCTTTTATCTCAGCTAATCCTCTCAGAGTTGCAAAGAGCTTTTCAGTCCTAGGTAAGCTACAAACATTTTTCAAGGTTTAGTTTATCTTCTGTCATCAAGCTTAAGACATTCATGTTTTAAAAGAAACCTTGGTCTTACCTGAGGCATGACTTTCCTCAGACAATGCATTTGCACAGTAGCTGCCTCTATGTGATTGCCAACCCAAATGCATCAAGAACACAGGAACCAGCTCATGTCAGACTGTTCTCTGCTGATTCGTTTCACCAGCAGCCACTTTTTAAAGTACAGAATGTGATTTAGATCTCTTTTAGTTGTCTTTATTATATCCAGAGTTTCCATCTTTGCTGCTGAGATTTATTTTCATTTTCTCCCTGGTGCTAGATGCTGTTCAGATGTCACTTTGGACCACAGTGCTTGAGAGGAAGATCTTATCTAGGGGTGCATTTTCTGTCACTTCTCCTTAAATGGAGCAGGTGCTTCATTGTGAGAGCTTCCTGGATCTTCCAGAGAATGAGCAGAATTGTGTAAAGCTTCAGTTCTTACATCAAGTAGTATTTGTGATGATATCAACCAGATTACTCATCTGGAGTGCTGTCTACAGATTCTGTGGCCCAAGTAGAAAACCTGTCTTGCAGGTTAAATGTGCCCAAATAACCTAAGACCCAACCTGAAAAAAGAAATTAAAAATAATTAGGATTCCAAATTTAATTGAAAATATTTCTACATTCTTTTGCATTATTGGCTCTGCTAGATCTAAATCCAGGGATTTTAAATATGCATGTTTTCCATATTGTCTCACTACACCCTGGAGATGCTCTATGTAAGCTGTTTTTAATTAGATTTGTGGTTAAAAGAAACTGCCTTTGTCCTAGTTGAGCAACTAGATGGGTTGAATACTTTTAATGGCACTCTCTCTATATTCTGTGTGTGTGAGCATTTACTATTTTTTTCCAAGCTATAAAAAGACAACCAAAATTAGCTTCAATTAGTAGAGACGTGATACTGGTGTGATTCTGATCTCACTCCTAGTAGATGGGAACCAGCTAGAGCATAAACACCTGAAAAGTCAATGAACTTAAGATGCTAATTTACCTAAAATTTAGGATAGCTTCCACAACCAAACAATTTTCCTTTTGGTTAACGCCTTCAGATGTGGGCAGTTCAGCACACAGATACCTTTTCCCATTTGCACAGTATCCCTTTTCCAGAGGAAAGTTTGGCAGTATCTTGCTGGGTTGCTAGTTTTTTGGCCAGTCCTGGCTTTGGACCATGATCTGGTATCTTGTTTTGGATCTGTGTAATGTAATGATGAAAGAGAGGAATTTTTAGCCTTGGCCTAATGCACTCTGCTTGTTTAATGATGTGATGTCTGTGTTGAAGCTAGTCAGTGATGACTTCATTTGAGATGGAACCAGCCTTACTTAGGCTACAAAAGAAGGCCAGCCAGATATTTTATTGGTTTTTAATAGATCACAAGATTTCTGAAGGTATCTTCAGCACCCAGATGCAGTGAAGGGCTTTTCTTCCTAAAGTCTTTTCTATGTCTGACTATATGACATTAAAAACCTCACACCACTCCTCCATGCCCCAAGCTGATTCTCCAAACTGGGTATTTGCAAATTGGGAATCTGTACTAAACTTGGAAACAAGGTATTCTGAGTGTATAAAGAGATAGCTTTTCAATAACTGATGAAAATCAAAAGCTAGAATATCCTCTTACTTACTAGTGAGAGACTGGGGAGGTAGTTTTTTGAGTAAACTTTCAAATAGGGACTGGAAGTTAGTACAAAAAAAAAAAAAATAAGAAATAAGAAGAATCACAGATTCTTTTTCCTATTTTTTTTTTTCTTTCCCAAGCTAAATCCTGATTACTCATTTAATTCTTTTTTGGGAAAAGCTAGCTGTTAGTTTTTGCCACTGTAAGGAATAATAGACTGGTATGAAACAAGAGATTTGTATTGCAGATGAAGAGCATAGAACTGGTGCAGTATAATGACAGGTGCATCAACTTCAGCTGAAGACAATGTGAATCTTTTTGTCTGTGACCACGCTCATGAATAGGATGTATTTTTGTAACTTTTGCAGAATTTTAGTGTCTCTCTCTCCCTTGCAGGTAGTGGTATCTTGTCTGCAACAACAAGATGAAAGTAGACCTATGATTTTTGACTCTTGATTTCTGCTGGTTAATGTGTGACATTTACAAGCTCAGCAAGTCATGTGTTATCAAAATAATAGTTTTTGTACAGTATTTTAAAAACAGAGATGACTTTAGTGTGGTTTGGAGTAGGTGACCATGAGACTTAAAGGATAATTTTTTTTTCCTGTAAAAAACTACCATACCATATATGACTTTCAATCAATCAAACAAACCTATTAAACAAAGTTGCTGACACAGGTGGTAACTGGCTTCTGCCAAACATCCACAGAGAAAGTGGCTTCTGTCATCACAACATGATACAGAATAGGCTGCCTTGTGCATTTCCTTTGTGAAGGAGTCAGGCGAGTATCTTTGTAATGCTGTTGAAGAAGAGATTACATCTCCTCACCTGAATTGGTAGCTGTCATAAGGTTTTCCAAAAACTATAACATAAATCTTAGTTTCTGATGATTTCTGAGATTGAATTCAGTTGAGCTGAAGCGTTTATTGCATTGAGTCGCAATGAGAGTCAAGGACCAACGGACATGAATAAGAATTAAAGAGATGCAAGAAAATAGCCCCAATAAAAAAGCACAGCACTTGGATGCCACAGTTAGATTGAGTCCTGAATTGCCTTTGATGGGTTTCTCAATCTTGTCAGTAATGATGGTCTCCCATGGTGCCAGCAAACCGCGAGCAATTTTCTGCAGTAGCTGCTGTGACCAGATTGTATTAAGATGAAATGTTGTCAAGAGACATATACAAAATCTTCTCCTTGCTTGTGTCTGGTGCAAGGAAGAAAACCATCTTTCTCTGCTTGGTGAAGCATAGAGAGCCTGCCTCAAAACAAGGCTGGAAGAAAATATGTTTGTGTTTTGCTCACAGGCTGTTTATTGTATCTTTATTAGAGATAACTTTTGTAACTGGAATAAAATGAAATTGTGAAGACTGTTTTCAAGATATTAAATAGCATTTGGTTATGTCTGTGGATATATTATCAACAGAGATGTTGTTTTAGAGTAACGTAACCTAGTAGGAACATTTGTAGATAGCATTGCATTGTGCCTAATGCATGCACTCTGTACATAATTAAAATTTTTATTTCTTAGAAGTAAGCCAGATTAGCAGTGGATGGATAGCATAGAACATTTCTGTTATAAGGGACCTAAATGAACATCTAGTCCAACATCCTGACCTATTCATTTGCTGAGGAGATGGGAGAACAAGATTGTTTAGATGTTTATCAAGGAGCACTGACAGAGATTACAGGTATCACATTGCAGATTTTCAGTTCTGTCAAATTGCAGTCTTCCATTTAAGAGACCTATAAGATCATGGAAGTTCACAACTAAAGGGTTTTCTAATGGAAATTTAGGTATTTTAAGTGAAAAATAAATATGAACCTAATTATGCCAAAATCTGGAAACAACAGGAAGTCATAATCAATTAAGTTTAAGTAGGAATTCTTGGGCAGGATTTTGGTTAAGATTTGTCTTCTTGTAATAACTTTTGCCAGTAGTGAAAGAGACATACCAGCAGGGATTTCATACAAAACTGTTTCGGCTCATAAATCAGAAAATTTCTATATTTGCATAATTTTGAGGGATAGTACTTCCAATTTTAATTGGATAAGGTGCATAAGCAGTCAGGTGTAGCTGAAAGTAGAGTAAAAGTTAGATATATATTAGCTGATAGAATAAATGGACACATGGCTAATTATCATGAACATTTATGATGGTTATTTCAATAGAATGCTTGACTCATAAAGCCACTGGAATTCTTCAAAGTGGTTAGCAAGTACATGGGTAAAGGATATTGCCAGAATTTCCAGGTTGCTTTCAAAAAGGTGACTTCCCAAAAGTTTTAAAGAAATTAAGTGTGGTGGTTTGAAACAGAAGTGAGTTGGTTTTTTTTCCGGATTCGGTGGTCAGGCCAGTGGGTGCTCGGGTTTGGGTATTGGCATCTGGTGTGGCCACTGAGGACAAGGATCAGCCTCTGAGAACACAGGAGTTCCTGCAGGATGGAAGGGTGGAAGAAGAGCAGGAACCTTGAGAGACATCAGGCAGCCTCCTTTCCCCCCCACCCCCCTCCCCTGGAGAGAGAGAAAAAGACTGTGCCTGGGCCACCTTGAAATTTGATATCGGCAGCGGCAGCACGGCCGAAGGAGAAAGGGGGGGGTGGCACCTGGCAGGCAAGTCGTGGGAATTCTGTGCAGACTCAGCCCAAGGTTTTAACCCTTTTTGTAGATAATGGAAACTTTACAAATGCTGCTCCTCCTGAATCTGAAGGAGAAGAAGGATAGAAGTGAAATAGAGAGAACTGGGCAAATGTGATGAAGGTTCGTGCAAGTGAAAGATTGTCGGAAGATGCTGAGAAGAATCCTAGGTGGGAGGAGATGATGGAGTGGCCTTTGGCTGGACTTTTCTTGTATAGCCATAGAGGGACCTATTTTCTTTTCATAACACAGAGACTACATCTAGGAAGAAGCATTGGCTTAAAACCAAAGACACCAAAGATAGTGTATTTTCGTGAGGGCACTGGCTTTGTGCCGGCATCAAACCATGACATTAAGTTACTAAAGGGTTGCTGCCTGTACAGTTCCTTTAGCAGTCTGATAGTGGATAAAAAAACCAACAAAGAAATAGAAATAATGAGACTGAATATAGATATGACCAAGTCTGTTCATGATATTCAGGTCAACTCAGCAGAGTAGCCACAAGGTTCATCAGCAACCAACTACAAGATGAACTTAGAGAATCAGTGACTGAGCAGTGAAATGGCAGATGAAATAAATGCAGTGTAAACAGAAACCAAGTAATACTGGTAGAAAAGAGAACTTCACACAGAAAATGAAGGCCTTGAGCTCACTATTAGTACTCAGCAGGACAAAGAGTGGCCTGGCCAAGCTGAGCACATCTTCCTCTGAAAGTAAGAGGGGGATGAACTGGAGCCAGCAGAAAGCAGGTTTGGAACATTAAAAGGAGGCAGCTTTTCATGGTACCTCTTGAGGCAGAACAAAACTTCTTATGTGTTAAAGCTAAGGAGCTAAAATTGCCCTCAGAATTATTTCAAGGACAGTTCTCTCTCTGATGGTCCCAAAACATGGCCTGTATTAGTACTAGCAGATGAAAACATAACCAACCTTCTGTGGCTGGCACAGAGAGCTTCTGAACTGTGCTGCTGTCAGCACCTTTCACAAGCAGCCATGTAATAATACTGACAAATCTGTGATGTGTTGCTTCACTTGATACTGTTTTCAGTCTTGAGAAGATAAAAAGGACAAAACTCACAGATACTGTGCTGTCCTGCATGAGAAAGAAGCTGAAACTCTGAAGCTGAATCCCTCATGAGTGATGAGGTCAGCTGAACAAACAGGATACTTCTTAAGTGGTGAAAGGGAGAAATTGCATTTCTGAACTCCTGTACCCAAAAGCTGAGACAGGATAAAGTGAAATGAAGGAGCTGAAAATACAAGAAGTGCACCAGCCAAGGGGATTGAGGTTGATGGATACACGTGAGCAAAGTTCAATAATAGCTCCCTGTTAGAGAACCCCTGAAGCTGCACGACTTAGCAGGAGTGACAATCTCAGTTTCTGATTCCCAGACTTCAGCAAGATGTGAGTAACTTTTCAGATCCTTGCCAAAATGAGTAGTTCCAAACACAGTTTATGAGTAAGTATGTTGGAAAGAAATTCTTCCAGAGGGTTTGTGACCTTCTGACCATGACAAGATGTGACAACTTTACAAGTGCAATCTCAGGGGAAAAAAAAAATTCTTTCTTTTATTGTGTCAAGTAATTTCCTGTTAACTGAATGGAAGTAATAACTCATTTTTTCATACCAATATCCCAGTACATGTAGCTGTCTGGCAGGTCTTAAAACAATAGTAAGTGCTTGTTGGGTGACGTTGCTTATTATCATCTTCTAAGATTGTTTTCAGTCCATCAGTAATTTAAGGTGCAGCAGAGACAGGCAGTAAATATATACTTCAGTAATCAATTTGAGGTAACTATTTGGAGAAAGACATACACACTTAAGGGCTGTTAGTATATCCTTTATCTTGCAGGTGTATAGCATATGAGAAAACCAGAATGCAGTAGGTGGGAATGCTAAAGACTTCTGGAAATTGATGAGACTTGTGGCTGTTCATCCTGAGAAAATATGTGGCTAACTACTGTTAAACATGGTTTCTTTATTGAAATTTGCCTTGCTTGATTAATTGCTCACTTAGAAGGCTTAGATTGGTTAATGTTGTTTCTACCATTTGTCATGGATGCAGGTAATGTTTGTAAGTATTTGTGGTTGACAACATTCATCTAGTTCTCTTCTCCTTCTGCGTCTCTAGTTTAGCTTTTGATGTTTCTTTAGGCCCACTCAAATGTTTCATCCCAGTCTTGTGTACTTTGAGCATCTCTCTTGAGTGGATAGTCTGCCTTTTGAAGTGGAAAAATCCCATTCAATACCAATTCCTTGAACTGTCTACCAGACACTACCTATATTTTCCATAGAATTTTTTCTGTCATTGTCCTTCATTAACCATTTCATTCTGAACCTGCTTTTTTAAAAAAAACCCCAAGCCTTCTGCTAAGCATTTCTTTCATTCTCCTTTAAGCCAAATTTCTATTTTCCCTTTGCCTGAAGCATCCTGATATTTTTCTTGTAAATCATTCTTCATGCCATCCCTAGTTTCCACTTCAAAATATCCCTTCCCACTGGTCTTCCAAGAGGTGTACCCTTTGTTTAGTCTCTCCTTGCAAGCTCTGACATCTTTCTTCTTTCCACATTTTATGGCTGCCAAATATATTTGCACTTTTTTTCCTCTCCTATTTATAGTGCTGTATTTTTACTGCTCAAGATCGCTTCTGTTGTAAAAATGACCTGCTTGCTTTGCTTCCATGTATTACCTTTGTAACCTCTGCCTCATCTCACTGGGTTTTCTTCTTTCTAATCCTTGTGTTCTTGTCCACATCTGAAAGGGCACTTATATTTTCTCATCCTGTGAAAGACCTTCTATCCTTTAAGAGTCTCTTTGCTAGCTCTTTTTTTCATCTTGCTCTCTTTTTGGGTTTCCTTCTCAGTCACACAGAATGTAAGCTATGGAAAATGAATTTTTTTAACAGCAGTCCTAAGGAAGTGAGACCTATATTTCTCATTCTCCTTTGTGGCTTTTGTATTGTGTATTGCTGGCATAAAAGGATGCTCCTGTTCTCTCAAAAGCATAGCTGCCTTTTTAGAGCCTTAGTATGAGCAGGATTGCACTTCTGAAAAGCTGAGGCTGATTATGCTGCAGATAGTGCTCAGCCACAGGATCAGTTTGTGGACCAGAAGACGAATTTGAACCATTTCTTACTGTGAGATGAGTTCTTTGGATACTGGCTGGCCTCATTTATATCTTGAAGCGAAACAATCTATGTGAGCATTAACAAATGAAGCCTTTGCTACAAAAGAATTGCCACAGAAGCATTCTGATATTACTTCCAACAGTGCTCAACCTGAATGCTGAATCTGTAAGACAGGTACACATAAAAATGATTGGTCAAGAGATTAAACTTCTCTGTCAGGTGCTCAAAAAAATATTAGCTGCCTAACATCTAAAATATCACCTGTCAAAGTCCTTAAAATCCTGCTTCTTGAGCACCATGATCTGGAGCTAGGGGCAGAGGAAATGTTATCACATAGAGGATTCTGAGATGAATGTGTATTATACTGATTTCTTTCAATTCCACTTACACCAAGCTTTCTGTGTGCAAAAAAAAGAACCAAATTAAAGTAGAATAAAGACTTTAAGATGCATGATAGCTTAGAAATTAATTTGACTTATAACTGGTTGCAGTCTGTTCCCCACCAATCCATCTGAATTTTGGGATTTTTTTCATAAAAACAGTGTTTCACAGCTTTTAATAGGACTGCAAATAACAGAAGGCTGTCTATTCATTTAATAGCTTTTAAATATTTTCATTTTTTTTCTGAAAATATATTTAAATGCCTAATTAGAAAGGCTTATTTCTTCTAATGCTAATGTTCTAATCTAACTGAAAGCAACTCTTCTAATGTGTAAGTCTTTAAAAGTCTTGAAACTTCTGTGGTTTTTGTAGTTGAGTGAATCTAAAGGTGCTTATTAATGGAGGGACAAATATAGAGGGGAACAAGTTCCTATCACAGCTCAAATATAACAAGTGTCTCCTGTAGTAAATTTTCTGTATATGACTTAGGAATAGGTATGTCAGTATTCTGTTTCTGAGGGGGAATTTCCTTGGTGTTCTTGACTTCACTTGTCATGTAAGTGATGGAAAGTTACTCTTATATTTCTAGGGAATCTGTAAGGTAAATGCTGAATGTCTTAACGGTAATCACAGAAACATCTAAATATGCTTTTCCCTTAATCTTTAAAAAACTTTCGTAAAATCTATGCATTCCAATTTCAGAAATAAAATTTGAAAAAATAGCCTGTAAAACATGGCTAATTTTCAAGTAGATTTTCCCTTGTTAAGATTTTTACCTGAACAAGGGGTCAGACAAGCATCAGTTTTAGTGCAGAGCAGTTCATACTGAATCAACTCATCATGAAAAGCAATGTGGACATGTCCTGCAAACACAGCCTGACTTTCTCCCAAGCTCCCCTCCTGACTGCTTCCAGACTGAGATGCCATTCAGTGGGCACAAACAGGGAGACTGAGGTGCCAAACACCTGAGCTCAGTGGTGTTACCTGTGCAGTCCCACAGTTTAAACCTCACACCAGTTTCCCATCTGATCTGTCTGCCTCCAGCTATTTTTTTTTTTCTTTTTTTCAGGGATTAGCACTGGCCATTGCAACGTGACCCAGGCTATTTTCCAGCTGAGTCCAGTCTGTGTTCTGCCTTTTCATCCAGGGGGTCTCTGTGTGCCAGGGAGGGTGTACCCCACCATTTTTGGGATGATTCCTGCCTGCAGAACTGCTGTGTGAGGCAGGAGCACCTTGGAGATATGGGATGGGATGGGATGGGATGGGATGGGATGGGATGGGATGGGATGGGATAGAGGCACTGGGGCAGGGTAAGGAAGAATCACAAAGCTGCTTATCTGATCATCTTGAAATAAGTTTCTTGATGTGTGCTACATATGGATTGATTCTGAATATTTTATGCTGCAATATCAAAACCAAATGATTTTTAAAAATTCTTCCTGGAGCTTCTTCAGTTTCTGAAAATAATTTTTGGCTTATGCATGCCAAGTACATGTGAAATGCTCTTATGTCAATTTAGCTCTGTAGTGAAGTCATTATTTCTGCTTAATACTTCTTGCTCCTGCCCAAGAATTTCATTAGTACTTTTTATTGTAACATCAACCTACGAGTTTATGTTCTCTCTGAACCTTTTTTCCAGCCTCATCATTTTCCTGAGCTCAAACTTCCTGTTCTGTTAGCATGGGCCATATTCGTGGTTCCTAGATGTGCTACCTGCCTGGGAACTGGTTTCTATGCACTACTCCTTCTGCACATCTGAATTTACAAGCATTCTTTGTGTAATTTGAAAAATCAGAAATCTTGCTTGTTGGGGTTTTTTATTTACTCTTTCATGCTTTTGAAAAATTATTAGTGGGGTTGCATCTAGTATTGAACATTACAAAACTCAGCATTTTGAGAATTGTTAGATCTTACTAGATAATTTTAGATAATTGGTATGCTTCGTGCCTTCTTTCCTATTTATTGTCTGGTTATTGTAATTATTTTCTTGTTTGTAGTTAATGTGATTCTAGCTGAATCAATGCAAAATTCTAAGAATATCCCAGGTTTGGAGTTACCAATTTATAACCTCTTAAAATAGTACAAGTAAGTATGGTTGCCAAGGCTTTCATTATAGAACCACAAATGTAGTGTTTAACTGTGTTCCCATCCTCCAGAAATCAAAGCTTTGGCAATCTTTTCTTTCATTATGCACAGTATTCATACTTCTTTATTTATAAGTGCCCTGAATATTAAAGGTTTTTTATAAAAACAGGTAGTAGTGGTTGAATATCTCTCCACTCATCTCCACAGAGTTTTGAGAGGTCATTATAAAAAAGGAGGCAGATTAAGTAATTCTTTTCCCTAGTCCATATTGTGTATTTATACCCTTAATTTACTCACATGGTGAAAAAGAATCTTTCTGCATTCTCATGTGATGAGTACCACATTGTGCTCTTTGTAAGCTCAAGTATTACTTGAGTATTTGAGTCTCCTTGGCATGTCACGAAGTTTTATCATTTCCATTCATAATTGCAGTTTTTACTATTGCTAAGTATTCTCATGTTACTGTATTTAAAAGCCTTTTTCATAATGGCTGTATACCTGCCACCTGTGACTTTATTCTGGTTGATCTTAGATCACATTCCCATGTTTCTGATAACATCCATCCTACTAAATAATTTCCCCTTACTTTATCATTCTCCAATTTGGCATACAGCCCTTGGGGAAGTGGTGATAAAAAAGGAGAAATGTCATCTAGTTGAAACCTATTATTTGTTCCACTTCAGTCACTGTGTAGTTGTGCTGGAATAAAGAACATTGCTTATCTTTAGGTTTACCAAAGCAGTGACATATTTAATATTTTGTTGTTTGCACAGAATGTTAAATGAGTTCCTAACAACCCTGAGAAAGCACAAATGCAAGGATTTTTTTTTCAGAATGAACGATACATGTAAAATAAAATTAATTTTAGCAAAGCAACCACGTTTATTAGTTTAGTCAAAGAAATTACATAGTCCTCTTGGAGATAGTTAAGGTCTGACATAAAAATCGTGTGTATCTTTTGAAACCAGCTTTTATTACCTTAAACTTCAGTGTAGTTAAATTGCTTCCATTATCAAACCCTTTTCTAAATATGCCTGTATCAGTAGGCCAGGTACCACATCGTGAATCAAAAATCATGTTGCTTTTTGCTCCCTCTGGAAGTCAGGTGTTGATATTTTCTGAGGAGCTGTTTGCTGTGTAGTTGCTGTGCTGGAGCAGGGCTGAAGACATATTTCTGTGGAGTCTGTGGGGTTTTCAGCATAAATGGAACACCCCTCCAGCCTGCTGTGACGAATTTCCTGCACAGTCATGTCCTTGAATCACAAGCAATCAGTGAAGCACGGCTGCAGGAGAAGATTCTGGGAAAGAAACCTGGGGGATAACTACCTTATAGAGGGGAAAATGTAAGCAGTAAAGCTATAGCTCAGATGCCACACTCAGCTCCAGGTTAATTCTGGAAATTATGTGTATTGAACCTGCCACAGGATCTTGGGCTTGAATAGGCACATATCAGTAGCAATGATTTTAATTTTAAATGATACAAGAATTGTCCTGCTAAATTAGAGGTGCTTTCATTCTTGAATAGACAGGGAATAAAAACCTACCTTCAGTTATTCTATCAGGTGATGAATGCCTTGCAAGAGAGCTGTTAGTTACTCATGCCAAAAAAGCCAAACCTCTTGGACATCAAAGTCTAGACTTAGTCTAATTTTAGGACTCCTGTAAAGAAAATAAGAATCTTCTGAGCACTCATCAGGGCAAAAAATCTCTGTATCCCTCCTCTCTGTTGGAGATAAATGGAACTAACAAAAACTGATACAACAGTAGAGTTGGTATCCTACACACAAAAATGCAATTGCAAACTTTTCTTACATTCCTCAAAAGGAACTGCCTTTTTATGCATACAAGAGCTGATTTGACTTCTTGTTCCTTTTTAATTCTTTTTCCTAAATTCCAGTTAAATTCAAGAAAGAGCACCCATTCCCAACAAGTTTCCATTTTGATATGGGCTCCCATTGGGAAAAGAAGGATTGAAAGTCAGTTTTTTATATACTGAAATAAGGTAACTGATAAGGAAAAAAGGAATAAAGATAGGCCCAATAGAAAACAAAACATTAACTATTGACATATAAGGCTATCTTTTTGTTTTTGTTTTTTTCTTTTTTTTAGAACTCTTCATTTGGGATAGAAGATTATTATGGAAAGTAGCTTTAAAATCTAACCTGAAATACTGATAAAATCTTTTTATAATCCAAGCAGAAGTCTCTCAAATACTCCTTTATTTTTATGTGCTCCAAAAAATACTTACCCAATAGACCATAAATATCTTAAGTGACATGGTAGTTTGTTACTGTCTTAAATATTATTAATTATTAAACTAGCTGGGTTGTCCTCTTTAAAGTAGTTATCCATCTGAATAATTGATAACATAATTGGTTGTGTTTATTCCTATTACCTAGGGGCTTGTCTATTTGCTGTTTTAACATGCCTGTCTGGAAGGAGGCTACTGATAATAGCCTGCTTGAGGAAACAGTTTTTAGTGCTTATTGAAAAGGATAAAAGTGAATTATACTGATTTTTGGTGAAGGATTGCTACACATTTCTACAAAATCTATGCTGCCCTTGTGTTTCAGGGAGGAAATGTCACTGTGATTCACCTTGGGATATTATAATATACAGCAGGGGGTTAGGACATTTTTGCATTTCTTTCATTTTTTTTCGAGCAAGCAGTTGTTGACCCCTGTGCCTTATGCAGTGGCTTTGTCTCCAGCACACGTAATCACACAGCACTCTGTTTCCCACATCTCAGATCAGACAGCAGCATGCAAAGCAGCTTAAACCCAGCAGAATGGCTGTCAAGGGATCAGAGTGCAAACTGCTAAGGCTAGGAGGAGGGGAGTGAGGATGAAGAGGAACTTGGACTGGTCTCAGGATACATGTGACACAGAGCAGCCATTCTTGGCTCCTTCAGACTTGGCAGATTTTTGGCGAATACTGTGAGAATAAATATAAATTGTGAATAGGATTTGCATGGGCATTGTATGAAATTTTCCCTGGTCGTGTGGGAGGATTGCTGCTGAGCACCCAGGCAGTGAGCTGGGTCACCCAGCTGACAGCTCTGGTCCACACTGCACAGCACACTTTGCTCTTTGGACAATTAGACACCTGCAGGAGGAGAGATGTGGGTTTTAAACTACTACAAGCAGCAAGAGCAGCCTGTGTAGTTAAGTTCAGCTTTACTGACAGTCACAGTCCATAGGAAGCATGGTGAGTGGTTCACAGTTCATTCCTTGGCTTACAGAGCCTTTGACCTGGGAGTGTGTTGTATGGAAAGGAGAGCAGCTCTTTGCCTTCTCATGAAAACTGAACGATGTCTCAGCATGGCTGTAAGAAATTATTAAGAAAAATATGAAGGAAGACATAGTCTCTCTGAAGAGTGGTTTGATTGTGGTGCTTCAGGAGGGGAGTGGTTGTATGAACAGTTTGAGTCTTTTCTCAGATTCTATATTAGATTGCACAAAATGGACATGATATTGTAGTTTCACAGTACATTTTTCTGAATATCTGAAGGCCACAAGATCTGGAGAAATTCTAGGTGTCTGTTGCTTTGTAAAGCAGAGGAGAACCCATTGCAAAAACTTTTTAAGGGAGATGCTTGCTTATTTTTACATGTTAACAAAAAGCTACCACTTCTTAGGAAGTGTCACTGTAGGAATTGACAAATTTGCTCCTAAGACTCCAATTTAAGCCACTGTCATGCTGTCTGGGCTGGTTATCTCCTAAAACTGCTTTGACAGCAAAACAAGTACCCCTTCCATTCTATGCCACAGCAGTGGAAAATAAACACCTGTCTGTTTCTTCAGAAAATGCAACATCTGAGAGAGTGTCTATATACAAGAGCATTCTTTTGTCAGAGAAATAATGCTTTATCTAAGAAAAGAAAAGACAAAAAGACTTTAAAATCACGGTGTACAGCATTAACATCTGGTTTAAAGTGTGTTAAGAGCCAACAACTCAATGTCAATTTGGTCTGACTTTACGGTATTACTTGCCTGATGATGGCTCTCACTGGGGGAGCCGAGCATTTCCATATCATCCAAAGCCCCTGAGAACGATTCCAAGCAGCTGGTATTCTCTATATTACATAATTACAAAGCACACGCCGCCGTTTGGCAGACTGAAGAGGCACTGGGGGCCCATTTCTCAAAATATTTACAGCCTTTTATTCTTCTCTAAACAATCATTTGCATAGTAAAAGTGATATACAGCACACAAACGCTGGTTCACTTTATTTCCACTTTCTCAAACTTACCTGGAAGTGGCTGCTTGTAGCAGTGAGTAGGCAGAAGTGAGATGGAGCCAGCAGGGGTAAAGGCTGTAATTTTTTCAGGGAAAACTTCATGTTTATTTGGTCTGTGAAAGATGGCGAGTGTTTTAAAGAAAACCTGAAAGATGCATAAATATTTTGCCTATGGGAAAGCATATAGCTGTCTGCCCTGGAAGTGGAGAAGTTAAGAAACTAGGAGAAGCTGCATGTGAGCAAGCTGGTCATGACAGGGATGCTAATGTGCAAATGAGATGCAGCAGCTGCATCTTGCTAAGAAGTGTGTGTGTGTGTGTGTGTGTGTGCATCTCTAAGTAACATATTTTTGATTGTGAGATTGGTTTCTTTCCACGGCCAAGTTGGTAAAATTCTGTTTTATCTAAACTGAACAAAGCTGTGGAAATTATCAATAGCTGAATATCTCTTATAAGTGAGATACTGGGGGAAGAATAAAGGGAACAAAAGAAAAGATCTGTTGGAATTTCTATCCTTATGTATCAGTCTGAAAGATATAAAGTTGCAAAGGGATAAGAGAATGATTAATGGTCAATGTCTATTTTCTCACTACCACACCAGCAAAATGCATACACTTCCTATACACACACAACTATTGAGTTACAAACCTCTGTCTGAACTTTGCACCCACAGCTTCCCATCATGCTATGAATGAGAGAGATCACACAATGTAACTAAATTCCTTTAAAGCTCCAAATTCTTCTCAAGTTTTTTCGTATTAAATTCACATTGCTACAAGGGAATCACATATAGAAACGTTAAATAATTGATTAATGAATGTTTGAAGGTTTTCTATGCTGTTTAATACAGGGTTTTTTTTTCTCTTTTGTAATGGTTTTAATGAAGAGTGCATTAAATCTTATATTGTGTTTAGTGCTAAACCCAAGATCCTTTGTATCCACAAAACTTAAAATCTGATTTGAACAAAACTTTTACATCTTATAAAATGGTTTTGAGGCAGAAAAGCTAAAAGTGAGCATAGACAAATTATTAGAGACACTATAGGAAGCCTGGTATTTACATACTGTCCAGGATCTGAATGGTGAATCTTTGATATGAACAGATATGATTAGTAGTAAATCTCTACATCCCTGTGGGGGTGTTATCACTCAATTTCCACACAGCAAGGGTTACTGAAGCTAACTTTTGGTGTCTGTTTCCCCCTTTCAAGATGTTTTATTGCATTGCATAATTTAGGCTACAATTGAAGGGATTCTAAGTGCAGAATCAAAATGAGAAATGCAGTGACAGTCTGAGCATAGTGACACAGCCTGGCAGGTGTCACTGTGTAAACCTGCACACTGCCAACCTTACTGAGTGCTGAACTGCAGTTTGCTGTCTGGTCCACTGCAGAATTTGACTGAGTACCAGTGAGTTTCACAACCAACTTCCTGTAGTTGCAAAGAAAGGATGCTGCTGACACACGGAGCAATGAGACAAGCACCTTCATCAGGCAAAGCCAAGTTAAATTACCAGAACAAGCAGATCACCCACTGCACTCTTTCTGCATTTAGCCATACCACCAAAGTACCAGCCACAGGAAATGCTAGAAAATTTATTTTAAGCCTGCTGAGGAGCTGGAGATGAATTTGTGTAAGGAAATACCTGACTGTATTTTAATGTGTGCTGTTCCATCAAGTGCTGCATGAATGCTCAAATAGGAAACCATAGCACTGACAGTTGCTTTATAATCCCCCTTGATCTTTGGCTCTCATTCTTTACGATTCTGCTTGTTTTGCCTTGCAATCGTTCCTGTGCAGAGACAACATCACAGAGGAAAAATGTGAATTGGAGGGAAAAAAAGGTTCACTTATGACAAAAGTGATCAATTAGCCAACAAAAATACCACTGTACAGAAACAAATACTTACAAACCAAGAAGAATTGCTTGGGAATTTGAAGCCTGGGGTGGGCAGCCTTTTCTGCAGTGATCATGAAATAGAGAAGTTCAGGATGTTGTAAGGCTTTAACAAGGCAAAAAGCAGGATAATAACAGTGTGCTTCAAGAGAACAGACTCTTATGTGTTGATGGATCTTCTTGGAATAACACCATGGGATATGGCCCTAGATAGAAGAGGTGTCCAGGAGAACTGGTTGATTTTCCAGAATCTCCACTTTCAGTATTGGTAACGGTCCTGTGTAACATGGCAATATTAGCAAGAAACCTGTGTGGATGAACAAGGAAGTTGTAAAAGAAGCCAAATGCAATAAAAGAAGGTAGCAGTCAAGAGGTGGAAACAGGGGTAGCTGACTCAGCAGGGAGATAGAAACATCATCAAGTGCACCAATCCATCTGATTCAGGTAAGCCAAAACCATGAGAAATAGATGCTGATATAGATGAAAGACTTAGCTCTGGAGTTTCACAGACTAATTTCTGTTCAGAAGTGGATCTGTTTATTGTGGAACCCGTTATCCTAATAATAGCCTCAAAGCATAGAAGGAAATTCAGATTTATATATCTATTTATTTATTTGTTTGTTTGTTTTCCCCCTAAATAAATGAAGTAACAAGTACACAATTTATCTCTTTGTGAGAAAAATCTAATGTGTTTGTGAAGAACTGCAGCCTATGGGAAGGAATCATACTGGAGAAGTCCATCCAGGACTGTCTCCTGTGGAAGGGACCCCACAGGCAAAGGCAAGGACTCCTTCTGAGAAGAAAGCAACAGCACTTATCATATGTGCTGAACTTACTGTAACTCTCAGTTTCCTTGCCAGAGTGGCAGTACAAAAAATAAAAAAGAGCCTTAGCTCTGTGCAAGCCCTGCTACACAATGAGGAAACACCTCTCTATTGTCAACACTCTGTTCTGCACAAATCCAGAGCACAGTTCCATACTAGGCACTGTGAAGAAAATTAACCCTCCCCCAGCCAAAACCAGCACACCCTCATTCCCCATCTCCCTACACTGCTGTGGGGAGGAGGTAGAGAATCAGGAATAAAGTTGAGAACCTGGCACCCAGCCACGACCAAACCAGCATAGAGTATAAAAACACTTTATAATGGAAGTCTGATTTGTACTCCTAAGAGCAGATCCCTTGCAGAAGGCTGCACATGGATCTAGGGATTGGAACCAGGCATTGGGTCCTTCCAGGTTGCTGCTGTAGGGTTGTGTGTGGAACACTCACCCTCCTGACTGGGCTCTGCTCTGAGAGCCTTTGCCTTTCACCCTGACACTTCAGATGCATTTGTACAAAGTGTAAAAAAGGATGTTACACAAGAGTCAGATTTAAAACAGGTTTCTGTCCACTTGCTTGTAGGTTTTGTTCAACAGTCAATGCAGCCTTCAAATAGCCAGACTTTTCTCTTTGTCACGTTTCCAAAATGGTATTACTTTGCATTCTGACTTCATCTAATGCTTCTGCTCCCTCTCCAGCCACATTAATAAAGGTGTGGAACCTGGTTCCATCCCTTATAATGTTGGTTTCGTTTGTGGAAACTGGAAAAGGCAGTGGTAGCCTGAAAGTCTGTCTGTCTTGATGTAGATAGACCTTACTAGTTGTTACTCAAGGCTGGCTGAAAATTCCATTAATTACATACAAGTATTTTTGTCTCCACAAATCTAAGATATTTTATAGTCTCCTCTGTCTTCTAATTGCTTCTGAAACAGAAACTTCTGTGAAAAGTAGCTTTTTTAGTGATATAGGCAGAGTGGACAATGAGTTGCATGTAAAACAGACAACATACCTCTCCAAACTTATGTAAAACAGTGTTGCTGCTTTGTTTGCTGAGTTTAAATCCATTTTTTAGCAGACTCAATAATCTGTGAGGTACTACTACATAATTTAATTATATTTAATGATTGCATTCAATACTATTATTAATAAAGTTCAACAAAAAGAACAGTATTGTGAAAAAGCAGTAATATCCCCTATGGCAGCTCAAATAATTAAGTGGCCTTTATTCTATTGAAATATGCATCATATCCTGATATGATTAACATTAATTCTGTTTGAAAAGACTTTTCACCTGTTATAAGAGAATAGGCCTTTCACACATGGTTCAGTTTCTTCTACTGGCTTTAATAATTATATTTATCAGGTACTAATTTTTCTCCTTTGTAAAAACATGCATAGTATTTTTTGTGTATGTGTATTAAGTTGAATTGCCTCATTTCTCAGATGTGTAAAACCTCACTTTAAAACTCCATACATCCTGCAACAGGAAAAGAATTTTTTTGTGCTCAGCTACTGTCATGATACTCAAGGTGGATAATGCAGCTTGTGTTCTTCTGGATAGTATTTGTGCAGCTTTTAAAATGTCCAGTGTGCCATTGTTTTAAATCATGATTGCAACTTCATTTGCTGAAAGTTTCTAAAAAGCATTACTTGAAATTTTGTCTTAAGTCATCACAAGTGAAATCTCTTTAAAATGCATATCAGCTAGCATTTAACTACTCAAAAAAAGAAATAAAACCTAAAGCTTAATGAAGCAAATGCATCAATTAGATAATTAGCTGAAAAAGCAAAAGGGAATTTTATGTCACTTTTATTTACTGAACCTTAGGATGTCTTACTAATTTACACATTAGATTTTTCTCACAAAGAAGTCAATCATGCCCTTGTTACTTTACTTATGAAGACAGTAAAAATAGCTGACAAGAAAAAGGAAATTTTTAAAACCTGAAGAATTGTGCCTACTATGGACAAAATTTGCTCTAAAATAGGTCTCATATATGAAATTTTAATGTTGATTAATAAAATCATGCTAATTCAGTTTCAGGAAGAACTTAAGTAAGAATAGTGCAGAAAGAATATTTACATCTTGAATGCTATGTGCAGAACAGATAATTATTTTTGTAGCAGAACATTTTCATTTCCCTGTCTTAGAAGCTGATTAGGGAGGCAGTTTCCAACCTTTCTTTCTCTGCCTCTATTTTATGGGCTTCAAACCTAATTTTCCTGTTATGACTTTGCTTACTTGAACAGTTACAGGTTCTCACTGCTGGCTGAGGCAAGTGCCAAGGGTTCCTGCAACTGTGTGCTGGTTTGTAAACTGATGTGGCCTCCTTTAAAAAATCAATAATCCATCACCAAAAAGCACCTATTACCTCCCCCTTCCTGTGAAGGAACTATGCTGGGGTTTTTAGATGGGTGAGGGTTGTTCTCTTTATACACATAATATTTTTCAAATTCTGTCTTCTAATGAACTTGTGCAAGACTGCACTGGAAACGAAGCAAAACCTCTCTTCCAGTTTCATCTATTTTTTAGTACTCTCATGTAACCCAGGAAGGGCCAAAGAAAAGGGCATCAGTATAGAAGTGTGATGTTTTTAAAACAATGAAATTACTGAGAAATGTTGCATATCTTCCTAACCTCTTCTGGCAGGCCTTTGATATAATCCTTAACTAGTGTGGATTTTATAATCGAGTATCCTGTCTATGCTGATACAGTTCTTGATACTGTCATTAGAAACTTCTTTTGGATCACACTTGGATTACTTCCAGGCTTTCATTACTGCTTTCTTACATGGATTATTATCCAAGGAAAATAGCTAGTGAAATAGATTTTGCCTAGTCAAAATCCTGACCTTGAATTCTGATATCTGGCCTTTGCATGAAACATCTATTCTTGGAAACTGGTTGATAACTGACTTTTCTTTAAAGCCCTAGGTCTTACCTGTTTTTCTAAGAAAGGGATTTTCAGAGGCCTTTTAATTCTTCTAGGTTCTGTTAAAATCCCAGATAAATTTTTGATTCATTTGGCTATTGACTGCACAGTCCTTTTTCCCTTATACTGTCAGGCTCCAAATTCAAATAAATTAAATTGTGTTTAACTGGATTTCATAGCTATCTTTCTTAGAGGTACTTATAAGGGCTTTTAAAACTCAATTTATAACAATCCTTAAAGCTTTACTCTAACTCAAAGTTTTAAATTCCTCAGACTGACCACAAAAGTGAGTCAGAGGGAAAGCTTCCCCTTAGGCTGCTCTGTAAGTCAGTCTCCTGTGCATAGGGTGCCAGCCTGGCTGTGTTTGGGATGTCTCTGCACAGCTGCTTTAAGCCAGCTCAGGGCTTCTGTGCCACAGCAGAGAGGCAGCAGAAATGCAAGAACTTGCTTCACTATATCAAATTCCTGTGTAAATTGTGTGCCTGTTTGCAGCCAAACCACAATCTTTGACAATAAATCCTTGTAAAACAGACCAATATGCTGCAAAAATCAGTTTGCACTTCCATACACCATGAGGCAGCATGCTTGAACTGAGGTCACTCCCATGCTACCAGTCTGTTTCAGTTCCCCATTTTTTACCTTTGCTTTCACCTCTTCTCCCTCCTTCATTTTCCACATCATGGTTCAACTACAGACCAGAAAGCCCAAGCACATTCTGTGAGCCTGCACAGCTGCTGCTTGGCCTCCCCTCTGCCAAGGGACCTCTCCTCTGCACACCTGCTTTTACTGTATTTCCAATCTGCATAGGCCAACAGGCACGGAAGGGACTGGAATATGCTTGAAGAAGTTCAATTAGATTTTTAAAAATTTTTTTCTTCCCAGTTTCTCTTTAGGTTGGCTTCACCTGCAATGTTCCTAAGCCTAGCAGTGGCTGGTGTCTAAGCAGCATTGCTGCACGTGTCTAATTTCTCACCCCATTGGCCTCCCACCCCCAGTGGACTGGCTAGATAGCTGTGGACCCTCAGCACCAAAGGACAAGAGGGCAATCTTTTGTTGCACAGCTATAAAACCTCTTCATCAAAGCTTTAAGAATTGCAGAATTTTATAGCATCTGAAAATTTCATAATACTGGTACTGAAAAGTAAGGATCGTGATACTGCAAATTCTGTGATGCTCTGAAAATATTGTGCTTTAAGAGACTGGGGGTGTCCTTCTGTGGGATCCAGGACATCCCTCTGACTGTTCTGGAAAATTTGTAAGTCATGAGAATTTAGGTAGAATGATAATTAACATATCACAGGATGAAAAAGTAGAATTTTGGGGTTTTCGAATGTGAGTTTAAGAGGCAAAGATGGAGGAATCTGGGCTTGTCCCTGTCCTTCTTCTTCATCTCTTGTTCTCCATCTTCTGCTGGGCTGGTGGCACATTTTAATTGGTTTAGAGTAAAGGTACAATGTTCAATATATTCTGTAGGTATTGGAGTATTATTGTAAATAAAGAATATGTAATTTTTAGTGTAAAAGATAGTGCTGTCCCAAAGGGGAAGGAGTTTGTCACAACCTGGCCTGCAGAAAGGATCTCAGCAGCCCAGAGCCACAAATATGTAAGATAACAAAGAATAGACAATCCTTGAAACAACAAGAGAACAGATGATCCTGACCTCTTCTTCACACACTGGGCTGGGGGAAACAGAAACTTGCACAGAGACAGAGACAAAGTCAAGTCAGGTTCAGGAACACCACAAAAATTATTTAAAAAAAACCCAAACCTGACATCTTTCCTCTCTAACACTGCTGTCTTTTAGACAGTCTTGCATTTATTGTGGACATGAGGATATTCCCATGGGAGTTTTTTGTTTTTTCTTCATGATGGGCCTGGCACAGCAAAATGTGGTGGCTTGTAGCAAAGGGCCAGGTCACATCTGGGATACAGAATGAGACACAGGTCAGGTACCAGCAGTCCCACAGCAACATCAATATGGAATGTCCTTCATCACAGGAACAGGGTTCAGTTTGTTGCTGTTCCAGGAAGAGGCTTCAAGCAGCTGAGTTCATTCCTGACCCATTGTCTATTACATGTGTCCTTATCTCCCCAGAATGATGAGTTATCTTGAGAGTGGAAGTATTTCAGGGAAAAAGGATATTAGAGGAGTTCATCAAGTGAACAATCTTATTTAATATTCTCCTTAACGACCTTGACTCACGAATGAAATTTGCTGATATAACAGAGATGGGGTCAATCTCAATGCAGAGTAGGAGTTGAATAACAAGTAGGATGAACTGTGTAATATGAAGTGCTGAAATGAATGAAAAGAGATGGATTTTAATAGTACCAGAGACAAAGCCGTGTATCAGAAGCAAATAATAATGTCTGCTATTTTCTGAGCCTTCATCATTTAGAATAAAATAGACTTAAGTGCATTAAGCATTCATAGGATGTTTATGAAAAACTGATGAGATTTTGTTGTGCAAAACTTGCAACAGCAAAAGACATGATAAGGTATTTCTAGTTCTTGTACTGAGTAGTATCAACTATTTAAAATGTTTATGGAGTTCCTTCTGAAATGCCACGAACGTGTGTGTCTTCAAAAAGGATAAAAATCATGTTGAAATTACTGTAAATAAGGGCTAAGATTGCAAGTGATCAGGGAAATTATGTTTGTTAAGAACAGGTGTCAGCCAGTTGAATATTATGTTTAAGTTTCTTTGTAACAGAAGGAGAATTTGCATGGTATTGCCTCTTCCCAGCTGATTAGAAGAACCTTTTCTTCAGAGAATCTGAATCTCCCTGGTTTGGAAAAAACAATACTTATGTCCTGGAGTTTCATGATATCATCCTAAAAGGAAGCCTGTCCTTCTGTGTTAGTTTCTCTGAGTTGAATTTTGCCATAGTACCAACTAATTCAAGGCAATACCTTTCTGTCCACTTGGGTTTTTTCCCCTAGCTGCATCATGTGTTTGGATTATGACAGAAAATGCATGAGCATATTGATAATGATAACATCTGTGTACAGTGACAGAATATTTCAGCTGAAGATACCTCTCAAATTTTTCATAATTTTTAATTCTCATCCCAGGTTTGGCTATTTTAAAAGAAATATTCCTAGTTTTACTTCACATAAAGAAAAAATTTGCACTGTTCTTTTTCTGAAAATTTCCAAGTATTTGATCTCAAGGAACTCTAATATACTTTGACAGTTACCAGATAAAATGCTGGTAATTTTCTAAGTTCTCATTAAAGACCATTTCAAAGACCTCAGAAAACAGGCATCTAATTATTACAAGTGCCTCCATCTGAACAAAAAAGGTTTGTGGTTTTACTAGCTCCAATAGGATTCATGAGAATGAGAATAAGAGTCCCTAGACAGTTCACAGAAAGGTAATAATTCAGTTACTGTCAGAGTTTTAATAGATACCAATTCAGTATCAACCAGCACTTTTCTATCACTCTCCTAGATATTCATACCTAGGTTTCAGGAGAAGAAACTGAGGGATTTACCTTAGAAACAACAAGCATTATTACACTTCTCAGTCAGCATTAGGAAATATCCAGAATTTTTTATTGACACTTATTGTGCTCCAGAAAGGACAAGATGTCCAAACACAGCTGAGGTATACCTCTGTATACAGGTACTGGCTAATGATCTGCTTTGAATATAAGTTTGCTTAGGATTTTTTTTTTTTTTTTTT
>VXBS01001505.1:533730-587090 GCA_013400255.1 Sitta europaea
TTTTGCTTTGTTTGTTAGGATTTCCACAGGCTGCTCTCTATTAGCTGATAGGAAAGTTGCTGGAGTATGAGAAATGTGTAGCCCTTCTTAAGTATACTTGCACTCTTTACCTTTGTTAAAAAGTGTCTTCCCCTGGTAAGAGCTGTTCCCAGCAAGTGGTGGTGATTGAAGGTGTGACAGAAAATAAAGGAGTTTCTTGACTTAAGTGGTATAAAATCTGATGGGCAGCAAAAAAACCCTGGGTTTTGGGGGTTTTTTTTGGTTGGATTTGTTTTGTTGGTTTGTTTTTTGTTTTGTTTTTTTACTGTAGTTCTCTTTGTATTAGGTATATCTAATTTTGAGTCTCTCTCCTAACTTTAAAGCCCATAAAGCCCCTATAGGTTTTACTCACTGAGAATGTATCAGATTGGTCACTGTCCTTTTAATTAATGCCACTTCTCTCCTTTATTTTTTGGTAGCTTTAGTACCTCGCTCACACACAGTTTTTAACTCAAAAAACTCTCGTGTAGCTATTCCACCTTCAGGTAGATGATTATCCTGAATGTTTACCAGCTGTGACTACCAGTTCCAGTGAAGAAAATATTGGGTGGGTTTTTGGTTTTTTTCCTTCTTTCCCTTGCCTGCTGCTCCAAAAGACACTGACACTTGGTACTTTTGCCTTTAGACACAACAGTTGCCATGGGAATCTGAAAGTTTACCCCCAGGCCCTTTACAAAGTGCACCTTCCATGTGGCAAAGGTGTTTCTATGGTAACATTTTACTGGAGGCCACAGAACTTACAGGGGATGTGCCATAAGGCTTCTTTTGCACATTATCATTCTTAAATATGTCAATATAGGTTTAGCTTTGTTAAGGCAGGAAACAGAAGAAATGTTTCCCTTGCTGGCTGGACTCTGGGAGTTATTGAACACAACTTATCAGAATTTACTTTATTCCATGTTTTTATGCTGTGCTCTTGCATTTTTCTTTCCAGTGGAATGCCCTGTTATTCAGTGGTAGTCATAATCTGAGTAATATGGGCTGATTGTATTCTCTTCAAAGAACATACTGATTGGTGTGATTTCTGGTTCTTTAATAAACCAAAGACTTTTGATTTCCAAGATGTCATTGATGTTTTTCAACTTCCTAAAATGTTTTGGTGTTTGTGAGGAAGTTCCTATCTGTAGTAAATGTACAAGACTGAAGGGTTAAGTATGGGGGTTTATTGTTTCTTTTCATTCACTATAGATCATTGTCACATCTGATAATGGCTTTCACCTTAAAAAATGAGATGACACTTCCCAAATTAAAATGGTCCATGTTTTCTCACTGAGAGTCATCCATTGATGTCAGCTTCCATTTATAGTAGAGCCTGAGCAAGCAGCAGCATTCTTGCCTTGTAATAAATAATTTTGGGTTATCATCATTGTTTTATTACTGTGCTATCAGCCTTTATATTTATTCCTATCCATCAGTGAAAGGATTCTTATTGCTGCCAGGTATGTAGGCCCATTTTGTTTCCCTGCCTGTCCTAAAACACTGGTCCTGGCTTTGCATCAGCCTTAGCTTTCCTTTAACTCTTGGGACCAGCTACAATCTGGGTTATTATTAATGTCAGTCATTCTCTGCTGGCAAGGGTACAAACAAAGGTTTCAGCCAACACCATGCTATTTTAACAGGGGTCTTAATTAGATCTGCTTCCTCGGCCAGGGGACGGTGCAGAAGAGAAAATGAGATGAGCTAACAGAATTAGGACAAATAAAAGCATTTTGTGGATGCATTTCTGACAAATTAGCTCAGACTGCAAATAGAGATTGATTTGTTTGGGTGAAATGAATTGGTTTTCAGGAATGTAAGGATCAGACTCTTCAAGTTTAAGGTGAAGGAAGGTGTATTTACAGCCAATGTTAACTTTTCTTCTGGCATTAACCCTAAACTAAAAATTCTGTCTGAAGTTAGCACTGTGGAAGCTTCTTCCATAAAATGTCTTCTCAGGTAAGGAGCAGCTGTTCTCACACAGGAGTTGGATAAAACACAAATTCAGAAAGTGAGAAAGAAACAGAGCCACACCCTATAGAATGAATGCCTTAAATGCCAGCCACTTTAAACTTTCTGCCATGGCAGGGAGGGTGCCAGCCACCCTCCAGCTCACTTGCCCAGAAGATTGCAGAGTCTGCTGCACTTGGATTTCCATCCACTTGAGATGAGTTTTCTCATCTAAACACGCTGAGCTGTTTGCCAGTGTATGATTAATACTAATTTTTGTCTTTGTCATGCAAAAAGAAGGGAGAGGAAATTATTTCCATCCAACCTATTGGCATTTGGAGTATTGAATTCAGACAGCATTGCTTTATTCTGCTTTGTGACATAGGCATCACACAAGTGAAAGCTTTAGATGTGAAAAATTCATGCACACATGATTTTATCTGGCATTAAATCTTCTACTTGGAATAATTAACAATTCAATAAAATAGGAAGCCATATTTTCAGTAGGGGCTCAAAGAGGCATTTTAAATTATTCAGATACTTCTTAACATGCATGTATTGCACAGGTTAGGTGACTGCACACAATTTGATCAGTACTGTACCATTTGGTGCTCAGTTTCAGACTGATTCCAAATTGGAACATTTGTTTACTTAGCCAGATTTCTTAGAAATGTGTTTTGCCAAGAGTTTAAGCAAGCCAAATATTTACAGCTGCTATTTCCTAAGGATTCTTCCTAGGGGAAAATCTGCCAGAACCCAAAATTTAAAGCATTAAACTGATTTATGTGAAAGGGGATGAAAAATTCTCTGTGATGCTACCTGTCCCTCTTCTCTGGTTAATTTTCATCCATGTACCTTTATTTCTCTGTAATAAATAATTTCTGTCTTCAAAATCATCACTTGAACTGTGTTTTAATTGAATTGTGCCCAGACAAATGAAGTCACTTAATTCTAGTACCTTGGCCAAATCAAATGAATTAATGCTGGCCTCCACTCCTTGCTCAGGTCTTTTCTGCTGTTACACACAACTGCACTCTGGATATGTAGTGGGCCTTCAGGGCACCATTTATTTCTCTTTACTTAAGCCTGCTGCCCCCTCTTCTCAGCAGTTCAGAAACTATTTAATACTGAATTTTTGTACCCAGGAAGAAGGATGAGGCACAAAGGTTAGTATGAACCTTGTTCTTATCTTGTAGACTGAGAATATAACTGCTATCTCGCTTCTTTCTTCTCTTTATTTCTTTATTTCCTCCTTTAATTTCTATCTCTAGCAGCATCTGTATTGTTGATTTGAGATGGGGTTTTTTTTTTTGTTTGGTTTTTCTTTTTTTTTTCTTTTAATATTGATTCTGTTCTCCTACCCACATTTGTTGCTCTTGGAGTGAAGCCCACTGATGGAAGACAGATCATGTGAAAGAATAGCAAGGCTTTTTTTTTTCTTTTTTTCATGACTTTCAGGAAAAGGATATTTTGATGTTTTGTTTTGTGGTTCTTCTCGTGGTGTTAGAAGACAATGATAAAGTTAAATAAGGTGATAATATCAAATTTGCAATTTGGCATTCAGGGAATTTCTCCCTTGAATTTTCATAGCTCCATCTGTGCCCTATGAGATTAGAAGTTTTACAGAAATGGAGAGAGAGGGTCTGGTGATAAGCCAGATTCCTCTTCTTTTATTCCCTTGGCCAGGTTTCCTTATTCACAGAATGACAAGGTTGGGAGAGACCTTCAAGATGATCAAGTCCAACCCATGCCCTAACAGCTCAACCAAACCATGGCACCAAGTGCCACATCCAGTCTTTTTTAAACACATCTGGGGATGGTGACTCCACCAGCACCCCAGGCAGGCCATTCCAGCACTTCATCACTCTTTCAGTGAAAAACTTTTTCCTGATATCCAACCTTTATTCCTCTTGACACAGCTTGACATTGTGTCTTCTCATTCTGTCAGTTGGTGCCTGGTGAGAGACCAACCCCCCCTGAGCACAGCCACCCTTCAGGGAGCTGTAGGGAGTGATGAGGTCACCCCTGAGTCTCCTTTTCTCCAGGATAAACACCCCCAGCTCCCTCAGTGGTTCCTCACAGAGTTTGTGTTCCCAGCCCCTCTCCAGCCTCTTTGCCCTCTGGATGTGCTCCAGCATCTCCACATCCTTCCCAAACTGAGGGGCCAGAACTGGACACAGCACTGGAGGTGTGGCCCCACCAGAGCCCAGAACAGGGGAGGAATGACCTCCCTGCTCCTGCTGGCCACTGCATTCCTGATCCAGCCAGGGGCCATTGTCCTGCCTGGCCCCAGGGCACAGAGCTGCTCCTGTCCAGCTGCTGCCCACCAGCTCCCCCAGGTCCCTTTCCCAGGCACTGCCCAGCCTGTGATGCTGCAGGGGCTGCTGTGGCCCTTGTTATTATCCCCTGAAGTACCAGAAGAGAGCTGTCATTTCTGTCCTTTATTCTGTCATAGGTGGGCAGCTGGCACAGGGAGGCAATCCTGTACCTAAGAAAAAGGGAGGATGTAGAGAGGGTACCACAAGTGTTCTGGGCTGCAGCCCCACTAAGGATTTTAACCTTTCCTGAAGAATCTAATTTGAAGTAAGGATTGGATTTAAAGCAGAAAAAGAGTTTCCTGTCTTTGCTCATTGTCTCCTCTAACTTCCTTGAAAATTTTTGTAATAATTCAATTTAATCCATGTGGAATTTTGGTGAGAAAGTTCAAACAGTATCACCTTAGATATGACTGAGAGCCATGGTAACCTAAGTAACAGTCCAATAATGAACCTTCTCTTGTGGCAGCAGTATTTGCTCCATAATTAAAGTAGAAGTTTCCATTATAAGTTTGATTTTGTATCCTTCAGTGAAATCTAACAATTCCCATCAGCTTCAAAATGGGTTAGATTTCCTACAGGACTGAGAGTTTGTCTCTTCATTTCTTTCTCCCAGAAAAGGACAGGAATGATATAATATTTACACAAAGATGATAGTCATTAAAAAGAGGAAGATGTGTATTCTTTTGTACCTCAAAAAGGAAAAAATGAAATTAAAAAGTGGAATTTCAGATAGACTGACATGGGAGCGTAAGAATTTTTTTTTATAAATACTTGTTAAGTATTTCAGTTTCCTAATAGAAATTCATAAAAATATGTTGTAATAAAGATTTGAATGTAGTAATTGATTAGAGTTACACTATAATTTGATAGATTTTTCCATCAGTGCACTTTATGGTGCCTATCCTGCTTTTTGTTTCTAGTTTTCATTCCTGTAAATCAAGGGGGTGATGACACATGTGTTTGTGTGTGTGTTTGTTTTCAACAATTAATTTCTAGTTGGCATGAATATGGATATATTTATATATAGATAGAAACTTGGCAAACCTAGTCACAAGCCTCATGGTAGCATTCCTTTGACAAGTTAGGTAGGAAGTAGTCCCTAAACCTGCTGTTAATGCAATTACTTTGAAATCACTCTAGATGGAGAGAGAATGAAATCCAGGACTCTTAACTTCCTGGGTAAATTATCTAGCCACTAGGCTGAGACTTCATTCCACCCTTCTCCTTCCAGGACCTTAAACCAGATAATTAAGCACAGCTCAAAATTTGGAGTGTGTGTCTTGCACTGATATCTGGGACAGAGTTTGGCTGGGGGTGTCCTCACCCCTCCTGTGTCTCTTGCAATAAGATGTGTCACTCCAGTAATGCAGCACTGCATCTTGGTGTGGGTGTCCTGTGCAGCTCTGTCACATGAAGTTCTAGCAGGACCTCCTGTGAACTCTGTTATGACTGATGCAAGATTTTGAAAAAATTGTTGTGACTGGTTTTGCAATCTCTTAACCAGAAGCCAAGGTAGGAAATACCCTTTTTGGTCTATAGGAGCAGAATAATTTAAAAACATATGAGTGAACAGAATTTATTATTCTTCATTGTACCAGATTCTTCTCTAGTGAATTTTGGCAGTAGGATCTGATTAAAGTAAATAGTAGTAAATGGTGACAGTAATACATGGAAGCATGTCAAATAAAGAAATAGGTATCTTGAGAGACTTTATTGAATGTCTTTCATAGCCTGTTCAAGCTGAATAGTGCTGTATTTTCTATGTTGTGTACTGACTTTTTATTTTAAGAGGTTTTTTGGGTTTGGGATTTTTTTGGGTTTTGGTGAAGGTTAGCTATTTTTGTACAGTCACATTAAGTCTAAACCAAACCTCTACTTGTCATGTGTTTTGTTTCTCAGTAAAACAACAATATGGCCTGCCCTATTATTGAAATATAGCTGGCTACGTTATCTTAGCTGTCATTTTCTTTTGGAAAATATAGATTTCATGTTCTAATCCTTGGTACCATGATACTGATCTCTTTATGTAAAGACATATGGTGAGGGTGCATTGTAATGTCTAAAATAGAAGTAATTCTTTTAGAATTGCAGTGCTTGGAAACATTCCCTTTGGTTTTCTAAGTTTATCAGGAGAGCAGACTGACTACATTTTTAGGAATCATATTGCCAAACTTAAAATCTCAGAATTGCAGTTCACTGACTTCTGTCTGTATGTGTTGGGGTTACTTCAGACTAGCACACCTATAGGCAGAAGATGTCTTATGGGAAGCATGCTTATTTCAAAGGAGAATTGAAAACTTCAGACTGGTTCTTTTAGGGAGAGCTGTCATGTCATCCAACACTCCATTTCAATCCTGCCCTTATTAAAGGTTTGTAAGCACAGAAAGCCAATTACCACTTTATCTGGATATTTAAATTTCACAAATTTCAATAATGTAAAAAAAAAAATTAAATGTTTCTTTTAATCTTTTTCAAGGTAAATTTTGCAAAATCTCGTCCTAGTTTCTTTCCTTTTTGATTCTGGCTTTCACTTATATAACACTGTGTTTCTGTAAAAAAACAAAAAAAAAAGATCAGGAGATTAGGATGGGAAAGGACTGTTGGGTTGTCTTTGTTATCTCAAACACAGTGAGCACACTGGGTACGAGGCAACATCAAGTAGCAAGGATTCAGGGTTTTGTCTTTTTTTTCAGCACTTAACTTTGATTCTGCATAAATTCCATGTGCCTCAGGGGCCTGCCATCTTGGACAGAGGTTAGCCATTAACTGCTAACCTTGTCTGCATTACTATTGATTCTGCACTGTTAAAAAGACAACTTTCTAAATAAAAATTTTGTCACAGTCCATTGCAAAGTGTTTACAAAAGCAAGAGTAAAAAATGCCTAAAATGTTCCCTTGGGTTTCCTCCTTAAACAGTGGGATTAATTTTAAATGAATACAGATGCTTTCCATGTGCCTTGTGATAAATATTGTAATTGGATATGGTGCTCTTTGATGAGCAGTAGAGGGTTTTAGATGTTTCTTCCTACTTATGGGGTAAATATCAAGTTTTAAAACGTTAAGGAAAGAAAGGAGAGAAGAATGATGGATGTCCTTTAGACCTCATCACCATTCCTTCAGTTCAGCCTGCTGGAGAGGATGCAGGTTTCTTTTTCCCAAGAACAACCAAGCTTTCACTTCTGGCACTCACAGAAGAGTAAAGCTGGTCAGCCAGTAGGAACATTCAGTTGTGTCCCAGCCAGGGTGCCCTGGGGAAAGGTGGAAGCTGATGGGCACTGGGAAGCCCAGTCCCAGAGCTGATGAAGACAGGATTTCCCTCTGATATGATGACAAGGAGTTTAAACCATTACACCAGGAGTTCCTGAGTTGAAGGCAAGGCAATAGTTTGTCTTCCAGCCATCTTTTTTTTCTAATTTTTGTCATTGTGCTGTTTTCAATTTCTTTAGCTGCAGTTATCTTTTCCTAATAATTCCTCTGATTAAAAAAATAAATGAATAAACCCAGCAAATCTTCAATTAAAGACAGCAAATATTTGGTGTCTTTATAGATGCTGGAAAGAAAGAGAGATACATTTGTATCCTAGGGCTCCAGTGGACTTGAAATTACATCAGGCTTTTCTTCATTCACTCTCTGGTTTGAACAATTAACTTGAAATTCCAACCTTCCTGCCCCAAAAGCGTAGCAGGGGCAGGCAGGGAGATGGTAGTGATCTATTGTGTCTCTATTCCAGCCACTTTAGAGTTGCTCTTTACATTACATGTGCTCTAGTATGTTGTGTCATTTTGTCCAGTCTACTTCTGGGAATCCCAAATGAAAATTTCCTTCCTATGAGCTCCTTAATTTCATCATGTTTTCATTTTTGACTCTTCTGTACAAGCACTTTTAGTATACTCTATCCAGTCTACAGGTTGCTTTTGTACCATTTCAGATAATTTAAAAATATTGTTTTGCTGAAAGACCTGGGTGTGCTTGTTAATGTTTAAATAGTTAAGGTTTTATCCTGGTCTCCAGTTGTTTATAGGTGATACTAAAAATTCATAGAATCACTGAACCAATGGTCCAAGGTAGGACTTGGACAGCTGTAACCATTTTTCCTGTGGCATTCCCCACAAGTCAAAGACTGGTGAATGAAATCCTCTGGTCCAGTGTTCATTAGCACCTAATCACCTGTCCTGCTTTTCAGTTACATGGATGAATCTACAGTGACAAGTCTTTTTTACCCTCTACTGGATAGGGGAGCATGAGGAATGAGGTTTTCATCTGAGTGAGTCCCAAGATCATTGACAGCAAACTTTGCCTCGTGAACAGACTAGTTCCAACACTTAAAATAAATACCATGAATGCTCACATATTTTCTGTAATGGCAAATGGTAAAGTTAAGAGCCTTTTCATAAGTTGCTTCATAGTAATTTATTTGCACATCACAGTTCCTGCTATGCATTTTTCTCAGCTGTGTAGTAAGAGCAATGTATATGGAGCTGCTTGGGCAACAATGTTAGGGGAGAAATGGGATGGAGAAAGCTCTAGGGAATCAGTACATCATCTTTCTACAGGAAAATGATGTTTCAGTAGTAGTGATACTGTTTTTACTGAAAGCTATTCTAAATAAATGGAATATTCCACTAGAGGAAATGGAAAGCAAATTTGTTTTGGCTTTACTACATACTAATAAATACTGTATTTTCAGTGGTGTGAAAGGAAACCTTTTCTATAGCCAAAGAAGCAATATATTTCTAATGTGAGAAATAGCCTTAAAAAGCAAAAATAAACCCTATGCAATACCTTTCTTTTCCCTTAAACAAACAAAATTTCTTTAATGAGGGAATGGAGGGAAAAAAGTAATTATTTTCACTCGACAACTAATCATTATGCCCTTGCCTTGGTAAACATATATTTTTCTCAGTTTAGCTACATTACATAATAAAACATTCTGGTTTCAGCAAATGTGTTTTCTGCTGAGTGTTGTGAAATTTAATAGAGAAGTAATGTCTTATTGATGCTTAGTTTTTGTGACCTTTTTCATCTCGTATTAGTGACATATTGGTCCTCTGTCTCCAGTACTATGGGATTCTAATGGATAGTATAGAATGGGTCAGATAATGAAAGTCCCTGGTACATTAACTTTCAATTTCATGAATGTCTGAATACTGCCTGCAAGATGAATAACAGGCATTTCCTTCCTTTTGCATTTTAACATTTATGACCTGGTTACGATTTTTTTTTTTGACTGTGTTACCTCACAACAGGTCCTATATTATCATATTAAACTGTGTACTTCTGCTTTTTGGCAAAGATCAAATGTAATTTGCAGAGAGAGGCATATAACGTCCAAATTCTGCTAAATGAGACTGTCTAATGCCCATGTTTTTATTAGCAAAGGCATTTTTTTCCCCCAAAATTTATGTTCCTTGTTTAATAAGGTCTCACTCAGATGGTTTAGAAAAGCAGTTAGTCTTTGATAGTGGTTGGTCTGTAACTGAAAAAGAAAAAATAGCAATTACTGTTATAAGCAGCATTTGAGCCTTGTTTGGCTGTAATAGTAGGCTTAATATATGGAAGACAACCCAGGACAGGGATTGACCAGTATTTGTAGGATATATGCAAGTCTACATAAAATACAATATTGCACATATAATGTACATATTACATTGTAAATATGATATAATGGGAAGCTGGAAGTGGGTTCATATTGGCAGTGTTAAATAAACAAACAAACAACTCTCAATGGTAGCACTGAGGGTAACAGCAGGTGGGAACTCAGCCCTCCACCTCCTCAGAGTTTATTAATATAGCAGTTAGCCTTTATGCAAAGTGCATAAGAACCAACCTGAATCTTTCTAGGCTGGGTTTTCAGGTAATGTTTTAGAAGGTGTTACCTTGTATGTCCAAGCAGTATCTTTGCTGCTTTCAAGAAGCCTCTGCAATGGCAAGTTCTATAGAGGTGAGCACCAGATGTTAAATTGCATCAGCATAGCATATTCAGAACCTTTGTGTCAGAAGCACTGCACAACACTTTCAGGGGATGAGAACAGGATAAAGCTCACAGCCCATGGGAGAGTTCAGCTGCATTTACTCTACTTCCATTCAGCCACATTTGGAAGCAAAGTTGTTGGTGTCAGAACTTGTTTCACCCTTTGAGGGTGATGAGTATAGATGAATAGGCTGGTTAACAAGGTCAGAGTATAGTCCATGAATTATGTCTAAATAGGAATTGGGCTAGATTTCCTCATTAAAGAAAAGTCTTTGGGTTCTGCTCCAGACAAAATGAAGTGAGATTGGGCCTAGTGAGAAAAAGATGTTTCTCCCATTGCAAGAAAGAAGAAAATCCACAAAGAGATTTAGGTGAGATTTTCTAGAGGAAGGTAATGAAATGTGATTCTGAAAGTGAGGTAGGTTCCATCAGAATGCTTTATTGTTCTGTGGCTGCAACAGCTGAGTCAGTTCACAGTGCATCTCAGAGACAAATATAATGTCAATGATTTTTTCAGTTTTTCAGCATCAACTATATTTATGATTGCAAGAATTCAAGACATTCTAGATCCTGATTGAATCTGCTAACTTGGAATACATTCTTTCTCTGAAATCATTTCATGTTGGAGCAATTCAGAAATGAGCAGCAGTGTGCAAGTAGAAAAGATTCTGCTTGATGTGAAGAAGAATCTTCTTCATGATATGAAACCAATCATAACACTCTGTGGTTGTGTAGGTGCTTTATAATTATCTAATAGTTTGATAGACATTCTTATTTTACAACCAAAATTGTAAGGGGGAAAAAAAAGGTATTCACCTTTTTTTTTTTTTTTAACAACTCATATTCATAATTTTACACCTTCCAAAGGTGTAATTTAAAGGCCAACTAAAATTTAATAATGCAGTATGAATACCAAACAAATTATATATTTTAGCAGAAAAAGGAACACGTTCTGTTTGGCAGGCTCTATGTAGGAATACCAAATTTTATCTCAAAGTAAAAATTTGAAAATAATTCTGTGTTGTGCCTTTTCATTTGAAAAGTTTCAAAGGTGCCTGTTTCAAGTAAGTATTCTGGGAGGAGGGATTCCTCAGTAGGGCTCTGACATTTGCAATCCTGTCTGTTGCAAGAGCAAAGAATTGGGACTTTGGGCACACCTGCTGATTTTGCAGATGCTGCCTCTTTTACAGGGGTTCTGTCATGAAGTAACACATGAGTGTGTGAGCATATGGCCCATCTTCTACCTGGTTTTAGAGGATTGTTTCAGCTTTGGTCAAAGAAATGTTGTAAAGACTGTGTCCAAAGCACTGTGTAGCATTTTGTGGAGAGATACTGCCTGGCAGGTCATAAATGCTGTTCATATATTTGGCACATTTAACAGGCTGCTTCATACAGTAATCTGTTATAAATAGCTTTTCTGGTTAGTTCTCTTCAGCAACCAGCAGGAAAGCTGGTGTTTGGAGGGTTGGTGCATGTGCACAAAACAATTCATGTCTCATTCCACCCAGGTCTAGTTGCCTTGGAAAGACCACAGCTGGGCTTGTGAGGTTCCTGCCATCCCTTTCAGGACAAACCTGACTGTCACTGCAGTTGATGGCATTGCCAAAAGCAGGTGTAATGGTATTTGGCCAGAGGTAAATTCTACACAGGAGAGATGGCATCTATTTGAATCATCTAGTTAAAAAGAATGACCTTCTGTATGCAGTGTGAAGTAGAACAAATCTGTGATACAAGGGTGAGACAGCAGATCAGGCTGCTCACTTGAATGACCTTGATTTACATGCATTTTAAAATTAACTGGGTTGCATCAGTCAGTCTTGGTCTATTCTTAAAATGTAACTTATTTCAATGCACAAACAAAAAGGAATTTAAAGTCATTCTTTAAAACTGCAGGCATAAAACATTATGCAGCATGTTTTTCCCAGATATAAGAAAGAATCAATAGAATCCAAAAGAGATGATCTTCAGTTTAATTTTTTTACTTTTAATGCAGATACAATAGAGCCTAAGAAGAGATACGCTTGGTGGCAGAGATGGATATCTAGATCTTAAAAATGAACAAAATAAATCTGGTAAAAATAAATATAATAGGCAGACTGAAAATTGGCTGAAAAAGACAGTTTTCAACCAAGGCATGCCTCTCTGTATGCATTATGTGACACATTCATGATATCCATTCAGACAAATATTATGAGCTCCTATTTTCAGTTTAAATAGACAGAGAGATTTTTTTTGTGCTGCACACAGCTCTGAATGACTTTCATGACTGGGAAGTGACTTTTACTGGTTATCATCTTGCCATGGCTGTGATCATTATAGCTTTTTTTTTTTTTTTTTTAATGATGAAGAGAGTTACTTCTCTCTTTCTGGGGTGAACACTGTTTAATAGCTTTGTGAAAATCAGAGAGGAAGCACACTGTGGTATTCCTGCACCAGCACATTTACACAGATCCTAAACAGAAGACCTCTGTGCTTGAGGAGAGGGGAAGTTTGTAAATAATTTTTTGTAAATAAATATGTTCTACTGGGAAAATGCCCCAGCCTAGGGCTGCATTGGGGTCCCTTTAAGTGGGAAGTGGCTCTGGAAAGCCCCTGACTCTTGGCTTATGAAGCCAAGCATCTACAAAAGTAAAATTTCAGTTATCAGCAATTCAGCTTTCTATTGGATCTCAGTAAAAGTGCACCCTGTTGATGTGGTCCTGCTGCAGCCTTGCTGAGTGCTCCTCTGAGGAGGCATGGGGGCTGTTCTGCAGAAATGTGTGCCTGACCCAGGGCAGAGCCTGGAACTGTGGCAGTGCAAAAACACAACTGATGTCTCTTAGAAAGGATTAAGAAATTCGTTAAAACAGGAGATTCACATTAGAAAAAGAGGATTGGTAGTGTTTCTAGAGGAAAATGTACCTATTTTCAGGGTACAGCTCCTGGAGACCAATGTGCTTGGGGAGAGCAAGCTCAGGGGATGTGCTTTAGCAGGGAAGAACTGGTTTCAGTTTCCAGTGATTACAGCTACAGCCTGATGGATTATTGATAATAAATTCATCGAGTTCCATTTGAAAACTAAATAGAAAGGTTGCCTCCCTTGCTTATGCAGACTAGTAATTTAATTTTAATTCTTAAATGAATTTTATTTATATGCTCAGTTTTTCTCATGCCAACATGACCAGTTAGCTTTGATGTCTTCTGCTCTTCTCTAGTGTCTGTGCATCTCTCTGGTTCTGTGCATTATTGTCTGTCCAGTTTAGTTTCTATCTTACTCTATCTTTCTCATCTGGGAAAATTCTCCTTGACATAAACATATGTGCACACACCCTCACTCACCAAAAAAAGCCCCCAAAACGTTGTATTAACTACTGTACTAATATGCCTTAAAATTAAGTCCTTTCTCTCATTTAACCCCACTTAACCTTTCTGCAAATATACTGCCCAGTGCTAGAAACTGAGGCTGAAAACCTCTCCTCTCATAAAGCAATATAAAATGCTAATCTTTGAATATATTCCTCCTTCCCAGTTCAATTAAAGAACACATTAAACGTGGGGATGGCATTTAACTTTCATTCATCAGAACAGGGAAATATGCAACTAGGAAATCCTATGACAATTATCATATTTCCCTCATTTTCTTGGAAAGTTCCCTTTCACCCATATTAGCATCTTACACTAATTGAGAAGGAGGTAAAAAATTATTCCATGGAACATTCAAAGCCTGATGATGCAGTGACATACAAAGATTTTCTCTTATGAGTCATTAACTGATTATTTAATCTTTGCCAGAGCCTGAAATTCTGTATTTATTTCTAGGCTTTTTAAAAAGACTTAGGTGAAAGATGTGATGGTCATATCCTGAAGATACGGTGCCAGAGAATTAATGGTGAATGTGTAATCAATATTTCCAGCATCTATTGATTTATGTCAGTAATTACTTCTGAACCCATAATGCTGACTGTTGCCAGAATAGCCTTCTTCTCTGTAGTGTAAAATAGTGTTGGTGCCAAGGGATTCCTTATTTATCTCAATAAATTAAGTATAATAGTGATAACTCTAAATAAGTGTTTATATTATATGGCACCTTTGACATTGACCTGAGAGTAATTCATTCAGAAGTTTTCTTGGCATGAATTAAAGAAAGTAGTAATTCCAGTCAGAGTCAGGCAGCAAAACCCATGGGCTGAGTCGGCCTGGGAAATGCTGATGCAGAATATATAGTTAAAACATAACAAGTCAGCTCTCCTGAAAACTTGCACAGATAAGCTAAGAAGCAACAGTCTAACTTGTATTGCTGGGAAATTTGTTTTGCAATAACTTACAGCTTATGGAAATTGAAATACAGCACTGAACTTCTCTGGGTTAGTAGTTCAAAACTGAAAAAAAGAAGCCTGAAAATTTCCCAGTTTTTCGTGACTCTGTCTCTGTAAAGAGCACTTCTGAAAAATGGAGGCTTTACTTGCTCACTACATTATGCACTTCTAAGGTGTAAGATGTTCCAAATTTCATCAAAATTCATAGGACTGGAGTCATGGATTTTTAGTAGCTTCTACGTATACTCAGCTCCTTTCAAAAACAAACCCACAGAAACCGTGGCTGTGTTTGCTGTGATTGAGGAGCAGTATTGAAGAACAGTAGTTGGTACAATTACCATTCAGTTTGGTCCATCTTAGAATATTTACAGAGTGGCCACAGCTTTATTCCTTACTTGGTTGCAATCATGTTAATTATCACAGCAGTAATTCATCTCTTGAACCACTTGATTATTTGAGCGTTCACCTGTTGCTTAAATGTGTTCTTTTGTTTGTGATAGACACCCTCCTTTCCTGGCTCTTTTTTTTTTTCTGATAAAATCACCAAGATTTTAAAGGAACAAAACCCATAAAACCTCATAATTTTAAACATGAAGAACATGGTCTCTGATTAGTCATGATGGCAAAAGCTGTGTGTAAGTGCTCTCTGTGCTATAAAACACTAGAGCTTAAAATGCTTAATGGAAGCTGTTAAACTTTATTTTTCTAGCATTACTTAATATTGACAAAAGATTTTGCTGCTTTAAGATTTATTGTTAAACTTAGCAGTGTAGTTTGCACATTTGGAACTAGGCATAAGTGTAAGAAACATCTTTTGCTGCAGAAGTTACCAAAGATACAGAAAATATATTTGTAGCAGAAATCCTCTGGTTAGAAATGTGTTTTCCCCATATTTCTCAGTTGATGAAATACGAGCCAATGTCCTTTGATAGGTCACACATCTACTGAAGTTAACAAGAGGAGGAAATGCATATGGATGTAGTGAGCTGTCATTCAGTATTTATTTCTGATTGGTAATGCCATAGTCAGCCCTTCTGCAGTAGAGAACTGAATTAAAATCCTTCATATTAACTTACATTATTAATACTACAGAAAGTTACTGTTAAAAGTTAAGTGGAAAAAAATGCTGACAAAAGGTGTTTTTCTGAATTATCTTATAAAGGCACTGAACCTTTCCTTTTTGTTAGAAAATGGATGTCAATATTTTAGTTACCACAAACTGGCTTTACCTGAGAGAAGCAGAGCCATGGCTCTATGGTGCTAGCAAATAAGTAGGAGAGATAACACTGCAGCCTAATTTTAAGATTATTTTCAATTCTATTTTTTATTGATTTTACCTATTCAATACAGGAAAAAAAAAACCAGCAAAACTACAAAAAAAAAAATAAATAAAAAAGCACAACAACAGCCACCCCTCAAACCAAACCGAAACACCTTTAACAGCTCCAGAAAGGTTCAACCTGTAGAAAAACACCTCTCTTTCTCTGATGCTTTCTTTTGTGACAGCCACAGCTTCTAACAACCTTTCCCTCACTGCCAGAAGCATTTCTATGAAGGCTGCAGGTAGATGTGTACTGAGATCAGCAGGTTCTGCTGCCATGGCTATTATGTAAGACTCTTCCTCAAAGAGAAAAGTATCTTTTCTTGATAAAGAACTTAATACCTTGAGCTCTCAGCCTGACACATTAAGTCCTAGTTACCTAATGGGAAGATTGAGACAGCAGCTCTCAAGAAGGGTTTGAATTCCCATCAGGTCAAGAGACAGAAGTAAGCAAGAAATTTCATACTCACCTGTCTGCCTTTGTGCCAAGGTTTCCACTCAGGCTGGGTTGCTAGGGATATGTTTATATTTTGGCAGCATATGGCATCCTTTACAGGCAGATCCTTCCCTGCCTGGTGACCATCTAACATATCTCTGTGTTTCTGAACACCATGGGCTACACAACTGTAATGTTCTTCTTGATTTGGAGGAAAAGCCCCAATGACAGCTGTTTGTATTTTTTGTTTTTAAATTGCAATTTCCAGAAGTTAGCATTGGCAACTACTTTGAAGTGTTCCTTCCAGTGTAATTAATTTCTGAGAATTCAATATATCTGAAAGACGTTCAAGGTTTGACACATTTGTTTTATCACCTTGCATATGGCAAGTCCAGGGGCAATCTATTTAATAACTATAGAGGAGAGGTCTTTTGCTTGTCAAATCTGGGGGAAGAGAACCAAAGCCAGGAAATACAAAATAGGAAGGTTTTGTTGATGGGTCGTTCTGGGCTAAGGAGTGATTAAAAAGTTGATATTAAGACAAATTGCTAATAGGTATAGTTGTTTTATGGGTGCAGAGTGCTAGCAGAACAGCTCATAAATATAAGTTGCTCCTGAGAGTGAAGAATGGGCCAAATCTTACCTTTGCCAGTGACATAAAGGTGTCTACCTCCCACCTTATACTCCATCAGGGGAGTCCCAGCATGCACATACTGTTTTTCCAAAGTGAAACTGCATTGCTGTTGAATTCATCAAAGGTGTTAGCTAACTTGGCAGTTTGACCCCTTGAGAAACACTTGGGAATATGCATGAGAGGTTAGCTTGACTTGAAGACTCTGGTGTTATTGCTGCTGCCTTTTGGCTTTTGTGAGGGAAATTGTCCTTTTCTTGTATTCTCAGCTCTAGCTGTAAAGCAGACTGCCATGAACAAACTTGTGCCTTGGAAATCTAATACATAAGGTGTGCTTGCCAGCAGTTTGCTAGCTGCTATTAAGCACAAAAAATGGTGGCTTAGGGTATGATCAAATTTTTACCTTAGCTTTATAAATATTCATTATCTTACATTTTCACTAATTGCTCTAGAGCAAGAGAAAATGTTAATTTTTAATCAATAATACAGCATCCTTGAGAACATTTTACAAATTAGGACTTCATTACAGTCCCAGCATATGTTGTTAATGTTGGTTGTTACATGCTAATTAGTTGGGATTTTTTTTAATCAGGAGTAACACTGGAAGTACAGGCTATGAAACTGTCATTGTGCAGAAATTCTCCAGGCAAAGGTCAAGTAAGAGCTCACATATAGAAGAAGTGGCATGCAGTTACTTGCTGTCTGAATTTACTCTGTGAAATTAGTTGATAAGGAAATTAGCTCCTTTTCCTAATATAGGTTAACCAACTGTATGTGTAACACACAGGAATTTCTTCTGATTTCTAGTTTCACCATTTTAAGGCACCATGATTATAAATTGATGGGTTTTTTGAAGGCTGAGAATTTTAAAGCACCTAGATTTATTCATGCAGACTATCAATTACTTTGATATCCTTTGAATTAGCATTCAAGCTGAGGGTCTTTGAACTGAAAGGATTTCATTAATTGAAGGCAAAAGATAGGGAGTCCATAATTCCTTTGGATGTAACTGCCATGAATGTTGAAAGGTGGCAGGAAGAGTCATTAGCAGAGTGCCATTCACATTGGCTCATCAGAAAGGGAGTTTGATGTGATTGCCCCAAGCAGAGTACAGGAGGTCAGCACGGGCCAATACCCTCAGCTAACAGAAATGTAGAAAGTTCACAGAGCTGCATGACAGCTAGCTCCAGTAATCCTGACTCCTCTGTCTACATGACTTGTTTCTCTGGGAGAAACCTATCGTCAGCTGCTCAAGGCTCTTGCCATTTAAATTCTTAAAGGGATTTTATTTTTTTTTTAGCTGACATTTCTATAATATTCTACGTGACTTGACATAGTTTTTAGGGGTAGTAGTAAGGTTCAGTTAGAGATTATGGATCAAGACAATGACCTGCTGCCTTTATCCTGCGTGTTTCACTTCCATTTTTTTTTTACAGTGTTTAATGTTCTCCTACTATAGCACTTCTGTAATTTCACATACTATTAAATGCAAACAGAAAGTCTTGAATCTTTGCACACTGACAAGATTTGTGACTGGTTAGGAAGGGCCCTTTTTCCTTTCATTTATCTGAGAGAACCTGGGCACAAAAAGGATGGATGTTTGAGAGGAGACAGCACCAATCACCAACTCTCAATTCTTTTGTGCTTTAGTTTATTCTGCTGGTATGGGATGGGCAGGAAGGCACACTTGAATGACTGTAGGAATTTACTCTTCTTCCCCCTGCACCACCAACTTGGATAGGCACAATTCTGAGAGCAAATGAGGATGTGTGGGCTGGCAGAGCCACCCAAGGCAATGAAACATGATGGGGGGCCCGAGGGTCTTTGTCCAGTATAAGAAATCTGAAATTATGCTAGTGGGAGGGAGAATGTTCCTCTAAACTTTTGCTTTTTGTTTTATCCAGCATCAAAAATATGAGACCTGGAGCTGTTTCAGCTCCTTTACTAGATTTCAGTTACAAAAGTTTAAATCTTAACCAGTTCTGTAGTGGACAAGAAACACTTTACTCTTCATCTGGAAGTTGAAATTATGTATACAATTTCATGCCTGCTGATTGACTGTCTGTCTCACTACTCCCTGTTTATTAGTCCTCCACTGCCCCATTTTGCCACATTAAAGAGAATATTCCCCAGAATGAAAAGCTGAGATACAAAATTGATCCAAATTAGTCTGGTTTTCTGTCTGAGACATTGCATGTGACTTCATGCCTACAGAGAAGTAAAGGGGAGAGATTCAGTTTTCTAAACCTCACTTATTTCTGTTTCTTCTGTAGAACCCCTACTGTTGCTTCAAATGACAGTTCCTGGTCTCAGCCTCTATAAGAAGGTTATCTGAGCCTGGAATTGATTGAACACATTGACTTGATTCATAAACCTTTCAAATTACTAAACTGAGAAATCTAGAAGCATGGAAAAGGCTGGAGCTGGTAGCAAAAATTGCTCTCATGTGAAGACTACAATGCAGACAAGGTTCTTTGGTTTGCTTTGCTGTTGTTTGGAGGGTTGGGTTTCTTTGGGTTTTCTTGGGTTTTGTTTTTTTTGTTTGGTTGAGTTTTTTTGCTTACAGAGGGTGAGACTTTCTGTGGTGGTTTTAACAGTGGTTATTACTTTTAAAACTTCTGCCTTTTAAGAACCCGTGTGAGATGCACTCAGTTGTGGTTGCATGAAAGTTCACACCTAGCCTCTGGGGCTGTGAAAATGTTCAGCTGATAGTTAAAATAAAAGGTAGGTCACTCACTGCTGGTACTATCTTTAAATCTGGTGGCACTTTTGGGGAACTACTTTCCATGCCATTACAAGCAGAGGCTCTTTTCCCCCTTTTACATTTCAGGCTGTAGCTATATTTTCACTGATAGTCAAATCTTGAGTTTTTATGTCTCCTGTCACAGTTACAAGATGTTAATGATTTCATTCAGGCAATCAGTCAAATTAAAATCTCACATCATTTATATTATTTATGCTTCTCATCCTACTATCTCTCAACAGTTCTTTTGATCATTAATGCTCAGTGACTCTTAAACTTTTACCAAACTTTAAGTCCCTGGGTTATTTGGATGTTTTCTTCTTTATTATTTAATTAAGCATACTAATAAATAAATAAATAAATAAATAAGCATAATAATGTGGCCTGGCACAGTACCTGCTTTATTAATTCAATTTCAGAAGTTTTCATGCTGTGTATACCCTCAGATTCAAGCCTCTCATGCAAGTTTCAGACCTAGAAGTCACCTCTGCATCAACAGGAATCAGAAATGTTAGGGATTGGAAAAATAAGGAAGTCACAAATATTTCATTTTTCAAGTAGCACCTCCTGGTTTATTCCCACCTGGCATTATTTTGAGCTCTGCAGCTTTCCAGGTAGCAAATGCTGTTGTTTGAAAAAGTGGTAATTGGTGACACTACTGTCAAGCAGTGGAGCTCCAGAGTTTCTGTCTTTTGAATCCAAACTCAAACACATGCAGTATTTGGAAATACTGCTGTGCTGTATGACTCATGACTTATTTGCCTCTTACAGATGGTTTCTCTGGAAATATGCACTCCTAAAAAAACCCAAACAACTTTGGGAATGGTGACCTGGCCAATGGTGATGCAGCTTTTTCATATTTCTTCATTGCAGTCCAGTAGGGAGGATTCAGTAAGTTCATTTTGTGAGACTCAGAGATGACAGTATTATCATGAGAAAAGAGAGCAGAGTGAATGAGGACTTGGAGGGTATATATATATATAAATATAAATATATATATATAAATATAAGTGTGTCTTTGTGTGTATAGATAGTGTACAAGAGTAGATACATCTGATAAGAATGAGTGATTTAATTTGATCTGATTTTCTAGTTATCCCAGAAATCCACTGAACAACCTTTTTTTTCCAGTAATGTAAATTAAATCTAAACATAAAGCCAAAGCAAATTGCATACCCATTTAATCCACACAAGGGAAGAAAATTCCATAAATAAACTTAGAATCAGCTTAGATTTTTTTTTAATGTTCATTTTATTGCACATGCCCCTTGACAGTTACTTAATTTTAAATGGTTTGGGGTTTGAGTCATAGATTTTGAGCACATATCTCTTCAAAGAGATTATCACTGCTGCTGCATTCTAAAACAAACTGTGATATAAGTAAAAACCATTCAGTAATAAAATTTAAATGTACTTTATGTTGTAGTTCAAAGATCCCAGATAATTTAAAACACCATTCCTTTAATTTTTAGCTGTTTTCTTCACTTGTTCATATTAAAAGTGCAATAAAGTAGACTTTAAATTATAAATGTAAATATATATACAGTGTATTTAATAAAACATATTAAAATATTGCATACACTAGATACATATTTTCACTTATTGCTAGCTGATTCAAAAAACCTGCAAGTCAAATTTAAATATTCCAGCATTGAGACCAGCTCACTTACTAACATGAGGCTTGTTTAGATCCATATCTGTATCACTTGGTCTAAAATGGGGGTGGTGGAAACAGATACAGTGCTAGTTTAAATTCATTTGAGCAGACATCCAACTGAGATGATGCTGTAGATGGAAATATTTCAATTCAGCAGCAATAATAAGATGCCAAAGTAATATCTGCTCACTGGGTTTTTGTGTTGTTTTTTTTTTTTCATTTAGCTTTTGAAAAACAAAAATCAGGACTTTCTTCAAAATACTTGTTACAGAACAAAAAAGGGAGAAATGCACAGACACAGAGAAACATACTGGGAGGTTAAACAGTTTCCTAGGACAAACTTCTCATCATGGTAATATATTAATTTGTCCTAGGGTTACCCTCCATCTTTGCCTTGAACTTTCTCAAGTGCCCTCATCAGGGTTTAGAGAATTTAGGATGAGCCTTATTGGCAAAGAAAAAATTAGCATGGGATCACTCAAAGCAGTAAGAAATGTCACTGCTTGGCATTAATTTTAAAGAGAAGATCCCAGCAACATTGATTATTTTCAGCTATTTCAATATTTTCAAAGCCACAAAATGATCTCTCTCAGGCTATCAAAGGCTATTTTAAGATTATTTGAACCCTTTGTAAGAAGAGTCCTTGAAGATTCACTGCCATTTTTGATCCAAATGTGTAGCTTTCATATTGACTGAATTGAAATTTTCATGAGAAGAAATCTTGTAGCATCTTTCTCTTTCATACCTCTGGGTAAAGCTCTGCTCCCCACATCTTGATTAAATCAGCATTGACCTTGCAGCTCCCAGCAGAAAACACAAAAGTTCATCTTGTTACACTTTTCCCCTGCTGTTTTCAGGAAGTTGTGTTCTCCAGCAGGATCAAACCTTCAAAAATATATCCAAAGCACACCACGAACACATCACAAATACAATCTCTATTTTAAAGGTAACTGATTGCAGAGCTCAGCGTTCTTCTTCTGGAAACAGTTAAACAAAAGTTCATAAAAATGAATTTTACAGTCCTCATTTTCACTACTGTTTAGCCTCAAGCCTCCCTAAGTTGCTGTCTAGGAAGATGGGGTGGACTTGGCAGTGGGGATGATTAGGACAGAGCAGGAGCATTCCAGGTGGGGTGCATGTACCACAACCTGGCTTCACTGCCAGTCAGTAACTGGGTCTGCTAACAGCAGCTGGGTGTAGAGGACAAGTGTGAGAATCACAAAATCCTTCTGAGTGTCCTGGAAAGAATTATAATAAACAAGAATTTAAATAGAATAATAATTATTATATCACAAAGTGAAAAAGTAGATTTTAAGATTTTACAATGTGAGATCAGGAAGAAAAGATGGAGGCAGTGGGGTGTGTCCCTGAGCTTCTTCTTCTTCCTCTTGTTCTCCATCTTCTGTGGTGGTGTGGCACATTTAGATTGGTTTAGAGTAAAAGAACACTGTGTAACATAGTTAGTAGATATTGGATAATTGTTGTAAATAAAGTACACGTAATTTTCTGTATAAAAGATAGTGCCCTCCCAAGGGCAGGCAGATGACCACAGAAGACAAAAAGAGACGATAAAAGAAAGATGACAAAGAGACCAAGACCAAAGAGGAGAGCACTGGCCTGCAGAAAGCTGTGGCAGGCCAGGGAATGAATATGAGATAACAAAGAATAAACAAATTCCTGAGAATGAGAGCAGACGACTCAGTCTCTTCTTCAGACGCAGGGCTGGGGAAAACAGAAACCTCACAAACACAGAAACACCAGAAAGGCCAGCCAAAGAAAGAACACAGAAAGAAAAAACATCTAAAAATATATTTTTATATTTTTTATTTTATAAGAATCTAACAGACAAGCTGCACAGGGGATATGTGAACACTGAGAAAAATAGGTCCTGCAAAATTGTTTTTTCCTTTTCCTCTCTCTGCAGAGGGGCTTGTGCACATGTGTTTAATACAAAACTCAGAACAGAGACCTACAATGAAGGTGATACTTCCTGAATCCTGAAGATGGAGGGATATTTTTATAGAGCATTCCTGAATAGGGAATGAATCATACAAAGACAGGTATAATGGATTTGAAGGCACTATATTTTCTATGTTATTCTCTACATTTTATTGAGCATTTACTCAAAAAGAAATTGCAGCATATTTTGCATTTTGATTATTCTGACTTTCAAAATTACACTTCTCAAGTAGTTTTAAGCTGCCCTTTATATTTTGTCATATATCTAGAATATGGTACATGTGTTTTATTTTTCACCTCTTCCATTTTATTTTGTACTGGAATTTTTTAAAATCCTATATTAGGTACTGAAATTTATGCCATCCTATATCCTCAGAGTACAACAGACCAAAACCCTCAGGTTTAGGGTTTGCTAACATTTATGTTTTTAACTACTGCATGATTTTCAGAGGCTTTTGTTGTATTACCTTGAAGGACTTCTTCTTCCTAGGAAGCAGTTTTGTAAGGTTAGATATTTTAGAGGCTTATTAAAGCCCTGGTCAGGGAGGACTGTTTGTTGGGTCTGAATTTTTTTTTTTTTCTGTTTTACTGTTGTGTTTGGATGAGTATTATAATCATGTATGTTACAGATTAGGTTCTTCAGTAAAACATGTTTCTTCAGGCATTCTCCCCTAGACTACAGAAGTTATATCCAAATTCATTAATCCCTTTCTATTTTCAAGCCAAGTAAGATGCTCTGACTGGCTATTTTTCATCTTTCTTGGGGGCATTTGGTGAATATGAGTGCAGATGTTTTTGCTCAGCTTTGTCTTTGATAATATGTGTATTACTGTAGAGTTTACAGGATCAAAGCCAGAAAGACCTAATAAATTCTTTATATCCTCTAAGCAGTTTTTTTGGTCTCCAATCAGATGGGAATATGGTGATTGTAATTTCTTCTGCAAATAACTAAAGCGGGATAAGAAGAGTTGATACTTGGTTTTCATTTTACTAAAACTGTGGCCTGGTAAAGGCAAGACATAAAGAAAGCAGAAATAAGGTCTGAAAATCTGGGACTCAGAAGTTGTCCAGTCATAGCCTGATCTGCTGTGCTTAGCAGAAGTAGGTCACGTATTCAGCAGAAGAGATATTAAAGCAGCAGGCATTTTTGGATGGGTTTGTTCAGTTGTCATTAGCTGCTATAAAAAGATGTTAGGTGCAAGCTATATTGTATATATTACACGGAGCACAGAGCAATTTCTGCCAAGGTAGCAGGCAGCAGACAGGTAGGGTTTAAAGAGCTCTTGGGCTCAGATTAGTGCCAGCCCTTAGGGCGAGCAGGGGCACCTGAGGGGAGGGTCAGCCCTGGCCACGCCAGCCTGCCACCAGCTCTGTCCCNACTGCAGCTCAGAGCTGGCCCCTGGTGTTCCACAGCTGCCCTGGCTCTGGCAGCCACAGCTTTCCCTTCAGGACTGTAACCTCGCTGTGCTGGTGCAATGTCACTGTGGTGAGTAACAACACAACAGAAATTCCTCTTTACAGTATGATCTGACTCCCTTTATTCAAACAATTTACCCCTTTTTATACCATTTTGGACAGGCCACTCTCATTGGTAGGGAGAGTGAGAGAACTCTTCACCCACATTGGCCAAAGCTGAGAGGCATCAGAGAAAGTTCACCCACAGAAAGGATTCAAAACATTAAACATTCACTACAAAAACAATGGCAACGTTTATNAAACATTAAACATTCATTAGAAAAACAATGGCAATATTTATGCTCAAACAGGTTTTCAGACATCACTAAGAAATAAAACTTAGAAACTGCAGGCCCAGGAAAACCAGACTACAGTAAAACTTTCCCTCTTCAAAGTTAGCTTACTTTTTTTTTCCCCTCTCCAATTCTTGCACTGGTAACAAGCCCCAGCTCAGCAACTGTCCCTGTTTGTAATTTTTATTTTCTCATTTTTCTATTCTTTCAGTCAGCTCTTTTTCCAGCTGGAGTCATTTTCTCAGAAGCCCAAGGCACAGTAATGCAGTTGGGTTAGATCAGAGCTGGCCCTCAAGTTCTGGAAGCACAGCCAGGCAGGGCCCTGGGAGCCAGAGGGGAAGCTTGCAAAGTGTGGTTGTTGATTTTTGCTATAACCTAATTTTTATTTACTGTTAATATTTAGCTTTATCATTTTTTTGACAACTAAACAGTAAAAATTTGTTTATGGAAGCATAGCATTACATCCTGCTTTCTTCCTTATACCAAAGTAGACAGTAGCTCTGTAATGACAAATATTTCATATTTCCACATCAACCTATATATTGACCTATTTCATCTTTCCCTACATTTTTCAACCATTTACATTGTTTTCTCTTCACAAGCAATTTCAGGTGAATAGCATATTCTGTAGGCTTATAATACAAATTCTAATGCCAGGAAATGTATGTATTGCATGCATTACAGAGGAAAGTTATATTTCCATGTGGAACATGGAAAAGCTGTGTTTTTATTCCACAGCATAACTACGTTATCTTGCTGTGTTCACAGAAGCAGTCCTTATAAATATATATGGATGTAAGTGCTGAAAATACCCAGATATTCAGTGAACTATTTTTTCTAGTATAGATTTACTTTTGGCAAAAATTCCTTTTTTTTTTTGAATGCAGTTTTCTCTATTTCAATGGATTTTTGTATACTTATGCAAATTACTGTTCAGGTTACATAAATTTAGTTTGAGGTCATTAGATGGATAATTTGTTACTTAGTCAAATAGTTCACCAGGTTATGAGACATTAATCCTCCAATAGATCTTTAATTAGGAGAGATGAACTAAATAATTCATAGTGAGACTTGGCCTGAAAACATTTATACTACACGATTATACCATTTTACATGCAGTGACAAATTGTTTTGGTGTAGTCTGGAAATAGCAGGACTTAATTAATTGCTTCCAAGGTTTTAGACATCTGTGATAGGTTCTTTAAATGCATTAGATTGGAAATTCATACAAAGGCTATAAATAGAGTTCAAGTCCTTGGGGTTAAAAAGCTGAGATGAGAAGGGAGCTTGCAGAAAAGAGCAGGATGAAGCTGAAAGAGCAGAGGAATGGCAGCTAACTAGCATGTCCAATTCCCAAATATTATTTTTGCAAAACTGAGCTAGAAATCATTAAATAAGGGAAATGTCATGTTTCTACATCTGAGTAAAAGGAATAAAAGGAATGTGCCTTTTGTGTGTCTGGTCCTTTAGATGGAAGAGGTGGCTGAGAAAGGCACCCTGAATAGAAAAAAAAAATTATTTTTTTTCTATTCTGAAATCACATGGCAGATGAAATCAACTAAATAAAAATAATTTATTAGACTGGAAGGAGATACTACTTAAAAAAAGAAGTCAAAGGAGCAAAATAAGCTGGATTTTGTAGTAATGTAAGGATCAGTACATGTCATTAAGTGGTGTCTTCAGATGATGAATTGGTGAATCATGCTGCTATTGCACCTACAGCTAGAAAGAAAAGTGAATAGCAAAGAGTAATAGACATATGATCATATAAAGCTGAGAAAAACAACGACTTTTGGTAAGAATATTTATCAGTTGATGCCATTTTGGAGGGTATTTTTCCTTTGAATTTGATCCCACATTGAACACTTGAATCATGAACTCTAAAAGGTGGAAGTTGATGACCCCAAGCCTGGATTTAATCCCTGAGAATGGTCCTTTTGAGTATGGACAAATAACTAATTTTTTTCTTTGCAGTCAAGTTGCTGACCTTTACATGTAGCCTCACAGCTAGAGCACTCATCCAGTGCCTTTAGTTTCCTCTGTGGCCTGAGAAGACTCAAATGCACATTGCTGCCTCTCAAGAGGACATCTGGGTTCAGTAAAAGGAACTGCACCATTGTGCTGAGTGCAGCTGTGGGAGACCAGAAAATGAGCAATCAAATGGGAAGGTAATGGAAAAGAAAAGTCATTTGCAGCCTATGTGGTGAAAAAGGGCAGTTTGAACACGATACAGACTGAAAAGTGTGTTTTATCTATGGCTGCTTTCTGACTTTTTGCTGGAGAAAAGTGCTGTACACCTGCCAGCAGATCTTGGGGTTATACCTGTTTAATTTGCTGGTATGGATATGGTTTGTGGGGACACCTTGAAGTTTGTGAAGCATCCTGTCTGAGCCCAGGCCACTACCTTCCACTTAAACTGCTTGTTAGGTGCCTTAGCACTTGTGCTGATTTAGACCTTTGTCACTTGGGTTTCAGGTTCTCGGTCAGTTTGTGGAAGTACTGAACTGAAAACCTCCTCTGCCCAAGGCACTGGCATTAGGAATAGTGCCACTGAGGACAGCAATGGATGTGACAACAGGAGGTGTCTGAATGGAAATAAGAAGGGAAATAACAGCAGCCACCCAGTAGCTCCTATTGCTGGAGTGCACATCCCTAAGATCACCCATAATAAATTTCAGTGGTAACTCTTTGAAGTGATCTTAGGAATTCTCAGAATATCTGCCATTTCTGGGACTATTATAGACATCTACAGAAAATTTCAAACATATGTGATAAAGAAAAGATCTGGCCTCCCCCTCAGAAGCAAAACCTCTCTGTGTTACAAAAAGGTGCTGATTGTAGAGATGCAAGAGGTAGAAGAAAAAGGTCTCAGGGAAACAATATAGTTATATCAAAAGGGATAAACAGTTAAAGAGTAGGATTACTTATTGTATTTGTCCAGTGCCCATATGTGAGTTAGGTTGAGGCTGAATTTTATGGGTTACATGTGAGTACAGAAATCACATTTCACAGCTTGAAAGCAATTGCTTTACTTCATAATCATCCAAAATCAGATTAAGTTTTCTTGTTCCATTTTTCAGTCAGAAACATATTTTTACAGAACCCACATTTTAGCAAGAGAGGGCACTTAGAAGGGACTGCAGCAAACTCTTTCAATTCACTCATCAAAGCAGGGCCCATTATAAAACAACAATAGATGGTAACAAAAGGAAGTTAATCTGTATTTTATAAATAAAAAGCTAGAGAACATCAAAGCTACTTGCAAAATCTGATGTTTCTTTTAAGTTTTGTTCAGTTCCCCCTCTTTGCATCCATGTGATGGAAGTTTATTTAAGGAGCCCAGCTAAAATATGCAGCATTAGAGAAAAACAAAAGAACAGCCTCCATAAAGAAGTAAGGAAAGTGCAGCTGAGTGAGGAAGATGTCACAAACAGCTTAGCTGTCACTAGCTGTGATATGTTGCTGAGGCAAAACCCTGCAGACAGGCTTTAGTTGGCTGCTGCCTTCCTCAGGTCAGTGCCCTGAGCAGCTCCAGCAGCTGTGCTGGGAGGAATCACAGGAGCACACGCTGTCCCTCCAGCATCCACAGTCCCAGGGCCTGCCTGAGACTGAGCCTGGGTTTCAAACTGGTTCAAACAGTATTGCTCCTCTCAGTTCCCCTGGAAAACAACACGAGCTGTTGGTCTTGCAGGGCCTGCTCCTGCTTTCTGTATGAAGGTTTGGACCCTGCTGTGGGTCTCCTCAGCTCTTTTGAGTTTGTTCTGAAGAAATTAGTTGATAGAAGTGATGGCTGCTCCTGTGTCTCTGGCAGTAGGAACAGCACCAGTGTCTGTGGCATTGAAGAACACATGCCAAGATAGCACCTATGCAGTGTGTACCTGAGGTCTTAAAACCAAAACCAAGAAAAGATTTAAGTAAAGTGGGACTCTCAAGGCAAATTGACAGTGGAGGGGTCTATTAGAAAAGCATTCTCTGCCCAGATGAACCATTATGTGTGAAGGATGCAGGGCAGGGGCAGCCATGCCAGAAGAATTCAGCATGATCTGTCTCACTGTAGCTTGGCTGCTGAGAGACAACTGCAGGCAGTGAACTTCATACAGTACAAGTTTCCTCCCCTACAACAGAGCCCATAAAACCTGAGACAGGTCTCCTTCCAGGGCTAGATTGCCTTTCATTCTCTGAAGAGTTTTTTTTTGTTGTAAAGCTTGTTGTGTGTTCTCTGCTATTGATGTATCTCAGTTTGCTGCCTAGATTTTTTTTTTGTTTTTGGAGGGCAGAGCAGGTGCTTGGCATGCCTGGTTGGAGAAACCACCAAGACAGCTCATGGGGATGTCAAGCACTGATGGCACCCAGAGGGTAATTGCTAGTTATGGCATAGGTGAAATCAGCCTGTGAAATTGTTTGAACATAAGCTAATTGACTTGTAGGATTTATGGTTCTTCAGAAAGCTTCTTACAACTGGATAATATTGATACCATTCAGTCCTTTTTACTTTGGGAAAAAAAAAACAAACCCTAGCGTGCAAACCAAAACCCAAGAGCCATCTTCAAAATATTGGAAGGAAAGGGAAAATAAAAAGAAAAAATGCAAAAAAATAATATAATCAAAGGCTGAGCCTTGCAGGAGCAGCCACACACACAGCCTCTTGGAGGTCCTGTGCTGCTTCTGAGGCACAGATGGGTGCAGGGGAATATAAAAGTCAAATTGAACATAATGCATCATGTGGATAAAGATAGATAGATATAGATATAGATGATTTAAATGTAGATTAGATGTAGATATAAATAGATATATATTAAACTTTTAAAGATCTCTTGTCTTCCACAGAAAACTCTTCTGTGTTTATGAATCAGGAAAGGCTGAAAACCACTGAACTAGCAGATAGACAGCTGTTGGTATTATCTGCATTGGGGTATTTTCACTTCATCCTGGTTGTAGTGTGGAGAGAAGTTTGAAAGGATGTCTCTTTTGCTTCCTTGCTACAACACTGCATTAACTTTTGGATGGAAATAAATCGAGTGCTAATGCTGCTTTTGTGGAAATACAGTATCCATGATTGCTGGTAGTTAGGGAAATAATTCACTCTGTTCAGAAACTCTTGTCTCTGCCTTCATTTACTGCCGGTTGTCAAAAACGAGAGATACTGTGTAAAATACCTGCACAATAAAGTAATCTGTAAAACTAGTGGTTATGTTCAGAAGACACATTCAGAATACTCTATGTTCTGAACATTAGGTAGCATATTGTAGCTCCATGGCTCTGGATATGTGCTAAATTTACTCACCAATATTCAATGTTTTAAAAGCTTAATTAGGCTGGAAAACAGAGCTAATTTTTATACTGCCTTCTGGTACCCTTGCAGAAATGTTTTAAAAGTGAAATCAGGCTTTTGAAGCCTGCCTCTTCTGAGCCCCTCAAGGTGGAGTTTCTTCATAGCTCCTGCCAGACTTCTGCACAGCCAGATCATCTGGTGGATTAAAGCTGGTCTGTAATTAGGCACAGTTACATGCCTGGTCTCTGCTACAGCATGGCAGCCATCCAGTAGTGACTTTAACCTTTACAAAGCTTCCTGAAATTTACTTTTTTCCAAATCCACGTGTAAAAAACAAATGTCCTTCTCCCTGTTAACCAGGAGCCACTACCTTAGGGCTCCTTCTCTGCACTGACAGTTCTTCAGTGCCTTTCAGTGAGTTAAAGCTGTACCTCTCTGAGATGGTGTCATCCACAATGACCTTCATGAGAACTCCCATGAGCAGAGTATTGACAAAATGTGCAGTAAAGTCTTAATGAGATGTCTTCTGAGCAATCCTCTGCCCACAGGAAAGCTATCTCACTCCCCTTTGTTTGATATGACCTGACCCTGGCTATTTTGACACTATAATTCTTCAGCATTTATGTTTCTCTCTGCAATGTTTGTTTATAATTTTGCTTGGGGATCTTTTGGCCCTCCTTGGCCTGCTATTAGAGTGGGAAGTATTGGAGGAGGAAGCTTCATGAAACTATTAATTGGAAAAGAAGGCAGAGGGAGATGGAGTTTACTTCAGTCTACAGAGCAACCTCCTTTGATTGGTTTGTAAAACTAACTTTTATTAAAAGTGCAATTTATAAAAATACTTTGAAATGTCCATGAACAAGAGTATATGAAACATTCAGCAGTCTCTAGTTTGAAATACATTATGCAGTGGTCTTTGGGCTTCCTACCTGTAAGTGGTGTGTGCCTGGACCTAGTCTTGGTGCAGAGAGCTCTCCCTGAGCCTTGGTGCAACCTTAACTGTGTGAAATGTAGATCGACTTTGTCCCTTAGCAACAACATAATAACGAGAGAAGTTGATAGTTTTTTGACTTCCAATGCTTCTTTAGTGGTATATTTTATTGCAGTGGCAACTAATCAATCTCTCTGAAGCAACTTGGATTCACAGAATTGTTTAGGTTAGAAGGGACCTTTAAGATCATCAAGTCCAGCCATTAAAACTAACCTGGCCAAAGTCTCCACTCATCCAGGTCTCTAAGTGCCACATTCTAAATTCCTCCAAGGATGGGGACCCAACCACTTTCCTGGGGAGCCTCTTCCAATACCTGACAACCATTTTGGGGAATATTTTTTTTCCTAATACCCTGGCTATACCTCCCCTGGCACAACCTGGGGCCTTTTCATCTTGTTCTGTTGCTTGTTGCTTGTTAAAGAAACTGATACCTGGCTCCAACCTCCTTTCAGGCTCTTGTACAGAGTGAGAGCTCCAGTTATTATTTAGGCTACAAGACTGCATATGTTGATCTCTCTTATGCAGATGTATTTACTTCTGTGCCTTTGTGGTATTAATTCAATGCTAGTGTAGGTACATCAGGTGTTTGTGGGCCAGACCCAAGTGGTAAATGTCCAGTATGGCCTGGGATCCCTCACATCTGAGCAGGGCAGGGACTTCTGCTAAGAAGTCTGCAAGAGCCATAAAATCTGTTGGGGAGTAAAAGCATAAGCAAGGAGCTGGGTTTACAAATAGAGAATCTTTAGCAGGCAACTTGAAAAACTGCCAGTGATACCTGCTGGAACTAGCTGTCAAAACCTAAAGAATATGCTGATTTGGTGTGGCAGCTTTTCTCTTTTAATTGTTCTTTTTTATGTATTGCTGACTTTTCTGTGTGAATGGGAATAATTGTATTCTATACTGCACTGTGCTTTTTAAACTCTGAGCAAAAGTTGATAAATGTGTGAGAAAGGGAAGGGAAGTGGTGAGATGCATTACATAATAAATCACTTTCAGGTCTTGCAGATAGTAAATGTATGTAAAATGAAAATGTTTCCTTAGATTTCATTACTTGTCAGTTAAAGTTCTGCCATATTCTTCATAACAGGAGGCATGAAAAACCATGCTGAATCACTTCCTTGAATACAACTTGGGAAAAAAAAATCTTTTAAATGGAAACCTCCATTGCACAAATTATCCTTAGCTTATTACATCTTAATAATAAAAGAACATGTTCACACGTTGATTAGGTAATTCTTATTATTGAAACGCTGTTTTCAATCAAAAATTACCTTTTCTCACATTTTACTGGGAAACCAGCTTTAAGACACATTAAACTGAATCTTTTGTGCTGGTGCTGTAAAGCTGCTGTCCACAAAGCTGATCTTCAGTTTGTTTGCTCTTACAGCCCTTATTACAGGCAGCTGGCTGCTTGATAAGCTTTTGGGGAGAGGAGGGGATCTCTCATATTTTGGCTCCATTGTCCTGGTCTTTCAGTCTCTTCTGCATGTTATTAAGTCAGCTTTACAAAGCTTTTGCTCTGCTTAAATTCTGTGCATTAAGAAGGATGAATCAGAAGGGTTTTTGGTAAAAGATTGTCTGCTGAAGATTATGCAGCAGTCTTATTACATGGGGTACTGCATCAATGTTATCTTTAGATGTTGAATAAGATGGTTTTGTTTTAATTAAGTTATTTTAGAGAATGTAAACTTGCTATTTGCAAATTTGATTCTTATCTCCATTATAGCTCTATTACTAGTTTTCTAGTAATGGCATTTTATATTAAAAAATTTCTGGCTCCTTTCTGAGCCCTTCTCATCCTGCTAAACAACAAAGTACAAACAAGGATCTGTCTTGAAAGAAGGAGAAAGAAATCAGAGGAATACGGTGCTATTTGAGAAATGCTTTCACCTATTATGTTTCTTCTTTTCTGCTCAGAAGTTTTTCTCAGGACAGAATTTTTATGTTTTGTGTCTAACATTGCTTTATGTGGTTTTTATTATTAATGATCATGGTAGGGAGTTTATCTTATAATATTGGGTTTTGCTATAAAACTTTTAATATATCATATTTTCCTGCAGCATTTGAAAGTACTTAAACAGCTGGTTTTCTGTAGATCAGTTTCTCCTTTTTGTGTTTAACTGAAAATAAAACTCTTACTGAAGATTTTAACTATGTATTTTTTCAAGCTGTAGTTTTTCAATAATCAGTCAGTGCATACTACAGCTGTGGTATGTGAATTGAGCTCCTCTCCATGTTACTGAGCAAAGCTTTCACTGTATTTCATCCCTGTGCTCTCCTATACTATGTAATTTACAGCAGTGCTATAGAGGATGGAGATACCTCATTGTTTCACACTGAGAGTAGAGTTCCCAAACCTAAAGCATTCCCAACACGTGAACCAGATGAGCAGATCCCCCTTTGTAGTCAGTGCAGAGAAAAAAGCCTTTCTAGGATGTGGTCAAGATCATCCTAAGATTAGTGCCAAAAATACCACAGAAGTGTTTGCTTCTTTCCACTGACAATAAAAGCCATCTAGAATTTGTCATTCTCTAGACATTTAAAGTGATGTTTCTATCAGCTGTTCTCTCAGCTGTGGAAAGTGCAGAGATCCAGAGTGAAGAGCATTGCTTACTGATGGTCCATAATGCCTCTGTGTGCTCAAGTTAATTGCTGTGAGGTTTTTAAGCTCTTTTGAAAGAAAACATTGGGGGGTTTGGGGACAAGAGGGATTGGCTTTTAGATGGGTGATAATTTTTAAGCAGTAGCTATGCCTTATGGCTTGATACCTAGGGATGTCAAATAGCACAGTGAAAAAGAGAGAGAGGGATTTGTGGGCAGAGGGCAGGTGAAGACAGTCAAAAGTACCAAGTAAAAGCTATTTATCAAGTGGTTTTACTGCACAAAGAATTCAATTTATTCTGTAGGTAGCTACCACATAACATTTTTTCCTGTGATGCATCAAGAGCTGTGGCTCTCACTGTGAGGGGGACAGGGTGGACAGTGACTTTGGTTCTGTCCCTGCACAGGAGAATGACAGAAGCTCCTAATTTCCCACACAGCCTCTCATGAGGATTTTTAGAGGATCTTAATGGTGTCATGCTTTACCTAAGATTTTGTAGAATACCTCTGCAGTTTCAAAGAATTATGATAGATTTGGAGAAAGCTTGTCTTTTATGCCCTGATTGCTTGATGTCCTGACAGAAGAATACAACCTCTCTGCTACTGTCAGTGATATACAAGCTCCTTGGAATTATAAAACACAAGCATTTTTGTTTAATGTGACAAAGAATCAAATGAAATATTGGTTTGGTTTGGTTTTTTGGTGCTTTTTATTGTAAAAGAAAGGCTGTTGTGTGCAAGAAAGCATTTTATTATGTATACATTGGACACAAAGGCAAGATACCTCCTCAATTAAAAGTTTTTAAATCATTCAAGGGGCAAATGGAGCACAAACCATGAACTATCTATACTTTTCTACCACATGAGGTTATCAATTCATCTATAACAGGAAGGTAGACTGGAATTCAGGCTGTGTGTCTCAATGTGTTTATGTAAGGAAATTGTTCTCAAGGCAGTATAATTAGCCACAGTATCCCAAAATTAGAGAATTTTTTGTCTGAGAGGATGAAGTGCTCTGTGTTTGATTTTTTTCTTTTTTTTTTTTCAGGAAGCTTTACCCAGTTAGTTCTCACATAAACACTGAATTTATGTGATGCTGTTATTTCAGATGCTTCCATCCCCAAGTTTTTTGACAGAAACATGACTAAAGTTCAAAGCACTGCTTTCCTTCAGGCACATTTTAATTCTGAAAACAATTAATATTGCGTGGTGTCTGCAGGAAAACCTATTGGGCCTTTTAGTTATGTCTTAAAAAAAAAGAAAAACAGCAACAAAAGTTTTCATCCAAGTAATTCCAATGTACAAACAGGAGCTGTTAATGTTTGGATGCAGTGTTGTGTCATAAACTACATGAGAGCTACAGGGACCAGTACTTATTAATGGTGCATGTCACCTCCTAGGGCATCATCTGTAAATTCTGGGCTGGCTTTCAACTTCAGCATCACAATGCAGACATAGAAGCTGCATATAGTACCACTGATTTGTGTGAATGAAGAGCAGTCTGATACCAGTGTATTTTAAGTCTGAGAAAAAAATTATTATGACATTCAGAAGATAATTGTTTTCTTCCTTAAAAGTTAAAGACCAAAGGAGACTAAGAGTAGACAAATACCTCAATTTGCTCTTAATTTATTCAGATGTGTGATTCTGTGACTGGGTTGGTTAATTTGGTTATTTAGGTGAATTTCTGACTTTATGCAAATAAAAATTCAATGAGGCAGAAAATGAGAATTCCACGGTAAACAGAAGCTGTTCTTTTTACTCACAGTTAACTGATTGGAACAAGTGGAAATTAAAAGCAAGCCCAGAATTTAGTGACCCACTGATAAGATGCCTCAATTCAAGTGGCACAAGGGTAGAAGGAAAATTCATCAGGTTCAGGAAATAATATGCAAGGGTGCTAGTACCAGACAAAGAAAGGTTGATTTTCAAATTGTGTGAACTTCATCAGCAGTTTCTCAGAGACTCACAATCCTATTCTACATACATAAATACATTTATATATTTATATATATATACAACAGACATATACACATTTATACTATGTATATTGTAATGTCCATTTTACACATAACTTTTTATTTTTTAAAGCACATTCATGTTCTGATGGCATATTAATCTACAAACTTTATTTGGATCCCTCAGTCATTCTTAAAAAGAAAAATTTCTTAATATTACATTTCCTCTAAGATATTTACAAGGAAAAGTTGTAACTCCACAGTTGATTTCTGTGTGCATGACAAACCATGTGAGGAGGCACATCTTTCTTGGATGGTTATTGCAGCAGAAGTACTGAAGTCATAGTTAAATACTCCAGTATCTCTAGTGTGCAAATGCTTTTTAAAACTCAGTTTTGATCTACTGGCACTGTTTTTTAAATTTCTACATTTTATGATTATGCAAGTGCATCTCCAGAGAGGGACTTTAAAATTAATATTTATTTGGGCTTTTCAGTCATGTTTTTCATAGACTTCCTTTTTCTTAGTTGTCTTTACAATATCATTTCCCTTAAGTAATTATATAATTATATAGGCAGACTAGCCTTCATCCAGTCTCTGCTGATCTCTCTCAAGCTAGAAACAGATTCATAGAGAGGGAGTGAAATTTCTGTCTGGTGGAAAAAGCCTCAGCTGAAGTCCTAGCAAAGGATTTTGAAATCTGTGCTTAAACCTAGATATTTAAAACTCTTTTCTGGGTCTTATTTCTTAGTAGGGAAGCAGAGGACTAGTACTGAGGGAACAGATTTTTTCAAGGATGCGATCCTGACATTTCCACACTTCCCCTCACCTGTTTAAATTAAGATTTTATACACTGCAGAGGTAGAAATAAAGCTGGAGGCTACAGAATTCAAAGTGGTGAGGTTTTGTTTGTAGGTTTGTTTCAAGTCTGATTTGTAGCTAATGCTGAAATAAAGCTTCTATATTTAAGAAGATGACAAATGAGATTACGAGAGTACAGAATTCAGCTGAAAAAAATTATCAGGAGATTTTTGTTACAAATTCCAATGTACTGTTGGAACTGGAGCAAACAAAACAAAAAAAGTGGATTTGCCCTTTAGTAGTGCCTTTGATTTTTATTGTTGGTTACAAATACTTGCTTTCCTGACAAAAAGAGAGTATCAGCCTACTGGTTTGGATCTTTTTGTGTGGTGGGTTTTGTTTCTTTCTTTAAGGTTGTAATTTGCCAATTGTACATTGCTAGCAGGAACTGGCAGTAATATCACCTATCACTGACTTCTATGAACTCTTACTTGCATATTTAAAAAGTAATAATTAAAATTTGTCTTTTTCACCCCCTTTCACTTAATTTGGAAGGGAGGTTTAACAGACAAGGGTCACTGATGTGTAAATGAGTAATGTAAATGTAACATGTGTAAAACATTGAATGATAGATAAAGGCTGGGAAAGATATTTTTGCTTTTATTCATATCCATTTCCAATACTATCTTATAAACCATACTTCAGACCACTGTCAAATTTTTTGTAGCTTTTCTAAGGTGGTAAGTGGAGAGGAAATGTGCTGCAATATAAAAAAGAACCCATGAAATCTACTTGACAAAAATCAGCATGCTACTTCCCCTTACTTCACACACATCACCTGAGAGGTCTCATCCTTCCAGAGTTCACTCTGGGAGCTTCTTCTCTGATGTGTAGGCACAAGGCCTTGGCAAAAGTTTGATGATTGCACTTTGCTCTGTGTTGTATTCAGTAGAACTTTTCAATAAAATGAAATATAATCCCTGTGAGTTTTCAGGGCAATAGTGTTTTGATGTTGAAGGGTAGAATTCTTCTCTGACCTAAATTTTTGGAAGTGACTAATGCTCTGGGGAATTGCATTTTCAATGCTCCAGCTGAGGTTATGTAAGGAGACCTTTTATGTCAGATGAGTGCTAACAATTGGGGAATTGACAAATCTTAAATTATCTAAATTGGTTTTCTGAATAGTCATGTCATAAAAATGGATGCAATACAGTTTCTTTTCTCAAATTGTGTAAAATAAATGCATTTTGTTCAGTACTGCAAAATCTACTCATATTAAACTGGTGCACAAAAATGTGATAACATGAATTAAGGCAGGATTATTTTTTTCTATTCTGATTGGATTGGTCCTCATATCTTTCCCTCTCTCTTTCTGAATTATTTTACAAAAGCTGTATTAATTTTTACAGAAAACATTAGGATATGAACAAAAATGTAAATCCACAGAAGTCAGAAGGATAAAAAGGTATGGTTCTTTTGATGTCTGTCACTTTTCCTATCCTGTGGAGATATGCAGCATTCTGTTACTGAGATTAGCAGTGCTAAACATGTGGCAGAAAGGAGCTGCTGCTGGAAGAAATATTTTTGTCCTTTGATTTTTGTGCAATTGTTATGTCTTTTCAACAGGAGTACCTCAAATTTTGGTGGTTTGTTTCTCTGGTTAATGTAAATTATTTTCTTTAAATTACATTGTCATTCCATCTCATCACCTTGCAAAGAAAATGTGAGTGTAGAGACACTTCATTTGAAGGAGGGATATAGAGGTGGATGTGAGGTTTCTTCAGTCTCTGATGGAATCAAATTTGCAGACCCTTGTACCCTGACTGAGTGCCTTTGGTTGGTGGTCCAGCAAATGTAAAGCAGCTTTCCTAATCGTGCCTATTGTAGCCCGTTTTTCACACAGGTATTTAGAATTTCAAAGACATTCTTAAATGCCAACAAAAACTGTGTTCCCTTACACAGATTAAGCAGTTGGAAATCACACTTCTTTCAAGGTGGTCTGAAGCCTTCGTGACATTCCTGAATTAATTTGCCTACACTGTATGAAGTGTATAAGTCTGTTCTTAGAAAAATGTGTATCAGTTTTGAAATGCAAATATCTATTTGTTCTCTAATTTAGGCAATCTCTGGGTGCCTTCAAAGCAGGTGACACCTGCATCCATGTAATGTAAAAACAATGGATATTACTTAGAGAAAAGAGATTCAGCCAGAGAAGCAAGATATTCTTATCTTATTTACTGTTCAGGGGGCTGGAGTTTAGTGAAAAAAATGGAATATAATCAACAGAACTAAGGCTAGCTAAAAAATGTGTCTCCAAACCCTTTAAACTTCCATGGGTTTCATATTTGGTAGATGTAAAAGTGCTGCTATACCATAGCTGAAGTTTGTTGTGTATGAGAACTGACAATGGTTTTAAGTGATTTGTGGAATAAACTGCTGAACTTTAGACAACTAAAAACTGGATGTTGATTGCACTGGAGGAAATTTAAGTCAACCTCATTGAAACTCACATCCAGAAGGACTGTGTGTTTTAAGGGTCATCCTTTGATACTTAGCATGTCCGTGCCCCTTTAAAAACCTGTCTTTAGCAATTAGGAAGAAATTTCTGATGTGTGGGATGCCTAAAGGGGCAGTGAATGCCTGACAGGATTTTGGAGTCACATGCAGCTGAATGCCACTGATTGGCAAGGTGGCTCCTCAAATTCAACCTGGAGGGAAGAGTCTACTTTAAGATGCAGCTGCCTAAGTTTGACCATACTGTGACTGTAGGCACTCTCAAAGTGATGGGAAATTGCAATTTTTCAGCTCACTTTGGAACTTGGAAAATTTTCTCGTTGTTTCATACATTGAATATTGTTTTATACCTTTCTGTAAGATTTTATGACAGATGATAGCAGAGAGGAAAATCTGGATTAAAAGAGAGGTAAAAATACCCCATGAACAGAACTCTCCCCCCCTGGAAAAAGAGAAGGGATGCAACAGTAAATGGTATTTTTGTAAGTTTAGTTTACTATAAGAAGCTTGTAAATCTGAGTGCAGAATTCCAATGCAAAACAAGTAGCCACAAAAGCAGCTGTTAGGATTTACTCAGTAAGGTGGTTTCTTGATGTTGAGTGCTACCTTCAGTGCAATATCTGGATATATCCTTTCTTCACACTTTTTTTTTCATCATTCTGAAGTCAATTTTTGTGAAGATCTAAAGAAAAATTGTCCCCTTCTTGAATTTTCTGCTCCTTATTGTGGCCTTCTCATACCTAAGGAGGCCTCCAAGAAAACTGGAGAAGGACTTTCCACAAGGGCATGTAGTGACAGGACAAGGGGGGATGATTTCAAGTGAAAGAGGGTAGCTTTGGATTATTCAGATATTCAGAAGAAACCCTTCACAGGGAGTGTATGGAGGCACTGGAACAGGATGGCCAGAGAAGTGATGGATGCCCCATCCTTGGAAGTGGTCAAGGGTAAGTTGGATGGGGCTCTGAGCAACCTGGCCTAGTGAAAGGTGTTCCTGGACATGGCAGAGAATTTTGAATTAGATGAGCTTTAAGATCCCTTCCAACCCAAATCACTCTCCAGTTCTTTTATACCCTGTGCAAAATTCCATAGCAATGCTTTTGAAGACAAGATTCCTCTCTAAACATACACTTGGGGAGAGGGGAAAGGAAGTTAATTTTATTAATTTATTCAACACATCAGCCCCCTTAATCTCATAGGATCTAGGAGTCTTCTGCATTATTAGTTCACTTTTAGGACCACCAAAGTAATTATTTCTTGCTCCTTAAGCTGCCCTGAGAAAGTTTCTTGTTACTTTTGTGGATACTCTTGAGTATATAGTCAGCTCGTTTGGGGAATTAAAGTCAGCAGCATCAGTGTAAGTTGTATATTCTCTTTTCAGTTCCTCTGTGCTATTTTGTGAAAACAGCTCTTCTTACTTTGAAAGGCTCTCTTTTTTGGCTGCTGAATACTGAATATATGCAGGTTAAGACTGGAGAAGGCATAGCATGGAAACTAGTACATCTAGGAGTTTCTGATGGTCTGACTCAGTCTTTGATCAGGGCTATCAAGGATCCTACAGGATTTAATTCAGTTCTCTGTATTCAAAGAAACTCTATGCAGACATGTAGAAAAATGTCCTGAAGTAATAATCTTCATTAAATCACCTTCCATAGTAAGATACTGGTAATTTGCTGCAAGTATTACACTAAAGCACCTAAAAAAGCCCTGGTTAAAAACAACTTTCCAGTGATGTCTCTGTTTTGAAGTGATGTGGAAATGTTTCTAACTTCTTTGAAACCCCTTTATGTTCATAGGACCAGCAGAAAAGAATAAAATGTGAGGAAAGACAGAGGGTCACATTTAAAATCAGTTTGGGAGAGAAATTACTGAGATACTGATAATAAAATTATCCTTTCCTTTCATCATGGAATCGTTTAGATCTTTGGTTTGTGACATCTTTGGAAGTGTTATTACCATTACATCATTCCTAGTCCTGAGTTTGTAGTTTCCCCCTGTACAATGTGAGCTCTGGGAAGCACAGTCTAAGCTGCATCAGTCTCCTTTATTATATGAAAACTACTGGTCCTGTGAAAGGGCTGTGTCATGCTGCATTGTGTATGTGCATTATTTCTCAAAGAGAATCACCATTCAGAACAATTAATCATAATTAGCAGCACAGAGGCAACAAGGTCAAAATAATAACTGGGTTTTTTCCATGCACATCAATCTCACGTGTTTATTGTTCAGTTAGGAAAAAAAAAAAGTGATTTTTTACAATGTGTGCTTTTGTAACTTCATCCAGCAGTAAAAGATATTGAAATGCAATTGTTACAGCTGATTTTATGCCGTTTTTTTCACCTGAAAGAAAAAGTCCCAATTTAAGCACTCAAGTTAGGAATTTTTTTTTTTTCATCCCTTAGGAATTCTAACTAGGATGTAATCATCCTATTCAGGCCTGTAGGTTGTTGGAGTCTTCTTTAGTTCCTTAGCAGTCCATCCCCATCAGTGCTCATGAGATGTGTCAGCACCACAGAGTTAACTACAGAAATCAAAATAGAGTTTGAGGCCAGCAAGTTTGCTAAAAGCACTGAAAGAAAGAAAGAAAATAAGAGGGAAGAGCACAACAGGATTTTTTGTATGTCCTCCAAACATGCCCTGAGTCTTTAAATTAGCTGCACAAATGGAAATAATACCCCTAGGCCTGACTCCAATGAATGATAAAAAGTGGGAGGAACAGTAAATCTGATCTGATGATCTCAGGACAGAGGAACTGGTGAAAGGTCATGAGTGATGTGAACCTGAATACATTAGGAAATCAAACTGAATGCAAGACCATTAAAAGATGGTTCTGTATGCTGGATATCCAAGTAGATAGCAACTGACTGAAGGTTCATTTGAAAGAACTGGATAACTTGTTCTTAAAGGGTCCGAGCACTCTGAAAATATTAAATAAACTTAGTACTGTTAAGTTGCCATGCTTCTCCTTCAAGGGCAAGAGACTCCACAAAAGCAAACAAACCAATAAAATTCCTCTTTACATTTGCTTTTTTATTTTTTTCTAACAAAGAGAGATCGCTCCTGACATTAAAGATTTATTCCTGACCTTATAAACAATGGTTTACACATCACTTACATGCTGTACACCTGATGTTGTAACTACAACCTTTGATAACTTGGAAGCATAGGTTTTTGAATGCAAATATATCAATGTACTGGCTACAAAAACTCAGGAGGGAGTACTGCTGGGACATATCACATATCACAAATGATTGACTCAAACCAGGAAACACGATGAATTGCTCCTTAAGTAACTGCAAATCATATAAGGAAATGGAAATATTGTTGAAATGCCTCAATTTGCAAGCAGCTTGTTAGAAATTGCATGCAAACAACATTTTCTGCAATTGATTGAAACGTTAACCTCTATAATTTTTATACCTAGTCAAGTTCTGTAAAATACCTTCTAGAAGTGTCTGGGTTTCAGAAAGGAAGGAACAAGATATAAATAGGAAAATGCTGGGGAAAAATTAATATATGGCCCTGAGTGACACATACCTGGGGATAGCATTCCAGTGTCAATGAAACAAAACAATTTAAGCTCAAAATTAGAGGTTCTGAAAGAGGTCTAAGAGCAGTGGGCCAAAGCAGTGCATTTCAGTGGGCTTGAATGCCACATTACAGATTTGGCCAAGAGATTTTTCATTATAATTATCAATCTTTAAAGCTGATAGAGGTGTCAAGTGGCCCCCTCTCTCCATTCTAGTATCTCTTTTAGCTGAATTATTTTAATGATTATATTTTTATTTTGTTCTCCCTCGTGGAAGATCTGACATTAGGGAAATTTCTGGGAATACATCCCATTGCTACTGCCAGTATGTAAATATCAAAGTGAAACAATACAACGGTATGGTGATATTTTTGTTTATTTTATATACATATATACAATGAAATATTTAACAAAACCAAAACAAAGGTAAAGGAAGGGTTTATCCAGTTTCCTTTCTCTGAAGGAATACAGATAGGCAAAAACTCAACTTAGATCAAACTCTGTGGGGCTGGAGAAAGTCATATATTCTATATATTTTATCTCCTTGTATATCCATTTGACTTAGTTACTGGAGAGCTTAAAAAACACTGAGGACGTGATTTGAGACAGGAAACTGTGGACATGAGCATAGCAATAACTAATTATGAGTGCTGTTGACTGGAAAACAGATGTGAATGAAATGCTGTTGTTTGAAGTGCTTGTGCCCTCTTAATAAATTACTTCAGGGATTTTTTTCATTACTATGGAATTTATTTATTTATTACTGCTGTCCTGTGTTCCAAAATGCTGCATCACTCTAGGTACTTCCCCAGAAACTAAATGTTGTGTTTTAATGAGCAGATATATAAAGCATGCTATTTTTTTTATTTTCTTTTTCCATGATAATCCCTTGCATGTTAATGTTGCTGAGATGTTTTCTGGAAGATTGCTAAAACAAATTGCTCAAAAGTAATAAATCTGAGCCACCAGGGCAAGGCAGACAAAGAGAATTTAGATGAAAAGCATGAAGTCAGCTTTGCAGTTGCTTTATTTTGCTCCAGCAGTCAATATGCCCTTGACTAGAAAGGGTCTAACCATCTAGTACAAATTCTTATACTTGCTGCTTCAGTGGGTTTTGTTGAAGATACTGGCTTCTTCTATATGAGTCAGCAGTGTTTATCAGTTTTTCTATCATGCCTCAGGAATATTGCCACTTACACTTTAATATGGCTTGGCTTGTCATTTCAAATCTTGGAGGCTTTTTTTTGCAATTTCAGCTCTCATGATATAATTGATAGGGCTCCATGATAATTTAACTATGACTGTCAGTTCTCAGATAAGCAGTTTAGGAAGATGTGGTGTTCTGTTCTGGTGATTAGCTGATACATTTGGCAGGTGCTACCTAAAGGTGGAACATTGAGAAAACTCTAAATGCAAGTGGAGAAGTTTGTATTTGAATCACAGTGGGCATCCTAATTGGAAAATGCTCCTGTAGATGCCATCCTCTAATGATTTATTTCAGGTTGCTGGTGTGCCCTACAAAATTCCTTTTATATTCATGTATTCAAATAACAGCTTTTATAAGCTATTTATGTGGGAAATTATACCTTTTGATGGAAACTGATACCTTAATCTGTGTCACCCACCAAAAAGTTCTGTTTCCCAGTATGTGCACAGCCCTGGAATCATAACTCCTTGATATAGCCTTTGGTGTAGAATTTTGCAAAACCATGCTGAATGAATCATACTAAATCCCCAAAGAATGCTGATCATTGAGAATGCTGCTGAATAGTGGCTTTCAACATGCTTGAGCCTCGATTATGGGGAGAGATGGAGGTGTAATAAGGGGTTAGGGGATTTGGGTTTTTTTTGTTCTCTTACCCAGGATTTTACCAGCCTCAGGGCTTTTTGTTTCCATATTTTCTTGATTGTAGCTCTTGCTATTTGTACATGTGCAGGTTACTTGGTACCCTTTTTCCTGTCCCTCCTGCCACCAAGCTGCTTGGCAGCATTTCCAAGGTGATACTTCAGGTGCATAGATGGTAGCTGGTGGGTTAAAACCATTGTCAGCTGTAAAAGAATAGTTTAAGCAGGAGGCTTAAAGTATTTACTGCCATAGGGTGAACTCAAAACATCTGCTTTAGGAAAATAGTATTTGCAAAATACATTGTTACTAAACTGACAGAGAATTTGTTGGATATTGCAGTCTACAGGCATAAGTTGACAGAATAAAGAAAAGCAGACAGAATTCCAAGGATTTAATTTATAGCATATGATAGAGTTATAAAATTGTAATCTTGTTTTATGTGTTTAGTTTTCTCTAAATTGAAGTTTATGGGGTAAAGAATATAATTAATCCCTATATATCCCTTTCCTTTATTCCAAATTTATGACTTCAAAAATCTTCAGTGAAAAGCTTTTTGTCTCAGCTCTGTGCATTTTGACATACAGGACTCATGTGGCTTCATTTATTTAATCTAGAATGCCTGTGAAAGAAACACCAATTTCAGCTGTGGATATTCAGAAACATAGTACAATGATATATGAGCAGGACATCTATTCTTTATGGTCTCAATTTTTCAATACTCTTTCCTGAATAAAGTAAACATGTAAGTAAAATTGGTAGAAATTTAGGAAAAATCTTTTTAAAAAATCAAAATGAGGAAATGAAACAACATTTTGGGGTTTTTTATCTGTGTATATACAAGTGTGTGCACACACTCATTTATTAAATAGCAAGTTTCAATATCTAGAATGCTTTTCATATTTACAGATGACCGTCAGGGGAGCTACCTGACAATAAAATTTTAGAGTTCTGCAGGTTTTCTTCTGCAGACATCTGCCCTTTGCCATTCCACAAACTAAGAGTGCCTGGAGTATATTAGTACTACAAAGAAGTTAGACAAAAGAAAGGAGCTGCAATAACTCTAAGGGTTGATGCAATTTATTATTTCTTTTGGATGCATTACATTTATTGTTCTGAGAGTAGAGATGAGGGAATTAATGAGCTGGTCTGCTCATTTTTTATATTGGGAAGGTGGAGGCTTGAGCTGTAGCAAAACAAAATCTGTGATGGCTTTTTAGAGTTTGTATAGAGGTCTTTGGGGGTTTTTTCACAATGCTAGCACTTGATAATCTTAAGTTTTCTTGGTGTCAAAATCAGCTCGTCTTCCTTTTTCATGATCTTCATTGCAGGCCCATCTCAAGAAACCATTTAATTGAGGTTTGAGATATTTGCAGTGAAGGTCAGTGTACTGCCCTCCTTAGATACCTGTTAAGCATTGGTTCTATGGACTGGTCTGTTCCCTCTGGGCAGAGCTCTCACACCTGGGTTCACACAGGGCTGAACATGCTCTGTGGTCATTGCTGCCATGGCTATCAGCCATTTCACAGATCACATCACAGCCTGATGTGATGCTTCTAAATATCTCCTTGCTCTGAAAACAATATTCTACTGACCCAACATTTCAGCTCTTTCCTGATCTTAAATACTATGGGGAGTTTTCTCCTTTAACTTTCTTGATTTTGTGACTGCTTGCATTCTTGACTTTTCTGTGCTCGTGTATATGCAAGGAATAACAAGTATATGAAAGGATCACTTGTGTTTGTTTCTTCCTTCAGCTCTGTGTTTTGTTCTGCCCTCCAAACCAGACATATCCTGGAAGTACCTCGTATTTCTGAGATGCAGTCCTCTCATCCACCTCCGTGTCTGTTTGTGCAAAACCCTTTATCATTTCTGGATGACCACAGGGTAGCTCTGTTTTCCCTAAGACCACCCTGACTGTGTTTTTAATCAGGACAGTGCTGTAACACCAGCTGACATCTCAGCTGCTTCCTTACTCCCCACAGCAGGATGGGGGAAAGGATCGAAAGAAAACTCACGGGTGGAGATAAGGACAGTTTAATTGTTAAAGCAAAAGCTGTGCAAACAAGCAAAGCAAAACAAGGAATTCGTTCACCACTTGCCATGGGCAGGCAGGTGTTCAGCCCTCCCCAGGAAAGCAGGGCTCCATCACATGTGATGGTGATGGGAGGACAAACACCATCCCTCCACACATCCTCCCCTTCCTTCCTCTTCCCCCAGGTTTGTATGCTGAGCATAAGGTATGGGCTATGCCTTGGGTCAGATGGGCTCAGCTCTTCTGGCTGTGTTCCCTCCCAGATTATTTTGTACACCCTGAGCCCCCTCACTGGGGAGGTGGGTAGAGAGGCAGAGAAGGCCTGGATGCTTAACAATAGCAGAAACATCCCTGTGTTATCAACACAGACCCAACACAAATCCAAAACACAGCCCCACAGAAGCCATTATGAAGAAAACTAACTCTGCCCCAGTTAAAAACCAGTGCAGATATTTAAATAAACTCTGTGACCTGTGTCCTCTAATAGCAATGGATGAAATTACTTAGGATGGCCAAAATTTTAAGTAGTGGTCAGGAGAAACTGCACCAGCAGCAAACAGCTGCCTTGGCTCTTGGGTGTATTGCAGCTGTTAGTCACTTCTAGCTGCCCTGTACAGATCAAACACCTTGGCTCAGTGTTTGTCTCTGTCCTGCTCTAGTGAGCCTGGAGTGACTGGTGAGCTGCTGAGTGACTGTTTGCAGTGTGATGGCCTTGACATATGCTAATGTTCAACCACACAGTAAAAAAAAAACAAGTGTTTTGTGATATTGCTTGTCTACTGTGCTTCATTGTGACTTACCCAGAGAGGTTCACACTGCCCATTTTAATGGTCTAAGTGTGCCTAAGTGGCTCCCAACCTTCTCTCCATGACTTTCTCTGCATCCATCACAATGAGGCTTAAATGAACTGTGACTGTCAGTAGCAACATTTTTTTGTGTATAGCCCAGCTGCTCACTAATCAGCCCCACTGCCTGTTTTACCCCTGTAGATGAGTGCAGAACTGCAGCAGTCAGCTGTAGCTATGAATTTTGATCAGAGTAAACACCGAGGCTCATTTGTTATGGAGATAGGTGGGAGCATGGCAACAGGCAATGATGGAGGAAAGCAGGGCTGTGTGCTGTTAAAAAATGAGACAGTCAAATAATGTTACACTTCACAAATTTTCAGACACAAAATATAGCATGAGGGTTTACAAGGCTGGTGTATTGTGCATTATCTGGTAGCACTTGGAATGTTAATTCTGGGTAACCCTGTCTGTGGCCACACTGTTCAGATAAATCTTTTAGGCAAGGCCCCTAATAAAAATTAGAGAAAATTGAAAATGCTTTCAATGAAAGGCATTTACAAACTGCCTATAGGTGCACTCAGTCTACAGCTGTTAGTATATGTCAAAAGAACATCTGTGTTAAAATTGGCTGCTTCATCAAATTGAAATTATATCTGACGTCCAGTTAGATGTTGATTTTGCTTGTCTGTAATGTATTCTGTGATTTCTCTTCCCACTCTTGATGACATCAACTTGGGATTGTACAAATTACAGTCTTGACATGGTCTAAAAAAAGCAAGAGACCTCTTTTCTTCACCATTCTGTCATGTTCATTTTAGTAGTTTGCATAGATGCTTATGGTAAAGATGTGCTAAAGGAGGCACATGGGGACAGGTGGGACTGTGTTTGAAACTGAAGTGATAGGCATGATCCAGGGGGATATTTTCTCTCTGGGGCCTTTTTTTTCTCATCTTCAGGCACCTCTCAGTTTTACCACAAAAGATTTCTTGTGACAATTAACTTTAAGGAATATTAAGATAACTGGAAGAGATACTGTTTTTTTCACTATTTGCACTGTGCATTATTTCTAAGACCCCAGTGAGCTAATACATTACTACTTTTTAACAAAAAGTTCCCCCTGGCTCTAAAGGGTTACAAAGTCTGTTTAAAAGAACATTGCAGAGTCAAAGGCTCAGCCATTACACTGCAGTTTCCCAGGCTGGTTACAGCCAGCTCCTTTTCTGTGAGAATTATGGCATGCCATTCCCTATGTCTGCTACTCCCCAAAAGCCACTGCCTCACCTACTCTAGTACTCAGGATCTTGCTGAGTGCTGTGTGGAGAAAAAATTTCATTTGCTGAAGATCATCTGCTTGCTTTGGTCTTGCTTGACTTCATGTAAATAACTTCAGTGCCTCCAATTGCTCAACTACCTTGGCTATGTGTGTGTGTGTATCTTAGATGGGTTCAGAGTTCATCAAAGTTTCTACACCACTCAGATTCTTCTCTGATTGAGCAGTCCATAATTAACCACAACCAATTTAACAGTTCTGCTGGGATTTTGCTGGAGTGCCCCAAATAGAATTCAGGCAAACACAGAATTTCACAGAGATAAACTCGGAGTGTCCACTGAGCAGGTGCTGCACAGAGATAAATCTTTCAGCACCAGTATTGCACAATCCATACTTTTACTGTCATGGGATAGATCTACCTAAGCAAGTTTTATCTGCTTGGTGCTTGGTATTTATTTTGGGGTTTATGTTTGTATTATATTTATATTTAATGGGTCATTTAGGTGCCAGGATGCCATATGCAGTACTGAATGCCTTTTAGTGAAAAGGAAAAAATTTGATTATAAAGAAGATATGCATAGAAACAAAAGATTCCTCACAAAGGCACATGGTTTGGCAGGGATTTTATGATTAGCACTGACTGGTACTGCTTTTCTGTAGCATGGCTCTAAGCTACAGAATCAGGAATTAAGTGTTTTATGTAGTGACATCCTTTATACTGAAAAGGATTCACAGTTTTATACTGAAATTCTGTTCACACTAACACTGAGTAAAGAAAAAGTTAGATATTTGGTTTTTATTGGAAGTAATGTTTTTTCATATGTGTATGGAAGAATTGAAAAAATATGCCAGAACTAATATCCACAAGCCTGTTTTATCAAACAGCTCATACTTTATTAAAATAATATAGACATATCCTGCCCCCAACTTTACAAAATTTTAGGGTTTTTTCAAATAATAAGTGACAAGCATTGGTCTTGAAAACATGTTCTTGTGGTTTATACAGTGTATGTTTGAGAAAAAGTTCATTCTCAGTCACTGACTGGGCCTTTGTCAAATTTTTCGGTGCCACAGTCAATATAGCTCTCAAAATATGATGAAATTGTATTTCGTGCATTTCTTTCCAGATTTTCTTTTTTGACTTTCACTTCATTTAGGGTATATTTTTGAGAACACAGTGCCCTTGCCAGTGAGATGTTATATGCAATAACTACATTATTTTAAATATCTGTAACTTCAGAAGACCTCAGAGGCTGAGCTGGCATTATCTGGCCGATTACATTTCCTGCTGGTGGATTACTGTCAGGAATCAGTGAAGAAATTCTTGCTGGGACAGATAGAATCTACCTACCAGTTCTGCTGTAATCAATGCAGAATTTACAGCAAAAAATCCAGCCTGTTGCTGATGTGTTCAGTAACTCACACCCAGGCCATGTTATCAATAATTCTTATCTTTGGAAGAAGCACAGTTAATTTCTTCAGCAGTCTGTGAATTACTGCAGAACTTACAATTCTCCTATAAAATCAATGCAATTAATTGTAAATTAATAGATTTCTAAGTGTGAAGAAGCATGTAATAGCATAGATGAGTCCTTGAGTGAGCATGCCAGTTCTGGTGTCAGGGGTGGGAACTTCCCACTGTTTTATGTGACATCTTCAAGTGTAAACACATTTCTTTTCCTTCCCCCAACTGATTTAGCTTGCTACCATAGCAAGTAACATTTCCATTAGCCTCCCACCGTTAAATCGTGGAGGAAGTGTAATCACAAAAACATCCACCAGGCAAGCAAACCGACAGAGCAGCGAGCGTGGTCAGAGCTTATCTCCATCTTACAGGCAGTTTTTGTGAGTTCACCCCAGTTGGTGCAGAAACAAATCCCTTTAAACTGAGTCTAATGAAGGAGAAGAAAAATGGTTGGTTGCAATACAGATTAAGGGCTTATAGATATTCTTGAGTAGGCTTGCTAGAAAGAAAAAATGTTGTGTTGTTTCTCTTATGTGCAGTACTTAGCAGCAAGGCAGCGTCCTCTGTGTCGGTGCCTGGACTGCTCAGGCTGGATGGGGCAGAGGAGGAATAGTCTGACTTCAGGATACTTCAGATTTTACTTAAAATAAAATATATGTAGATGTTGACAGGTTTAGCTTTACTGCAGGTAGCAGGACAGAAACAATCAGAGTCCAGAACTTTCCTGTTTATCGCTTGCGTTACTTTGGTTCTGGGCTGTAACAGACTGTTTTCATATGTGAAATATCCACCATTTTCTGTGATTTAGCTTTACTTTTAGCTAGAATTAAAAAAAAAAAAATAATAACCTTAACTGCTCAGCGTAATCAGGTTCTGTTTTTCTACAATCCCAGTTTTGCAAAACATTTAGACTTGAAGCTGAAGTGACTCTGAGGCAAGGTTAACTTCTGCACAAGTTTTTCTGATCTGGGATTTCAAGGTGTCTTTATCTTCCTCTGAGGCTGAAGCCTGGAAACTTGGCAGAGAGCCATTCATGCCAAGGGCTTATCTTGCAGCACAGCTTCTCTCTTCTGGATACAGCTGTAACTGTTCATATTAGTGAATCTTACATCAGCACCTTTACTACCTATGCACTGTGAGTTTGGCTTGTGGGGCTTTTAAAATAATAAAATCATGAATGGTGACACAAGGTATCTTAAAGAGGAGTCTGTATGTTAAATATATGTAGTAACAGAACATTTACAAGGTAGTATTTTGGAGGGAGGACAGCATCTTAATAAGCTTTGCAACGAACTACTAGAACTGAAGTGTGTAGAACGTAGATGGCTTTTCTTCTTTGCTTTTGTTGATTTTGAAAGTGAAATATGGTGATGTAACAGCAGGGTGATGTGGAGGGAGGAAGCACAGCTCACTGTGCAGACCTGCCCAGGAGGAGCAGCAGCAGCAGCATTGTGAGGTAATTCCTAACAATATCAGATGCCACCCAATCATTCTGGCAGCCACCCAGCTGAAACATTTTGATAACTCTTTCCAGGATTGCTGCTTACAGTTTAGTAACTCTTAATGATTATATATGTTTGTCACAAGCTGACTTGTTCTGAGTTTCCAACTTTCCTGCAGCGATAAGATAGTGGTAGAAATAAAAGGTGCCTTAGAAACAGTATTGGACCCGTGCTCTATGTTCCCAATCCTAGTTTGCCAAATGTATCATCAATGTGACTGGTTTTGTCCATTTTGAGCACTTGTTTAGGGCCTTAGCATTTGAGTCCTTTCCTGCAGAGTATCTCTTTGGATGAAAGGATACAGAAAAGCAATGTCTTAGCTATGAGAAATATGAAAACATTAAGCAAAAGGCTGAAGGGGAATATATTTCTTACAAATTTCTTCTATTTCTTAGTTTATTTATTAATGATACAAATTTTAGAAAGCAATGGGAGTTCATGAAAAGCTTTACAGGGATTGACAAAGGGGGTTTTTTGGTGGTGTGTCATCCCCATCGTGTTTTTTTCTGACCCCTGACCCATCTGCCCCTCTCTCCCTTGGGGGAGAGGAGCTGGGTAACAGGTGAAAAGGGCTTTACAACTATACTGCCTTGTGCTAATTAGATGGCATCTCTGTCTCCAGAATAACAGGAACATTTATGCTATCTAAAGGAAAAAAACAACACCCCAAAAGGATGCACTTCAAATATATATTGGAAGGGGACAACTGGATGCAAACTATTTTAAATCTTCAGACGATTAGAGGTTTATTATATAGTCAGCTATACTCTGTAGTAAATCCTTTGTTTCTCCTTAACAGGCTTTCAAAGTTTCTGATTAAATGTAAAACATCATGTTTTAAATTATTCAAACACTTCCTATGATGGCAAATTTAGAAAAGAAGTAGTGCAGTTCAAAGGTGGTATCAATTGTAACTTTGTTCTTTTTCTCTCCTCCTCACCTCTCTTTTAAGTGACCTTACACATTAAGTATTTCACATTGAAAGGTTGAAGAGTGGTGTACCCTCAAACTACCCCTTCTTTGATAAAACATGCCAGTATTTAGAAAGGATTTGAATGTGTGTATACATTTACAGTGGAGACAATATGTTCTCTTTTTTAAAATCTCATATCCCAGGAACTTTCAGACACTAATTCATTTCATATTTCACTGAATTAATTTTTGTTATCACAGTTTTTGCTTACAAAATTAATGAATTATGGAGGACTTCTGATCTAACACCACTCCAGTTATTAAGAACTATTTAAGCAGAAGGGATTAAGTACTGTGCCAATTTTATAGTTGCTGGGTTTATAACGATGCATGAATGTAGCTTTATCTTGCTTTTGAGGTGGGCCACTGAAATCAAGGCACCATTCAGAAGGGGGGCAGGGACTGAGTGACCCTTTGGCTGTTGCCTCAGGCAGAAGGGATCCTGACATCTCCCTGGGGGACTGAGCTCTGGGTCTGGCCCCTGCCCAGGGAATTGCCCAGAGCAGCTGTTCTGCCATCCCTGCTAATCAGGAATTGTCTGGCATATTGACCAAGATGTGTGTTGATTAAATATATATGCAGCTTGGAGTACACACAGACTGCTATAGTTTCTCATCCCCTGTGAAAAATCTTTTGGTAAGATGGAGGGGAAAGAAGGAAAAGTTGAAACTAAATGTCGTTAAACTAATTTTTCTCCCCTAAATATCAGATCTGGAACACTGATTTTCTGATAAATCTTATTCTGATAAATCTTACTTATTTCCTTTTTTTTTTTTTT
>VXBS01001505.1:587125-683198 GCA_013400255.1 Sitta europaea
TTTTTTTCTCATTTTAGGTAAGTGGAAGCTTTCTCTTCATGACTTGGGGCCACCTTTAATGGCTGTGGTAAGTGCTCATCATAAGAATATAGGGATCAGCTGTGTGTAAATTAACACCTTAAGCTGGCTTCACTTGTGGCAGTGGATTCTAGGAGGCTCCATATGCTCTTCTCCTGCACAAGTTATTGATGTTTTTGAGTGCAGAAGAGGAGGTTTCCTCTGCAGACCTGCTCAGTTGTACAGCTTGCAGGTATCCTGACTCATTTTTCCTCGTGCAGCTGTGGTTTAGCATTAGCTTGTTGTGTTTGGCCTTACAGTAGAAAAGCTTGTTAGCTGAAGTGGTTTGCTTGCATTTCTGTTTTGGCAACTCATCCTCCAAATTTCTTGTGTTTAGCTATAGAAATAAATACTGTTTTTCTCACCTCCTTTAACATTATTTCACATTGTTTTGTAGTAGCACAGTTTGGATTGTTACTGGCTTGGGTTTATTGTGGTATGTGGTTTTTTTGATTGTACATTACTGGATATAAAAAAAGAATTTCAACACTTAGCCAGGATTTGTTTCAGAGAAAAAATGTTTGAGTTTACATTTGTGCACTTAGTACTCCTGATGTATCATAGCTGGGTGAAAGGAAAGGATGGACTATTTTTTAGGAACTTGGGTTTTGGATGATGGGGGGAAATTTTCGATTGGGGCTGTGCAAATTCCACAGGGGTTTTATTTTTGCCTAAGCAGGTGTATGATGAAAGAGGCAGTGGACTGCAGGAGTGAAAAACTCCCTTTTGCATTTCTGGCATTGTCCTGGGAATGGCAGTGCCTGTGTTGTCCTCTTGTTGGAAGCACTGTGAGCATGTGCTGTAGCATCATCTACTGAGCTGTGGCTTTGAAATTCAACTTGATGATTCTGCTTGAGTTTGGGTTGCTTTTGGAGGGGTTTGGAGGTTTTGTGATTTTAATCTTTGTCCTGTGTGGGTTTTGTTTATGCATTGGATTAAATAATAGATTGTTTACAGCTATAGTATTTTAAGCATATCCATCATGTTTAGCCTGTGCCAACAGCATTGCTTATATTAATGGTATTTGCAGAATAGTTCCTCCATAAAATGGCTTTTTTGTTTTCAGTGTATCTCCTTTTCAACCAAATGAAGTCCGTTTGTGTTGTTGCTTCATCAAAAATACAACAATGGTGACACTTCTCTTATTTATATAAAAAAAATAATTATTAAATGATGGAAGTGGTAGAGCTGTAATATGTCCTGATTCAAAATAATCATACAAGAGCTTGGCACAGTCCATCTACACTGGCATGGCTATTTTATGTGAACAGAGTTCATTGTATAGTCAAGTCTGTACTTGTAAAATTCATGTTTTATGCAAGGCATTTGTGAATTAGCTGGAGGATACCCAGGTGCAGTTCTTAATTTTTTTTTTTTCTGAGGTTGTTTTGGGTTTTTCTGTTGTTTTTTATATTTTTGCTTGCTTAAGGGAAACATTTATTCAACACCATACCTAAATAAAAATTGCATGTTTTTTAAAGGTTGTAGGTTACTTAAGTTATTGCAGAATGAATACTGGGATGAAAGAGAAGCTAGTGCAACAGGCAAAATCACAACCAGTGTGTGATTATGTACATACATAAATATGTGAAAGGGTGTTGTCCAATTAATCAAAATGCTTTCAGTGCTTAAGCTAACTTAAACCCTACAGGAACCTTTTCAGTAGCATTGAAGTTAATAACATGTTAATAGCATATGTTGTATTCAAATAATTTTTATAGGATTCAGTGACCTGATAAAAAAATGTTATCTACTTGTTAAAAAAAATTTTGAATTTATAATGGATCAGTACTTGCTTGCTTCCAATTTCCTTTCCTCTCCTCCTTTTTTTCACTCAATATTTGCTAATATTTGATGAGGCTCAAAGATTAAATTTGTTGTCCAAGAAAACACATAGAAAAACTCAAAGTAAAAAAAAAAATTCAATCACTCCTTACCAATACAAATAATAATCTGTTGCTTGGTGATGTAGAGTAGAAAAATGTCAAGTCTAAAAAGTAGAAAATGTCCAAAGGGAAGAACATTTGGTGTCAAAGTTGAATAAAAACCTCATGGGAATTGTCATGCCTTGTTGCATTGGTTGAGCAGGGGGAAGGGAGCCATATGTGTGTGTAACATTATATATAAACTATCTGCTGAAGAGTTGCCAGTAGCCTATGCATAGAGGAAACTGTGCTTGAAAATGCAGTTACATCAGGGTCAACACTAGTTACATATTCTTTTTTCAGCTTTTAAATTATATCTTCTTGTTGTGTAGGAAACTTAAAAATTAATTCCTGGCAGACAGATAATTTTTTTTGTTGAAACCTAATAAAGGCAGCAGATTTTCCTTTAAATGCCATGTCGAAGTCTGTGCCCCATGCTGTTCACTAGCCTTGTTAACAGTTTTATTTTCTATTGAAGAAAAAGGACAAAAAAAGATCAGAAAAAAGAAAAATGCAGAGGTGAAGGTCAGTTTTTCTGCTTGCATAGGCTTTTTATGCTTGTGCTTTGAACCCTTGGAAGAAGGACAGAGGCAGGCAAATCCAGATGTTGTTTGAAGAGCTACCTCAAAGGAGGCTGGGCAGGAGAATGACACTGTGTCAGGGCAAACCTGTGGTTGTGGTTCTTCTTGACCTTCTACAGTTTGATATCCCACAGCTTGGCAGCTCTGTCCCATTCCCAGTGTTAGTGGGGCACTGCTATGTCTGTCTTTTCCTCTGCATTTGATTTGGGGGTGCTGGTTCTTGACACCTGCATTTGCTGGCAGAATTAGCTGCACTTAACAATTTGTTATAGATTTGGATTTGTTTTTTTTAATACTGTTTACCCACACTGATCCTCAGTTACACTGGGCATCATTATACATGAAGGGTTGTTTGTTTTTTTAGCAATGATATTCTTATTTTGCATCGTATTTCAACAATCAAACAAAAGATTAGAAATTGAATTTATGATTAATGCAAGTACTCAAATATTTTCAATTTTTTTTTTTCAGCCTAGGTTGCTTTCAAATTTCTGTGGAGAAATTTTAGTGAAATAAAATAGTGTTGTAGAAACTGGGAAGTCATTGTTGCATCCTTTACATACAGCAAATATTCTTGTCAGTCTGGAACTGCAAGCTTCCCTGGTAATGATTATTTTAGGATGTAAATGCTTCTAGTCTTACTTTGCCTTATTCAACCACCTATTACATTCTTCTTGTTCAGGTTTACTTTTGTTTTCAGGAATCAAGTAACTTTTTAACAGCCTTTAGCTTCCAGCTTATATTACCTTTTTTGTTTGCTCTCCTGCATTAGTCAAGGGCTGCAGCCAGGACATTAAAATACAGGAAGAAACTGCTGTGCCTTTTGCAGCTGCTCAAAGGAGAGGCCAAATGAAAAGTTGTACTATCAAAATCTTGTAAACACAAAATATATCATGTTCCAAAATAGGTATTAGAAATAACTGCTGGAGTAAAAAATGTTGGATTTGGTACTCATGCCAATTACTTCAGACTTGTGAAGGATTCTGTGTGTATGGGAGGGGAAGGAATTTCTGACCAGCTCCATAGGTGACTCCAGGAAAATGGGACTCTGAGGCATGCCTGAAGTGCATGTACTCCTAAGTAGATGGAAGATATCATGAAGCTTCTCAGTCTGGCAACTTTCCTTTCAGAACTAATCCTGCCTTGATGAACTTCTAGGGGTGGGGAGTGTTAAGGGTTTTATTGTGGTGATCTGTTTTGGTTTCTTCAGTTACTGCATTTCTCAATCTACTTTAAAAAAAAATATTTGCTAGATTGTTTGTATACTTATTAAAAAAATCGATTTTTCAAAAATACTTAGTTCCAGAAAGTGCTTCCTAAGCCTTTATCTTATAGGAAAAATCAATGCTTTTCAAGATATTTCATGAGCAAGATTGAAGCAAATAAGATCTCAGTTTTCTGACAGTACAAGGTGCAAAAGCAAACCAGTTCATCTTGTATTTTGGAACAGATGTGGAATTTTCCATAGCAGATTGCTTCCAATAAATTTATTTCCACTGCATTAGTCTGTTTAGTAATATTTAACTTTGCTTTTCATTATTATCCTATCGAGGGTTTTTAACCTGTCTTATCTCTACAGCAGATTGGTTAAGGTTATCTCTCAAAAAAACTTCCACTAAGAAGCATCCAGTGTCCTTGACTGAACTGAACCATGAAAATAATAATCTAAATGTTTTGAAACATTGTTGAGTTTGTGTGCATAGGTGTGTAAACATGTATGTAACAGAGCAGGTTTATAATACCAACCTGTCTAGATAATTTGTTTCACTTTGTTGTTTTGACAGTCATAACTGCATTACCTTTCTGATTATGTACACAGACATTTTGTGTTGCATTCTTATCTCTTGTAGTCTGTGACTTCACCTTTGCCTTATTCATTTTTAGTGGGATTAGTGAGGATTGCATTCCACAAAGCAAAAAGCACATTATTTGCATTAATTCAGAAGTCCAGTCCAGAGGGATTGTAGTCCTAAGCTTATCACTGTACCTTTTAGCCTATTAAATTTCATCCAGAAGGCTTAACCATGACCAGGTTTGGAGGGGTTGGTTTTTAATCTTTGGTTTCTTCATTTTGACAGCGAGGGGTGAATTCATATGTGGATAATGAGAATAATCTCAGAACATGCACGTGATCCTCCATGGAGGATTTGTTTCTTTACTGGAGAGCAGAACCACCATGGCAGCAATGACAGGGTTCCAGCTGGCTGGTTTGGCTTGTGCAGTGTCCCTTGTGCAAACCCACTGTGCTGAGGGAGAGGTGACAAATTGTGAAATTTGTGGGACTGAGACCCTGCAGAGACACTTTGGTGTGCCTGTACCTGCCCTTCCTCATGCCAGTCCAAGCAGGATTTTGGATGGAAGCATCTGCTGCTTTACAGGCTCATGGAGCAATTGCTGGCCTTACACATCCTTGATCTTTTTTTGGAGGGGTTTGTTTTAGTTTGGGTTTTTTCCCATCAGCTAGTGAGGACAAACTCCTATCAGTGAGGACAAACTGAAAGGCTAATTATCTTATGTTGGATGTTAAAAAAGAACCATAGTGTTATTTATGGAGCAGAGTAACTCCAGAGTGTTTAATTGCTGTGAACATGAAAAAAAAATTTAAAATTACAGTGTGGATTTCCACATAAGTATTGACCTATGCATTTTGCTACCGTGAATATTTTTTTTTTCTCTTTTGAAACAAAGTGGAATTTGTGAACTGCAACTGAAATCCAACTCTTAATTATTTATGAAATATTGAACTAAAATATTTTATTTTGCTATTATTATTTGACTGAGTGCTTTCCTAATTATATGAAATATGTTTTCCTCAAAGTTTCTCTGATGGGAAACAGTAAAATGCTATTTTATATTATTTTAGTATTGGGGGGGGGGGGGTTTAGTTTTGGTTTGATTTTATTTTGCTATCTTTGAGGATTTCTCTCTGTCTTCTATATTCAGAACTTAACTTTTATGGAAAATAAATGGCAAGAGAAGATTCCCATTGTTGTTACATATCTGTAACAACACCAGAATGAAGTGATGGCAGAGGTGTTGACAACAAATTGTTTTAACCCTTATTTAAAAATGTAATTAAGAAATGAGAAGATTACCTTAAAATAAAATCGTGGGGAAGAGTCTTATGCATGGGAAAATCTGCTTTTTCCTTAGTGCACACTTTCAGCACTCATTTACATTGTTATTTCCCTAAGTCCCTGCAACTGTTAAATTATGCAAATCAAGTTACCATAATATTCAGTGCCAAAATGTTTTATTTAATAGCAGTCATTAATTTATTTCACTAATCGAATCCACTAGGAAATCATTTTAAATGTATCATTTTGCTTTAAATAGGTCCCAGTTCAGCAGAAAGGAAACCTGTTGGGTCTTACAATCATGGGGGGTTTTTAACACATGCATGACAATTCAGCAGTGATGCCTCCTGTTTTCCCTCCCATTTACCCAGTCATTTTGCATAATGGGAAAATCAAACAACATGCTTAAATGTGACATGGCCAGTTATTTTCTAATGCAAAGAATAACTACTGTTGTTAATTCTCTTGCTCCAAGTGAAGCATTGTAAGAAGGGGAAGAGTTGAAGCTGACCTGAGAGAACTAGGGTAGCCCCTCTGAGAGATGGCAAAGGCAGTGCTAATGAGATTGAAAAAGGAAAAAAGGAGAAATTCTTGTGTAGCTCCAGCTCTCTTATTCACATGAAATTTAGAATAGAATACAAGAATATCTTGAATGCCAATGTTGCAGTGAGGTATGTTCAAGTGGCTCCTGGATCTCCCCAGGAAAGTGATGCTTTGCAAAGTCTCAGCAAAAGGGAGGCAGGACCATTTTCTGCTGGTTCATCCTTCTGTGAAGTGTACTTCAGGTGAGCTGTTTAGAAGAGGGGGATGGATTTTAAGGAACATGATTTAGTTCACTGCAATGGCAAGAAAAAACACTATGGACTTAGAGGTGCCCTAGGTTTTGGGAGGGCTAAGCATGATTTGAATGTTCTGTGATCTGAAAATGCTGTATCAGTAACATACACAGAATTTCTTTTTGTCAGAGGAAGCTATTGCACTTGAAATCCTGAATTTTAGGTATAAAATATAAGGATTTATATGCACATATTTGTAAGCGAAACTTGGATATGGACAGGTATTCTTTCACTTAAGTTTAAACCTTTGCACCCCCACCTTCATCCTAATACCTTTGTGGAGCTGTGACAGGAAATTGAATTCAGTGCAGGACTCGAGATTGCAATCATCTCTTCTCCTGTCTCTGACACATTTTTTACCTTGTTCTGTTATAAGGAAGTTCTGGCAACTTTTTTGAAAGTGCAAGTGAAATATTTCTGCAGGAACCACTGAGGTTACCTTTGCACCATTTAAAAGCCACAGGAAGCAGAATATCCTGTTGTCTTTGAGAACATGCAAATGAGATTCTTGTCTAATTGAAAAATAGGACCATTCTGGGTTAATTGCTGGAAAAGACCAATTATCCAAATACCCTCAGTAAAAGAAACAGCACAACCCCTCTGCTGTATTTCTTCAAAGAAGTTATCATCTTTAATCTGTAGCACATTTACCAGAGGACTACATGACTCTTACTATTCACCTTTGTGAATAACTGGTGAGATTGTTTCCTGCCTGCCTTATTTGCCATTTGAAATTAAAAGGAGCAGTGGTTCTGTTGCCAGTGCCTGGCCTGTGAGTGTCCCTCCTAGTGACCAGTTGCAGATCCTTAACCACATGAAGTGATGGGAAATGGTAGATAGAGGGCCATCATCTCTTATTTTCCCATCTTCCATCCATGCAATTTAATCCAGCCCTAGACAGGTTGATTCCTTCCACATCCATTCTTCCTTCTCTGCTTTACCTCTGGAAGTGTTGCTGTAGGAAGCAGGGGAATTGAGGGAGTGGATCCCCTGATCCCCCTTGTGTGGTGAAGGGCAGGACAAGGCTGCCTTGAATTCCCCTTTTTGCTTTTTCTCTCCCCTTTCTTGGCTGCTGGCCTTCAGAGAGATCTAGCATGGAGGAGGAGCATTCCTGGCTTTAGTCTTAAAGGCAATCTGTAAGTGTTCATAGGCTTCTTTGTATAATTATGTTTTTCATGCAACCCCAACATCAACAACATGATGGGGTTTATGTGTCTTTTTGCCTAGTAAATGATGTTTACCTCAGCTAACTTTGTCTCTTTATATTTTCAGTCCTGATACTTTACATATATTAGAATAAGTAGATCTTATGGACAAACCTGCTTATATTTTGTTGGTATGAAAACTAAGAATTTTATCGCTCTACATGCTTACTTTCATGCTCAGGACAGGTTTTTTTAATCATTATTTTCAAAGTCAAAGCCAAAATCTAAACAGGAATGACACATAGAAAAAATACATTCATGTTAGCCAAAGTAATACAAATTAGTTTTTACTAACCTCCCCATATATATATAGATGTTGTGGCAGAATTAAATATTCCATTTATTTTTAAATGAAACAATAAATAAAAGTAACAAGCAAAATTGGTGACTGTCTCCTCTCTTTCTCTTCTCTTAACTTTGTTCTAGGCTGATTTCCTGTCTGTGACTGAGTATTTCTTCATTCCCAAGATACAAAGCTCTCTGCTGAATCTCAGTGACAGGAAAGAATCTCAGCAGGTTTATTCTTTAGTGATCTGACCTTTCCTCTGTCAGCTTGTTTACTTAGAAACAGTTCTGCATCTTTGATTCAACTTGCACTTTACTGAAAAGCAAGAAGCAAAACGTTTCAGTTTGCCTCTCTACTTTTGTGCTCTTTAATTTCTGTTGCAGAATAATAGTTTGGAAGAATCAAGGGAGGTTTTTTTGCCTTGGTTTGTCTGCCTTTTTTCCCTGGAGCACGGCATCTCAGGATGGAAATTTTGTTGGTACTTTTTGTCTGTCTTGAAGTGCTGTTTGCCCTGATCCAATATTAAATGCCTTGATCCAATATTAATTGGATCAAATAGAGGTAACCAGCTGCTAATACCTCAGCTCCTGTCACTTCCACCTGGAGATGAAATACAGTAGGTAGAGTCCTAGCTCACCAGCCCTAGGCCTTTTCCATTTTCCTGGCTGAATTTTTTGGGGCTGCTCTAGAAATACTTTTCACAAACTCAGCAGCATTGAGGGCAGCATGTCTGTGGGTGTGAGGAATGAGGGGAGCCTCTGTCAAGGATCTCTCTTAGGAATAATAGTTTTCATCTAGATCCCTTTTTCTCCTCCACATGTTTTCATCTGCCCCCAGTGACTGCATCTACCTAATCTGCCTGCCTCTAGCACTTTGTGTGGCCATACAGGATTTCCTATCAGTTTTGCTGGTCATGGACAACCATGTGTGATTTTTGGAGTTTTGTAATTAGAGTAGGAGGGTAAAGACTAAACTCATACACACAGGTGGATTTTTTTCTTAAATCTAACATAATTTCCTTAGCTGAAGACTGTCCAAAGCAAAGAAAGCACTGCTTTTATTACTGTGTTTATTCTCCTCAGATATCACAGCCTGTCCTATAAAACAATCCAGGATTTTCTTTCCCTCCTTCTGCTGTTTTGACCAATGAGGATTTTATTTTTAAAATAATATGACACGGACTTAGAAGGGCTTTAAAGAGAGAAGTGTTTGCTTAAACTAATCACCACTTTGGTAATCATTTGTAGCTGTTCCTATGCTTTTCCTCCCCAGATTTCCCTCTAAAAGGACCTCTCTGCTCAAGGCTTGGGAGGATGTTTGAGGACCTTTCCATTGTGTGCAAGTGCTGAGCTCTCTGAGGGTACCCAGGGTGGCAAGGTGGGCTTCTCTACCAGCACACAGTGAAGACAGCTGGAAATAAAGATTTCTTTTTTCAGCATTTCAGATATTCCCTGCCCTATTGCTGCCCCTTTTAATATTACCTACAAATAATGTGTCAGATACTCATTAAAGCCCAGATCCTTGAATTTGTTTCTATGACCAACTTCATTAGGTTTCAGTATGGAAAACTCTCAAAAATCTTGGGAAAAATCTAAATGCTTTCTCAAACATCTACAGCCAGTTTGCACTCAGCTTCATTTCCCTGATAGCCATCTGCTATGCTGCTGTACACTCTTGCATATAAAAAGAGGATAGGGGCACTTAAAGTATATTTTGCACTCTAGTTGCTTCTTTGTTGTTTCCATCAAGAAGTCAGTGCCTTAGTGATTTCTTTTTGTTTTGGTTTGGGTTTTATTTTCCCCAAGCATGTGATGTGAATCACCTGAAGCTGTGCAAATGGAAGATACTTGTATTTTTTTACTTCCAACTTTTACTGGTTTGTATTGTTTCTTCATCATCAGGGGGATTTGTGTGCTTAGTTCTGAGTTTATTTTTACCAAGATGATTACTTTGTATGGAAGAACTAGAAAAGTATTCAAATATCCCTGCTTATCTGCAAAGACTGTTGTTCAGAGTGTAAAAAGGATAAATGTTAGTAGTGTTTAGTATCCTTTAATGACATTACTTTCAAGTGCCATTTAAAGCCATTAGTACCCATTAAAAGACTTTGGAACAATCTATATGAAATTTTGAAGTGATTTAGGACTTCTGCATTTTATCAGGTATATAATTAAGTTGGTATTATTGAAACAAATCTATATAAATTAAATGTACTCTGTACTTCATTCTCCTGAAAGAACTAAAGTTGCAAATTTAAAAGAATTTTTTTTGTAAGAATAGGTGGAAATTTTGTGTAACTTGGCAAGACAAGTATTTGGAAAAAATGCTGAGCAAAAAGAGATCTCAGATGTCTAATCTTATTCTGACTGAATCACAGATAGTGCTGGTACAGTTTATATGCACCATCAGGCAGACATTTCATCCATTAGATATATGGTGGTTTTTTTGGTCATATGACTTATTCTAAGTCTTGCTTGAAACTATAGTGCCCCTTTGGATTTCAGTGAAGATTTAGTTGTGAAAATGCTTTTTGTGGATGTGTGTGTGTAGCTGGAGGAGGCTGTAGCCTGACTTCAGGACTAACTTTTACATGCCCGAGAGCTGGACTCAAAAAGTGGTGGGAAAACTTGTATATTTGTAGGACTCAAATGTCAGCTTTTCTTACTGACAAATAATGCTTGTTTGTTTTCAAGTTTTAATTATTAATCAATGCTAGGTCTGCATGTTTAACAGAGTGAAGCTGTGTAGAGTTAGGGAAGTTGTTAATGTGTCTTTGAATGTCAAGAAACAACATGTTTTTAGAGTAATCTGAAGACCTCTGAGGTAATGTTGTACAAGTAAAATCTGTTGTCTGTAATTAGATAGCAAATTTGATTAAAGAAGGAATGGAAGTCCTAATTCTGTTTTAGCAGCTTGCACAAGATTGCTGACCATGGAAGACAGCAGAGCCCTCCTGATGCTAAACCTGAAGAAATGAGTTATATTGGTAAACAGTAATAAATAAACTCGAGGCTAGAAAGCATATAATGCTAGTGCTTTGAATATCAATTCATTTGGCTTCATAGGAGTTCTGGAAACTGCTTGGTAGGTTTATAAACTTTAAACTGAGGAAAAAGCTCTGACCAACAGAAATGCATCAACAGCTAGAATTAACGTTTTTAATTGTGCAGGAGCTGTATGAAATCCTTTCAGCCTGTCTTGTTCCTAACAAGTCAAGGAAGAAAGATGCCTGTTTGCCTAGATCCTTCCTATTCTATATTAGAGCATCATAAACCCCTCAGACTTTAATTATTCTTTTCTACTAAACTTTTTCAAAAGAAGGCCAAACATTGAAAACAGCCCAGCACTTTGGTAATTAAGTGCATGTTACATAATATACTCAAAACCATGGTTTCTTTTCTGATTCAAAGATGTTGGTCTTTAGTTGGCTACATTATTGCTGATAATAGACATCATTAGAAAACTGATAATAATACTCACCTCTGTAAAAAGTGTTTACTCAGCAGATCTCTGAAAATGAAGTTAAATTCATACTTCACTCAGAAATCTAAGGAAGTTACCTTTGGTATACTGTAGTCCTGAAAATTGAAGTGATAGCTGAATTAAACTTCTCTGACAGGTGTTTTTTAATATTTCTTACATAGAAATGCATTTCATGTCTAGAAAGCCACTGGAATGAGTTGCTAATTATTGTTAAAAAAAGATTCATCTATCATCCACATAGATGACATTTCTTTTCAATGTGATATTTCTATAGGAAGTGGGACATCCTGTTTCTATTGCATACATCTTGGCAATTGCTGCAGTGCTCTCTTCTAAGAACCAGGTTTTTTGCAGATAAATATTTTTTACCAAAGTGTGGTGCTTAAGAAAGTCACAGGTACCTGATGCTCTAGTGATGCCCAAGAAAACCCAAGATGTTCCACAATGCAGAATTGTGGCATAGAAGCACCAGAAGATCCTGACAACCACATGGAGGATTTATTAGGCAGAGCTAGTGGCCACAGCAGCAGGATCTCAATTCTCACACGCTTTGCTGGACTCTCCATGTTGATGAAGTGACTTTGGAATTATTTTGCCTCCTGTGTGGCCATGGTGGCAGCTCCAGTATTAAATGTCTGGTGATATCTTTGCCTCGTGGAGACATTTGTTTAACTGTGTAACATCAGCTTTCCCATCAGCTATTCATCATCCTCAAAAGGAAAGGAGTAGGTCACATAACAGCAGGCCAGGTTGTTCTCACACTTCTTCCCTTTAGAGCAAGGAAAGTTAAGAGATGTAGGTCCTGAAGTACCAGAATTTGTGATGCCAAACAAAAATAAAATGAAAATATCAGGTTGTTTTCTACTATAACTCTATTTGCAGTTTGGTTTATTTGTTGTCTCTCAATTAGTTTGCTCAAAAATTTTTAAAAAATGTGGGCAGATTATTTCTAGAGCTTTAATTTGTTTTCTAATATCTTGAGCTAAGCTCTTAAAATATGATAATTTTCTGTGTATTTATTTATAAAGTATGGTTGGTATGTTAATGTACATTTAATGTGTTCCTTTGGTTCTTTAAGCAATAATGCACTGACTGTCCCTAAAGTGCAAGCCTCCACTTTGAACCACCCTGTCTGATTAACCTACGTGGCTTCATAATTAGAATAATCACATAATGTAATTTTTAATAAAGTGAAGCTAAAAGGAATTATGTAAGATCTATAATCTGGTTTGGTGTTGGTAAGGTGTAAAATTGTGACATGATTTGGAAATACAGAAAATTGTCATAAATGCGTAAAAACAATTTGCTGTTTAAAAACCAGGACAGGTTTTCAGTGCACGGGGGTGTATTGTTTGATCGTGGGAAAAGAACAGAATATTTTTGGAAGATCAAACGAGCTCATGTACAGGGTAGATTTTATAGATCACCTAATGTCTGAGCATTTTCTTCTGCGTTTTCTTCTAAAATTCCTCTGACACCTCTAACTTCAGCTCTAGGGGTTTTCAGTCTGTCAGAATTCTGTTCTATGAACCACTCAGTGAAGTGACTACACAGTCAGTTGTCCTGTCATGAGTGGGAGGATCTGTCTGTGATCCCAGAACAGCCACCACGCTGGAATACCTTGAAGGATGGTCAGATCTATACTGTTAAAAACATACACTTCCAGTATCTTCCAGAAATAGTCAACTTATCACATACATTAGAACCTGATCTTAAGGGTTATTTCACATTTCATTTCAATGTCATTTGAAATATTAAACTTCAGCAGTGTCACAGGCAATCCTCCCTGTGGGCAGATAATTGGTTACTCTGCATAGAGCAGATCAGTGGCCCACATTCAAGAAGAATATATTTAAGTGTATATCCATGTGTAAAAAGGTTTGGTAGCTTAAGTTACCAGGTAAAATTTAACAAACAAGCAAATAAAAAAAAAATAAAATAAAAATAGTAGAACCAAGTCCCCTTTGGTTTGTATCAGTTGTTGTACATGCTGAGTAGTTTAGAAATCCCCTCACTTAATCATCAGTGAATAATACGATAATCTTTCAACATTCTAGGATTTCAACATTTTTCCTGGGAAAAAATATTATTTGAGTTTAAAGCAAATAATAGTGAAGGATGTATTTTGTATATATTTCTGTTTCAGCTGGCATTTTAAATGCAGACTCCTGATTTGTGGCATTTGGCTCGGGTGAGGGAGGGGGATTCCTTTTGGAAGGGCAGAGGAGAGATTCTCTCATACACTTCAAAAATATGAGCAGAGCTGCCCTTCAGTGACCCTGCCACCAGTTTGTCCTGGCCTTTGCAGATGCCTTCCTCAAGCACAGGCCTCCTGAAAGAGCCTCAGCTCCTCCTGTGCTCTGGCTGGTCTTAAGCCCTGCAAACACTTGTACCCTGACCTGAATCAGAGCAGCCTTGTGCCAAGTGCCCCGCATGAATGCAGTGTGTGGCTTCTGCAGTTAATGCTTCCCAGCTCTGCTCTGAACTCCTGTCAAGGCTGGTATGGTGGCTGGAAAATAAGAATGTAGGAGTTTGCTGCTACCTGCTTGTTTGTTTTGCCTCTGCTGTGTTCTTCAGCTGTCAGTCCTTGTAGTCTGTTGATAAAATGAGTTGCCAGCCATCTCACCATATTTTTTTATACTCTTTGTTTGAACTCTGGCTTCTTCATATTTCACTACAATTAATGCTGTTATCATTATGTGTGGCAATCTGTTTCCTTATCAATGGAAATAAAAAGGTCAAAAGCAACTTTGCCTTTTTTTTAAACAGCTTGAAGCTGAGCCAGGTGCAAGACTGAAGCTTCCAAGCTGCATCCTTAACATTTGCATTTCAAACCATTATTACTTTCTCTCTATTTCACTTTGTACAGGCCTGGTCCTTCAAAATTGCTGTTATCCTGTGTTTCAAGCACATGGGCACATCACCCCAAAATCATGGCTGACTCTCCTACAGACACAGTCTGTGTACTTCCTAGAGAGCAGGAAAACATTAATTGTTCTTTCAAAGCATTTTTAGTTGTGGGAGAGGATGATGAAGGTCTGGTAAGAAGTGTGACAGAACTGGATTCATAAGTCTGAGGAAATACAGTACTCTAGGACTCATTTTATAATAATCATGTTTTCTTAAGTTGCACACTACAGGAAACTTGATTCCTTTCTGCATGCCCCATATTGCATTTCATCATTGCACATACCTGTTTTTGTTTTTTTTTCTTTTTAAACCTGTGTGGCATGTCTTAAACTGTAAGAGATGATATGGAGATTGTATCAATGGCATTTCCAAACATAGCATTTCTGGTTTCCTTTCCCTGCTTTGATGTCAGGGTTTTGACAATTGCCCTTTACTTGTGTGCCTACGTGCTGCACTTGGAAGCCCAGCTCATATGCTATATTCTATCTTGAAAGTTAGATCATTTTTCCTTCAACATTTCTTATCTTTTTTTTTTTTTTTATAACTCTCTAATGATCTTGTGTTTTTGTGCTGATTTTCTGTTACTCTGGTTTGTGTACAAGTCCACTCAGGTTTCATACTTAGGTGTTTATTTTTGTTTCTGTAGTTTTCCTGTAGTTCACAAAGTGCTCAGAGAGATGCTGCACTTTAAAGACAGCATGCTCTGTTTTAGCATTACACTCTATAATAATTTGTAATCAAAATGGCCTCAGTTGATTTAACAAGCAACACTGAATGCAATTGCTAAGTAGAGCTAGTATGGAAGCAGAGCTGATTTAGAGCCTGCTCTTAGGTCTTAAGGCACAAATCTCCTGGTGCTATGATAGTAATGGGTGACAACTGTTTGTTATCTGAGCATGGTGTTACAGAGCCCAAACTGGGTTGATGCTGTGGTTTTCATGTGTAACAAAAACTGCTACACATAAGGAGAGCACAGAGAGACACAAAATCAGCTCTGTCTGTCAAAAGCATCTGGAGAGGATGGGCAGCATATTTGTAGAGTTCTGTTCCTGAGGGTTTCCTTGTTCTGAAACAATGGGAGTGCTGGCTTTTACTTGGAAAGGCTAAGATGGGGGGGAATATTATTTCTCCTTGGAAGAAGAAATTAATTCCTGTTAAAAATTCCAAGGATATGAAGGCTAATGGGGATAAGCATGATTGGGTTTTGTGGTGCAGAATGATGAAGAGAAATATTCCTGCAGTCTGTGGTTGAAGTTGTTACATATATTTATTACATCTGCAGATGTCTATAATAAGCCTTATTCATTATATTTCTCCACCACTGTCTCTGGGTTTAACTTAGAGAATTCAAAATTTAGTACTGACTTGAGTGGTGATTTTCAACAATTTTTTTTGCAACAATTGATTTGCAACAATTTCAGACATCTTAAAAGTGTTTCTAAAACAGGCTATTTTCTATTGATGTGTTAATGAAACTCTTAATTATGTAATGGTGCATTATGACAATATTGTGTGATGTGACATCTTCCCCAAACTGTTCATGAGAAGTTAGGTGTTTGAAAAAGACTGGGGAGGTTGCAGGTGGCAAGTTGATTACTACTATGATGGCAATAATGCAGTTTTTAAAATCAAATATATTTTGGTTTCATGTGAAGAGCTACAGCTTCAGATTATTTTAATTTTGTAATCTAATTATGGAATGGGTTTTTTTTTTGTCTGTATTTATTTACTGGTTTTTTCATTCTCTTGCTAGTTTGTCTGCAATTTAGTAGGTTTTTAGGGTTTTTTTTAAGTATTTAAAAAGTGGAGGTTAGCAGTGCTTCCTATAGAAATGTCCAGGTAACAAATTGAGCACCCTCCTGGTGAACAGCAGGGAAGAGAAAAGACTTCCTTGGGAGCACTTAATTTCCCTAAGAAGACTGTCTTTTCAATTGAAGGGAATTTATTATTATGAAAAATCAAAAGGCATTCAGCTTTTTTTGGTGATAAATTGGCTTGTTGCAGTCAGACAACACTTCTTCCAAAGACAAGGTCATGGATAAACTATTTAAACTGAAAGGTGTAACAAAGGGAATGAATGTGAGTTTCTAATTGTGTGGTTGCCAAGCCAGCTGGGGGTGTGGTGGGGGATTGGTTTAGCTGGAGTAATCTGAAGGTGAATGATCCAGAGAAGGGAAGCCAAGCTGGGGAAGGGTCTGGAGTGCACATTCTGTGAGGAGAAGCTGAGGGAGCTGGGGTTGTTTAGTGTGAAAAAGAAAACACCCCAGAGTGACCTTCCTGCAGGGGTGTAGCCAGGAGGGGGCCAGCCTCTTCTCCCTGGAAACCAGCACGAGGGGACACAGTCCTAAACTGCACCAAGAGAGGCTTAGGCTGGATATTAGGAAGAATTTATTCCCAGGAAGGGTGATTAGGCATGGGAATGGGCTGCCCAGGGAGGTGGTGGAGTGACAGTCCTGGGAGTGTTCAAGGGAAGGCTGGACATGGTCCTGAGTGCCACGGTCTGCTTGACATGCTTGTGTCAGGTCTTGGATTTCAGAGGTCTTTTCCTTAATTCTGGCATTCTGTGATCTTAGGAAATACATTAGTGAGTTAAGCCAGCTGCTGATGCTGTTGTGTTTCCTGTGTGGTGGTGAAGAGAGACGTGCCAGTGTCAGTTTTTCACTGCTCAGTGTTGTAACTCTGCCTGGGCAAGAGTAATTACTGTGAATAAAGTTAGGGTGAAGTGGTAACAGGATTGTGGTTTAAGTGCTTGTTATGCTGGTCCTTAATTATGCTTTTATTTTTATTTATTTTTTTTAAATCTTTCTATAGTTATTTCTGTCTGTGCAGTGTAACAGTGGGAGCATTGATGTAGAAAGACACAGTTGCCCTCTGAAGCTGTTTATAAATTCTGCAGTATTTGTAAATCAGTAGCTGCTCTGTACACCTCTAAAACTGATACATCCTAACAGGTGTCCCAGGAGAAGAAAAAGAAATGTTCTGTTAAATAAGATAATAGTATATCTGTATAGTATCTTTGATTCTGTAATTACATACTAAGGCTGTGAACTATAATTATTTAACCACCTCCAGTTTACAATTTGACAACACTGCTATGCAAGCCTAGTGTTATAAGAGAGGATAATTTCAGGCTTCAAAGCTCCCAGCATAGATGTGTCCAAAAGTCCATTCTGCACTCTGAACTCTCTGTGGTTTTCAATTACTACACACAAAGGTCATGATTTTCAACCCTATTGTTCTGCTCTCCACTAGCTTTTCCAGCCTCTGATTTATTGTAGCAGAGAGTGAGATAAGAGCCAGTAAGTTAAAGAGTGTGTGTGTTTTGGTGGGGGATGTGAGCAAAGGCTACAAATGCTTTTAGTAAAACAGAATGCTCTCCTGGTGGCTGCTTTTCTGAGGTTTATTAGTTCACCTGCCTTCAAACGAGTCCTGCAGGTGCTCTGACAAATGGATTGAGACTGCCTGGTAAATTCCTCAGCTTCTTGTGAATACTCCTGTGCCTTATGTAGATGATTTGTAACTTCCTACACCAAGGTGTCTTTGTAAATTCACTTTATAAATTCACTTTTGGAATGTGCCTTCCAAAAGCCACAGTGTGATTTGGATGAGGAAATGAATAAAAGCTGAAGAAAAATACTGACAAAAAAAAAAAGTGTTAATAGAAAATTAAGGTGTTGAAATGCTAAATGTGTATTGAGGAAAGAGATGTCTTTTAGCCTTGCTAGTTTCTCCCACTCATTCCAATATGTGCTGTTTGCTGGTGGAGTTACAAGACCAGTTATCTCTTCTGCCAAGGGCCAAGGTCCTAATTTGAATCTCCTCCTCATAAATGTCATTTCTGTTGTGGATTCTCCCTGAACTACTACTGATCACTGAAGTGATGCATCAGACACTCGAGTTTGTCTCATCCCAATGCCACCTCTGCCTTGGAAAATGAGTTTAAACTTGACATAGGGACTTAAATAATTCACAACCCCTGTTGACACAGCAATGTATTTGATCTCTCCCAGTAGCTGCAGAAGAGATGACAGCTGTGGGTGTTTCTGATGCATGAACAAAGTGGAGAAGATCATATTTAGAAAAACTAAATAAACCATTACTTATACACTAATTAGTTTCACTTCACCCTGGATATACTTTGAAACCATTTAAGTTATCTTGTAAACAGTTCTGAGAGAGGCAGGTAATATTTTTTTAGAGGGAAGAAGTAGGGAACACAGCATAAAGTTACGTGCTCAATTCAAGGAGTTGGAAATTTCAAGGCTCAATTTCAGGAGCTGTAAATTCTGGAGTCCCTCATTTCAATCCCTCCCTTGTTTAAAAGCACATTTTTGATTTTCTGTGAGATCCTGCAGGTCAAAGTTCAGGGCAGGGGATGTTTAAAAGATGTGTGCATGTGGCAGTGCTTGGTTAATGGCTGGACTCAATGCTTTTAGAGGTCTTTTCTAATCTATAGAATTCTTTGATTTAATGAATTCTGGAAATGTTTCCTTCTCTATGTAAACTGCATATGTGTATGTGTGTATATATCTGTGTCTTAAGGGTGGGAAAAGCCCTGCTATCATTTACAATGTGAATTTCTTTGTACATATTCTTACCTTATCTTCTGAATTGGCTACTGTCAAAGCTGAGTTCCACATTTTAAAATTGACCTAATGAATTATATTCAAAATTAATACCATTAGAAAACTAAAGATACTGCTTTGTTTGTTTGTTGCTAGAAGAAAAAAGGGTTTACAAAGAAAAATTTTCAAGTTTTAGACATTTTATTGAAAATTGTTTAGGTACTTGGTGTCCTGGTTTCATAAAACATATTCTGAAATGTTTCTGAAGCCAAAATAGAGATGTTATTTCTAAAGGAGCACAGAAGAAGGCTTTCTAAAGTCTTTGCTTGTTTTGTAATTGAGAATATTTTGATATTGTTTTTTTCCTATTTGCAAAACTGGATGGAGTGGTAGGGGTACTTTCTGATTCCTTCCAGGAGCTCCTAACCTGTACTCTGGCTGGACCTCAGCAATTTCCTTTCCACATCAGTAACATTTTAGCACCTAGTAATTTCAAAAAAATCAGAGGGGTTGAGAAATACTTTACCTCCACTTACTCTTCCTTGTTGGCACAAGAGGATAATTTTTTAATCAGCTGTGTTTTCCTCTGTGTTATCCAACTTGGGAAAGAGTTTGCTATTTGGTCCACCATTTTTCCTGTTTGTTTTGTACCTTGAAACTTAGTCTGTGGCTAAAACGTGCTACTATGCACAAGTTTCTTGCTTTCAAAAACGTTGCTGCCAGCTCTTAAAATTCCTGATGGAAAGAAATTAAGAAAGCTTGTTAAATTTTTTAGCAATATTATTTTACCTGCTGGGAAAGTTGCAGTGCTTCAGATGATGTAAGGGATCAATGCAGTCCTGGGAGAGCTCCAGGTTGTCAGTGACCTTTGGGTGACTCTGGCAGCACAGAGTTGTAATAACTGACTCCTTACAGGGGCAGCTTGTAGCCCACTGTAGCTGCAGTGAGAGTGCTACAGTCTGATGGATGTTTGGAGGTTTGTACAAAATTAGGAGGCTCTTTCAGACTAGGCTGTTATACCCATAACTCTGTCTTCTTTCATTGGCAAATTCACAGCTTGGCCAGGATTGATGTAAATTGTCTCTGTGTTAAAATCATAAATAAGGATATACTTCATCTGTTGGTCAAACAAAATGTTAATAATGTTTGGGGTTTTATTCTTTTGTTTTATTTTGTTTCAAATCAGCAATACAAAAGCACTGATACAGATACAGGTTACAGAATAATATTTTAATAAATAGATATAGACATCTGACTTAAACAGAATTCATTATTAAAAGACAGACAGGCCTTTCATATTAGAATTTCCAATTATTGACAAGATGTATTTAATTTTCTGAGTGTCAGGAAAATCCCTGATATAATTTAATTTTAAAGGGTATTTTCAAATGTCACTGCAGACCAAATATAGAACTGTGCTAATAAAAGAGCACTACTTCTTTCATTATATGCAGGTGCATATCTACTTCCAATATGCTTTCTGTTTTCCCTTATGCAGTGTTTGCTAAGGAATGGGCACTTTCTGATGATGCTTACCACACAGTGAGATACCTGGGCTTGGATGCTGCCTTAGATGACTTTTTATTTTCCTTCTCTTGCATGATCTAAGGAAATTGTCTTTCTTTGCACAAGAGAAGAAAAAAAATGTTCAGTATTACAGTTTATCAATGTTGTCATTTCTACAAGCTTGAGAGGTTATAAAATTTAACAGGGGTTGTGTCTTTTGCTGAAGCATTTGTTAAGGGAATTAGGACAAGAAAAATGTGGAGTCATAATTTTGAAAAGATATATGGTGGAGCACTGCTTACCTTTCTTAATGATCCTTCTTCAGCACTCCAAGAGTGAAAATCTGGAAGCAGTCATCTCATTGTGTAATTCAGCAAATAATTTTAGGGAGAAATTTCCAAATAATCTGAGAAATCTAAGCTTTTTTTACAAACACTAGCTAAAACTATTTCCCATTAAAATAAATTGTTTTCTGGTGAGTACTCCTATGCATTTTACTTATTTTTTTATTATCCTTTTGTTTTTTAACTCTTTGACATGGGCACTGTTTCTTCCTGTGAGTGGGAAAGAACATTTGTTACTGAAAGTGTTTCGAAATAAAAGCTTGAACCAAGGACAGGGTTGATTTTTTATTTTTTTTTTGCATATTTTTTTCCATTAATATTGTTGCTGTTATTCTTTGTGGGTTTTTTTATCTCATTGCTGTTTCCAAAAATTGCTCTTGTATCAACTCAGGATCTCTGCCTTTTGTTTCTCTCTGACCAAAAGGGGTGGGAAGTGGAGAAGCTCACAGTCTTTCATTTTTGTGGGAACATTAATATCATTCCTAAGCCACAACAGAGAGTAAAATCCTTTTGAGTTCATTCAAAATGAATATAGCAAACAAACCAAAGCAAACTCATTCATGTTGACATTTATCTTGACAAATCTGTATGCGTTAAGTGTAACTTCAAACTGTGCTTTACTAATGAGTCAAATTTTCATTTCCACTTTGCACTTTTAGAGTCTGGTTTTGTATTGTGGGTACAAGGCATATGTGTAATAAAGTGGGGATTGATAAGGTGGTGAATTTGTGGGTTGAGGCAGTTTAGTGCTAGATCAAAAATCTCAGCCATGGTGAACAATCTATCCCCCTTCCAATTTGCTTAAAAGTTCTGAAAGAATAACTTTGTCCTGACAAGATTCCAATTGGGTTGTGTCCTTTGTGCTTTCTTAGACTATTTGGGATTTGGGCAAACTTTAAATTGGAACAATGTCTCTGTCCTGTTATAGCACAAATACCTGCATGGACTTGAGTTAGCTGGAAGGATGCACAAGTTTCTTCATGGCTGACCCACTTTAAACTGGTCTGGCACTAGTGAGCCCTGCAGTGTGGAGTGAGCAGACTGTGTGAAGAAAGTGAATGCCAACCCAGAAAACCTTTATTGTAAGCCTTTGTTGTAAAACCAAGCAAAGCCACTGTGGTCAGTAGAAGTAAAAATAGCACTGTAGATGACAGCACCACAGTGTGAGCTGTCTGTTGAAGAGAACTGAAAGCCATGCTTGTAGTGAATTCTTTCTGGGTTCCATCTCAACCTGTACAAATAGATCACAGCTGGAGTATTTGCAGAGCCTCAGATCTTTGGGGCAAGCTCAACAATGACATTTAGTACAGATCCATTTTTCCTTTTGCTCTAAAGTGATTGAAGTACAGGTCAAAAAGAACATCTGACTGAAAATACACATGTCACGAGAGCAGGAAAATTAAAACAGGAAGAGAAGGTGGAGGATAATAGCAGGACTCAGCAGTCACCAAAGCATGGTAACCCTCATTGCTGATCCTGACCTCTGCATCTTTTCCTTTCAACTCCTGATGTCATATTTTGGGAACATGTTAACTGAAAGGTAAAAAAAAGGAAAGAGAAAGGAGACACTAATGTAAGGATATTAAAATACCTCTGCAAATGGGATATTGGTATTGCAATTTGAATGCTATTTAAACATTTTTTAATGCTACTTTTCTGTTTTTAACCTTTTTTTTCCTAATTGAGCACAGATATACACATGAAAAATGACATTTGGCATGCAGTGATTTGAAGATCACTGTTTGTCCCTTGATGTCTTCATTTGACAACATCTATATGTTACCAGGTTGCCATGACAACTAAGTACAGTTGTAATTGCAAGCCTGGAAAGGTAATTCTTTCACTCAAAATCTGGCATACATTTAGCCTGTCTGAAGTTTCAACAAACCATCTTTTAATGACAAGTATTTTGAAAGGCCTGAACGAGGTGCTTTCTCTCATGTCAATTTTTTTATTATCTCATGTAGTTTAACCAGAAAGACTTTGGCTTTTATTGAGTGTGGAGTCTGTATTTTTTAACCTTTTTATGTCTTATTTAAGTTTCAAATATATGGTATTGACTGTGAATCTGAAATCAACATATGAAAGCAAAATACCACATGAAGTGTTCATTTATTTCTGTTGCCAGTTCTGAAAGCAGATCTTGATACATTCCTCGTGATTTCTGTCCTTTGGGTTAAGTGAGATTTTTATGGCTGACTGTATTTTTTTTAAAATAGAAAAAAACCCAACTGAACCAAAAAGGGAAAACCAAACAAACAAAACCCAAAGAGAAGTTCAATCAAATACAAAAACAAAAAAACAAACAAACAAAAAAAAGCATACCCATAAAACTTGAAAAGGGTTTCTAATCAGCGTAGGCATTATACTAGCACAAAGGCAACCTTAAGTATCAGAAAAACTGCAGTAATTTAAAGAATTTTCTACCTGATTTTTATGCCTATGGCAAGAGAGAAAGACTCAGGGAATTATGACACAGGGGAAGTAGTATGAGAGTCAACTACCCCACTTAGGAGCAGTGGAAAGTCACCTCCCATGGATGTTTTGGTACTCATTTATTGCCAGAATATTGGGCTTTATACTGTCTGAGGGGTATCAATTAGCTCTGGAAAGTAAAAGCAAATGTGGTACTAAGCTTTCCACATTAATTTCTTCAAGTTGTGTTACCACTCCATGAAAAAATGGTTAGGAGCATTTTCCAGGTTTCTGAGTTCTTGCTTGCTAAAGGCTAGTGCTGTTACTTGGGATTTCTAGGATAAATCAGACAAGTTTAGCCATCAGATTCCTTAGAGGTTCAGTGAAAGCTGAAGATAAATAGTGTGGGTTTAACTTCATATGGGATAAATGTGTGTATTTATCTGTTTGTCTCTGCTATCTCGAGCTAAAATCACCCTCCTTAAGACACACACAGGGATGTTTGAGTTTCATTTTTTTCCTTCCCTCAAAAAGAAGAGCAGGGTAGGGCTTTGAATGTGTTTTGAAAGTGAAGTTGGTTTTACTGCAACAGCTTTGACTTTTCCACATACACTTTAATTGTTAATTGAAAAATAATTTAAATGCATTGAGGCCATTCACACTCCCATGTTGATGTTCAATCCCAGCTGGCAAATAAGCTCCAGGAAGACACTCACTCCTCCCCAGGTGGGTTGGGGGAAGAGAAGTAGAAGAGCGAAAATGAGAACTTGTGGGTTGAGGTGAAGTCAGTTTAACAGGTAAAGCAAATAACACTCACACAAAAGCAAAGAAAAACGAGGAATTCATTCACTAATTCCCATCATCAAGCAGGTGTTCACTCAGGAATAACAAGGAAGGAAGTGAAGGAAGTTCTTCTTGGGAAGACAAATCCCATATCTTCATCTGTTCCCCCTTCCTCACTCTTCAACCTTGCCCTTCAGCCCTAAAGAAAGACTTCATGCCCCCCAGCCAACTTGCTGCTGGGGGTGGCTGACAAGCAGAAAGACCTTGACTCTGTGTAAGCACAGTTCAGCAATAATGAAAACGTCCCTGAATTTTCATGATTTTCCCAGCAAAAATGCAAAACACCTGTTATGAAGAAAATTAACTCTCCCCCACCTGAACCAGCACATCCAAACATGGAAGGGTTTTTAATTGGTCTCCTTGCAAGCCTAAACATCCATGATAATTTCAGAAGGACAGGTCCTCTGCAACAATGCCCAATTGACCTGCTCTTTATCTCGTCTTTTGCATTTGAAATTATTCAAAGTATTTTTATTTGGCTTTTTTTTTTTTGCTTTTTTGTTTGTTTGTTTGTTTGTTTTTGTTGCTTCCTTAAAAAACACTTGACAAAAGCATGGTATCATTCAGGAGAACAGAACTTGTATGTTTTTAAACAAGTCACGGAGGCATTGCTTGAGATGTCCTAAAGCTCAATATAACCAAAGTACTGAGCTAGCCTTTCAATCTTCTCACAATGCACTGGTATAAGTTGCAGAGAAAGAACCAAGATTGTTTAATTTGAAATAAACCTTTTATCTTTGAGGCCTGTGCTTCGATGTATCATTTGAGCATTTTGGTGTGATCTGGTAAACAGTGTTCTAGTTGTTTTTGCAGATCACTAGTTTAAAAACCTAGGCACATCTCCACAGGGAGGAAAACAGCCATTCTGTGATTAAAAGACATTGAGCATCAGATATGTAATACCAGCTGGAAAGGCAAGACAATTAGGCATGGGAGAGCAACCCCCATATCTCCCGATGCCTCTTACTCTGAATATTCATACAGGAAGATATCCTCCTGCCTCTGAATAAACAAACTAGGGTGTGCTGTTGTAATTCAGCTCAGAATTTGCTGTTTAGTATAGATGAAATATATGAGGTGTTTTATGTTGAAAGTTAATTTTTTTTTTGGCCTGGATGTTTATCTAGTAAATCCCTCATTTACTTCTTTCTATAAGTTTTAAATATTCACTTGAGCACACAGGGGGATCAACAAGGCTCTTATATTCTGATTTCTGGTTTATGCTGTATTTGTTAGTTTTCTTAAAGCCACAGAGATAAAAATTTGGTGCAGTGTTCTTGCAGGAAGACAGGTTGTTTATGATTTGAAACTAGTTATGACCGTGTCTTTAATTTTTTATTCCAGTTACCAGTGTTTCCTGGCAGAGGCACTGTGTTATTTTGCGTGTCAAATTTTAAAAGTTCTCTCAATCCTGTAGTAATTCCACATTTGGTGGAATTAACTGTTGTGCTCTGTGTTTTCTCTTGGCACATGAAGGGACCAAATCCCCTCTTTCCCTCTTTTTTTGTATTTGTTTGGGCTGTAGTTGCATATTTGCTGAGTACATGGTCTCCCCTTCATGAGAACTGTGCTTTCTGACTAACCTGGAAATCACTCACATGTTCTTGTGCTCTCCCCTGAATGCTCTGCAGCTACAATCATCTGTTTATGGTTGCATGACTGCTTATAGCTTATAGATCTGTTTATGTTGCACAGGATTGGAATGTAACACTTTCATAACTTGCACAAGGAATGCAATACCTAGGGATCCCCGTTTCCTCAGCTGCCTCAAGGTCTTTCAGAACCCCTCTGTTTTAAACCCATTTGCTTTGCCCCTTTGTCTGAGCCTCTCCTTAGGCAGGACTCCACCAGCCAGGAAAGCAGGCTCTTCACCTTGAGTCGTGCCAGTGCTCTTGGGGGCTCAGTGGATTTATTGTCACAGTGACTTCATCCAGCACTCCTAGCACAAAGCCCTGCACAAGCTGTGCCCACCGAGGCAGCCTCTTGGCCTCTGCCCTGGGGTCAGCACAGCAGTGCTAGGGGATAATCCTTCAGCCCAGCCTGCTGCCCACAGACAGGAGCTGCAGCCCCCTTGCCCAGGGACACACGCTCCTCCTGGAAGCAAATAACGTGTCAACATCATGATGGTGCCAGGAATCCATAAATTATATATAGACTGCCTGGGTCATCATATTTCTTCTTTGTCAAGGAAACCTTATTAGCACAGAGGTGAGCTAGCCCCCTGGGTGCCTTTCTGATGTTCTGGCATCTCAGTCACAACACACCTCATAATCCTTATTAATTGAGACTTCAGCATTCACTCAGTCAGTGGCCCCCTATCACGAAGTTATTTTAGGTCTGTTTTCATCTACCCCGTGTAAATCTCCTTTCTTGTTACGTGTGGGAAGCTGTACAGAAAGAAGCATTCATAGCTCCCACTTCTTAATTTCATTCATCTATGAAATCTGTGTTTCATGTGTTTCACACATGAATATTAAAGGAGAGGATTTGCATGAGGTAGGTGTGAATTAGCCTGTAATGCTTTTACAAATCCCTACATCTGTGTGATCATTCAGGCAAATGGGTGGTTGTGGTGTCTCTGTGAAAGAGAAGCCACTTATGTGCTGTCTTGTTATTCCTGTAAAACCTTCCTGGAGAAGTTTGGAGTCCAGAATGTGTTTGTCTGACAGCCAAGGTGGGACTTGTAGCTAAAAGAGTAACAACTACACTTTTTCTGTTGCCTGTTCAGCATGTTTGAAAAAGTTGTTTCTCAGGTAGAATTGTGATTATATATAGTGCCTTGCATACTCTGTAACAGTTCTGGTCTTTAATATGCATGTTATTGTTAATACAGTGCTTGCTTTTGGTTATAAATGTGGAAACAGGCTCATCTGTAAGAATCAAACTTTCAAAATGTACAATCCATGCCTGTAAATCTGAGAACCCATTTTGGCAGTGACAAATGTGTTTGAAGTGAAAACAGTATTTAAATCAGAGGGTCACACGACATTTTCTTGAAATTATAATTCAATAAAGAAATTGATGCTAATTAGTGTTTAAATCTCTCATCTTGTCAGCTCTGTGTGGTGCCATGTTTGAAGTGAAATGTTTTTCGACACAGCCTTCCTAATGCAAAATTTGTTTTCCTTAGTTCTTTGATGTTGTTGTTAAAGGAAAAGACATAAAAAAGCACTTTTTTTTTTTTTTTTTAGCAATAATGGTAAAGGAAGGGAATTGATTTGATATTCATATTACTTTGTATGCAAAGCCCCAGAGGATTTATCATCAGCTCTGACCAATCTTCATCAAGATGGGAGGAAAAATGATTTGTATTATAGTTACACCTAGAGGCCCCTTTCAAAACAAGTTCTATCAGATTTGATGTTACACATGTCAGTGAACATCTGTCCTCCAAAAAATCACAAATAGGCCAGGAAATGGCTATAAGTAGCCCCTGTCTGTATTGCTTTGTGAAGTGAATGCAGCAATGGCAGTGTCAGCTCGAGGTGAAGGAGCAGAAAATGGTGACAGTCAAGGCATCCTGTGAGCACAGTGCTGCTGCACAAATTTGCACTGCTGCTGCACCACATCCTGCTAAGGCACTGCAGTGTGAACACATGTGTGCTCGATTTAAATGCTGTGGTAGTGCAGTGCATTGTGATCTGCTGCTTGTCTTGCACCTGGCAGAGGCATGAAACGAAATATTTCAGGTGCAAGTGAAGCAAGTGATGAAATATGCATTATGAAATAATTGTGTGAGGGTGTGGTTTTTGGGGAATGTATGTGTGTATCTAGACATTGTGTTAAGTCATAAGCAAACCAAAATTATATAATATCATGCAAAAGAGCAGTGTTAAAGTAGCTTAAAGTCAGCAAATTTAGATTTTAGGAACTTGGAGATGTTAAGGTATTCTTCTTGGTCTCTGTTTAGTCTTTTCTTCCCCTTTCTCATTCTTTTGTTGTGCATGGTCCCTATACCTGCTTTATCACACTTTATTCAGTTCAAATAGAACAATTTATATCCTTGTGAGTATTCTAAGTTGTTATATTGTTACACATATAATATTAGAAGTTGGTGTCCCTCTCCTCATTTATAGTGTTTTGGGTTTTTTGTTTGTTTTTTTGTTTTTTTTTTTTTAGTTTTATCACAAAGGTTATTTTAAAAATTTGAGAGTAAGAAGTCTAGAACGGAGGCAGATAGAAAAAGTTGAAAATAGCAGTTTATTTGCCTGATGCAGATGTCTGGGATCATGCTTCTCTGGGTACTGTTGGATTCACATTACAGCTCCTTCATGGATCCACAGCTTGGAAGTTTGGATCTATATCCCTTCAATGAAGAAGAACTAGACTCTTCAGCTAAGAACCTGAACAATGTAAAATGCCAACATTTAAACCATCTATGAAAGTTAACACTCTCATTTTGTCCAGTATTCTGTCTTCTCTCTCAGTGAGTATGTAAATGGAGAATTAAATTCACCATGGCAACATCCCTAAGACATGACACTTTTTTTTTTTCTGCAGTATCCCTCCAGCTTTCACAGGGACATCCAAGCAGGAAACAAATGTCAAAACGTTTTTGTGGGTGTTAGTAATCTTTACATATCCCCAAGGGGAGGTACAAGGTATCCAACCACACTTCACATAGAGAGTCAAGTAAAACAGTCTCTGGTCAATTTAAAAGATACATTATGCAGCTACCAGTCAGTGTGACACATCATTTTATATCTGCCTTATGTCATTGTCAGCAATGAAAACTCTGGGGCTACCCACAAATGCTGGCTGAGTTAACAGAACACTCAACAGTGATGGAAAGTCCAACAGAAGATATTGAAGGGCTGGTGGGGGTGGGGAGGGTCTTGGGTGTGGGCTGGAGGGTGGTTTGTATTTTTGGTTTCAGGAAGGTTTTTATGATACTTTGGGTTTAGTTGGTTGGAGTTTTTTTAGTTCTTGAGATGCAGTACAGAAGACAGTTGCTTCCAACCAGAATAGCCTGTGCTTGAGCATATTGTCTTCCATTTTAAACAGAAATCAAATTTTGGTAGTGCATGCTAAATGTTTAAAGCTTTTTCTCTGAAATGAGATATAACAAAACCAGTAAAAAAAAAAAAAAAGAAATTATATTAAGTCTGGGTGTGGTTTGGGTTTTTTTATATCATAGGCTTTTTACAGGACACCCTGATCACTCTAGAGTAGTATAAGAAATCATAAGTTAGGCTAAACTTGGTGACCAGATATGAAAAAAAATATAAATCTACAATAAAATAGATTCTTATTCTCTGTACATAGCCTAGAATAAACTAGAGTGCATAATACATCTAGGGATTATTTCAAACACTGTGTTTGTATTAAAAGGATGTTTCATTTCTAGTGTTCTTAAATAATAATCAATTGTATTAAGCTTTAATTTCTAGATGGATTGATTATTTCTGTCTGTATTATTAATGATGAATTGCAGTTGCAATGCTTGTTTATATTAATTATGCATCTTCAATCAATAAACAGCTTCCAGCAAATATTTGAAAATGCTACCAAATCTGTTGGTATTTTCCATGTATTAATTTGTATTGTATGGTGCTGATTTTCTGTTCAGAAATTTTCTCTCAAAATAGCAATTATTATAATGTGAACTTTGTGTGGAATATCTTTTATTAAGAAACCTAATAATTATTGCTTTTCTTATGAGCCCTATCATTTTTTGAACTAGACAATTTGGAAAGTTTCAGTCCTCCCACACATCCTAAGGCAGCTCTAAATGTAATATGATAGTGCTGGAGAGCAGTGAGGGTGGAGAAACCATCTCACAGAGCTGTCTAAAAATCAATGCTAGTCATTAAAAATAAATTCTAATTTGTATTACTACTCCCAGATATTTTCTCTCCTTGGATTAGGCTATGTTGCATTGGAATCTTTCTTCCTTCTTTCTTCCTGTGTGCTGTAAAAACTGTTAAAGCATCCAGGCTATTTTAATCATCTTTTTAAGTACTGCTAATACTGTCAGTTAGCTGATCCACAGTGCAGCATTATTAGTCAAATGAGTCATTTCCCATGCTCTAGCAATAAGTGTCATATTTAGAGATGTTAATAGCACCTGCAGTTTGGGTAGATGTGGCACTCTTTTTCCAGTGGCTTGGAAAGGTCTCAAGTCCTGCTTCCTTAGGGAGAAATCATTTGTGAGAACTCCAGGCAAGCTCTGGAAAGCGCGCAGTGGCAGTGGGCTCCCCCTTGGGGGGTTCTCATCTTGGGTCACACATTTGTGTGTTTGTCTGCAGCCTCCATCAGGTCAAGGGCAAGCTTTGCCAAGGCTGTGCCTTCCTGTGACTGGAGCTCCAGGCTCTGTTCAGGCCTAAAGGAACTCATTGTGGTGTCCAAGTGCTGTGTCAAAACATTTGTGCAGTCAGTACTCGTGGATTCTTTAGTGTGGCACTTGCTTTCAGGGATTCCTCAAAGAAAATCAGCATGGAACATCACTGATTGTATTTGTAATTACTAGCAGCCCTGCCTGCCTATGGAGCCATGTGAACACCCACTGTCTGCTGGAAATTCTGGGGTTGTTCAGCCTTTGCTTTGCCCAATTCAAAAATGTCATTGTTGGGAGATGATACATCACCATTAGTGTGACTGCTTCAATGGCAGGGAAATTTCCTCTTGTCTGTTAAATAGAAAATGCTAGTACTGTCAACCTCAGTAAAATAAAAGGGTTTGTGTGTGGGTTGGGTTTTTTTCTTATATTACATGTCAAAAGAACATTCCCTTTAAGTTCAGATACTCATAGGTAGGATTTTAATAAAGAAACATTTTGATTACTGCAAGATCAGTTTTAGCTTAGTAGCATCACATATATGAGTGTCTGTACATCTCAGACCTTTCCCTGCCTCTGTCATGTTGTCACCAAGTGCTGCCCATTTCTGAATTAGTGAGGAAATAATGGATCTGCCAGAGCAGTTTAAATATTTGGGAAATGTAGCCAGACAGGAGGGATATTCTAACAGTTTTGCAAGCAGAGAACTGCTGGTCCTCAGGTTTATCTTTTACAATATATAGTTATGTTGAAAGTCTGGGTGTATTAGTTTGCTGAAACTCTCTGACATCTACACAAATCTGTTTTGTATCCATAGTTAATATTTCATTTGCCTACAAGCTCAAAAATATTTGAAACTTGTTACTTTTTTGTTTGATGATGCTGGATGTATAGGTTTAGGGCTTAGTCCCTGATTAATCAGAAGAGTAAGGAATTTTTCAGGAATGACTTCTGAATTTAATTAATTGCATGTGGGAGATAAATCTGTATTCTAAACATAGCCCTCAAAGTTTAAAGGTATCCATGCTGTGTCTACATAATTCAGACCAGTATCCTGGGTTGGATATGCATGTTACCATCAAAGCTAAAAATTCTTGTATGCTTGAAGTTAATATTGACTTGAAGCTAATATTGCCTATGGCTGTGCAGGTAAATAAGAATTTATGATCAGTATGCTCAGCATTACATCAGTTGGTTTTGCCATGAAGAAATAGAATGGCACTAATTTTTCTATTTGTGAGCAAAACTAGTAAATTCTGACTTTTTAAAATCAAGTATAAGTTTTGGGAGTTTTTTTTCCTCATTCTTCATAAAATTCTAGTACTGACAACATGACCTCTGGTTCACCTCTTTACTGAAAAAGTGGCTAACAAAATATATTAATAGATAGATAGATCTAGACATTACAAATATATATTATCACATATTCAATTCATTTAAATGCAGAGGTAATTTTTGAAAATACTATGGATATGACTGACTACACTATAGAAATTGTATCATGCTTGAGTACCTCTGAACTTTAGGGGAAACTAGGAGAAATGTGCATGCTGGAAATCAGAACACTTGCTCATACAATTTAATATTTTTGTTACTGAATTATTTGAAGGAAAAAATAAAACTAAATGCATCTGAAACAATTGCTCAGAATTAAGAAATAATCACATGGTAATTCTGTAATGCTTTCTCAATGTTGTTTTTTCTTCTTGAGGTAGATTTTGATGGTTTGGGTTCTTTTTAGCCAGTTTATCTGGCAATTATTTGGAGTTCAGCCTGCCTGATAAACAAGCAGAGAAGCTTAAAGAAAACTTGCCTTTTGGTATGTCAAGAGACACCAGGATAATTCTTGTCTTTAAGCTTCTCAGACTAAAGGAGCTAAAAATATGCAGGGAGTGGATGTGCTGGTACCCCAGAGAATTAGAAAGGCTGAACCTTTTTCTTTTCTGTGGGTTGGAGGAAAGGAAGCTCAAGTGGAGAGAGTTACTTTGGCAGGAGGCAGGAATTTGTAGGCTTCTGTAGTTTTATCCTTTAGGTCCAATGATAGAAGGCTTTGATTTAGAAGAGTACATTTGAAGGTACCTTTACTCTGCATAGGCTGGGTTGAATGAGGAAGATCCAAAGGCTCTTAAACTTCAGTGAAAATTCCTGAAAGGCAGAACACAGTCTGGATCTCTTGTCTCTGAAAGCAGATAGGGTAGCTGGTGAGTAATTTTGGTTTTTTGAGCAAGCACAGTCCTCAGGCCCAAAGACTTTAAATCTTGATTAGATTCAGGCCCCATGGGTTGGTCTTGAGATAAATTTATCTTCAGTGCAAGAAGTTAAAAGAAATTGCTGTCTCCTGAAAAACGGGAGTCAGCCTTTGCTGAAGAATCCCTTTGATTATATTTCTAGTCAACATTTCTTCTTTTCAATTCATTCAGCATAATTTTCCTTTCTGTGTCTAAACCAAAGCTCAGTTTAGTGAATTGGCTGCTGACAGTGAGCAGGCTCTCATGTAGCTGCTGCATGGCTCTTTCAGAGATGAGATGGGGAGTGGGCTGCATCCCCTCTGCAGAGCTCTCAGGACATGCATGTTGCTGCTGGCAAGAGCAGCTGCACTCTGCTTTAATACTTGCTTTCCTCCTCTCTGCATTCCAGACCAGCTGTGAGTATTTGTACATGTTTTTGTGCACAGCTCTGTCAGCATATTTTGTCACTATGCAACCCCCTTTCTTTCTTTCTTTGCAATATCCAAGAATCAAATGGCAAAGTATTTTTTTTGCAGTGAAGGTTAGATGGCACTGATTTGTTTGAAGCCATAAAGTAAGTCCTCAGCTTTGGCAAAAATGGATATTTAAGCTAGGTCATGGTCATGCAATAGCAGAGTAAGTAGTACAGAAGAGACATAGGTGATATTAAAGTAATAACGTGGTAATTGTATTCTTGTTATTGAACTGCATGTCAAGTTGCAATAAAAATTGTGACCAAAAATAGTTTTAGAAGAGTTGAAAAGAAACTTTCATTAAGGAGAATTAAAAGGCTGAGAAGTTCTGTCCAACTTTAGTTGCATGATTTTAAGTACTTTAGAATAACTTCACAATATATTATTTAAAAGTGATAGGTCCTTTGTGAAAAATGTTATTAGTAGAGCCCTTGAAGCAAGTTCTAGAAAATGGCTTTTCCATTACTTTGGAAGGAGCATTAAAATACCATGAAATTCAGAGCTTCTGATTTTATTACAGACATTTTTATACTAGTATTTAAGCATTTCCCTTATAACCCTTATATCTAACATCCAGCATTTAAAGAGAACTTATATATCTGGAGATAGATCACCAAGTGATAATTTAACAGCAAGTTATAAATTGGTCAGATTTTCTAAGTGTTGTAAATACTTGTATATCACTAACTTATATTAAAAACTTATGGTTTATTTAAAATTCTACTATACATAGAACTTGCTTGTATAAAAGGAAGTTGTAGATTTAGTGCACCTGAAGCAAGTTATTGTTTTGTTGGGTTTTTTTTCATTTAGGTAGAACTTTTACAAGCTAAATTAAATTATTAGTTTATGTTGCATAAATGAATAAACATCCAGAGATCATTCCAATTATAGTTATGATTTTCATGAGGTTTTCTTTCCTGTTGCAGTATCATCTGCAATCTATAGAAAAAAAAAATTTGCATTTTATTCCTCCCTAGAGGCAGTTTACAAGAAAGAGGGATTAGCAGTTAAAAGAGAGCAAGTGTGAAATACAGCACTTGTGCTGACTGCCCACCCTCCCATCAGTCTCCTCTTTTCAGCAAATTCACTGCAGCAATGGGTTTTGGTTTTTTTTAGTCCTGCAGATGACTTAAGGTGGCTGTGGCTGATGACTCCAGGAACACAGCTGCTGACACCTGGGTTATAAATAGGGGTAACTGCAGGGGAAGAGCAGATACACACCTGTCTCCATGCCAGAATATTCTACTCAAGAAGCACATTCAGAAAAAGAACAGGCTAGAACAACGGGAACAGGTTTGAAGAAATACGTGTGACACTGTTGCAAGAGGGGTTCCAAAAGAAGAGCAAATGCTTTTTTAGTATCCAGGACTATAGCTTACAGGAATCCAACAGGAGGGAGGAGCTGTGCCACTCAAGAGGTTAGGTGGGCATTGCCAAACATTTGCTATGACCTTTTTTTCTTTCTTAAATACTGATAGTAGAGCACGGTGTTCCATGTCACTGCCTTTTTGAGCTATTTGTCTGCCTGCCTAGCAGACAAGTGAGGCAGATCTATTGTTCTATTCCTCACATGAATGCTCTTTGAACATTCTGGTTAGTGTTAAGACCACAGAAAAATGTGTTATCTTATAGCCATGGTGTTTTGTTGCCTCCTTTCACTGTGCAAAAGGACAAGGCACAGGGAAGGCTGCTCAGCCCTTGATTGGTAGATCCATCAGGAGCTTGAGATGATTTATAGAACTGGTTGGTGAAGGCTAAGGGGGGTGAATGATTGCATTAATAGAACATTGCATAATGTTTCCTCATGGAAAAATTATAAATTTCCTCTTAGAAAAGTTTTAAATCTCAGGTTTGATCACTTGGAGTTTTGACATTCTATTCACCTTTCATAAGGTTTTTTCAAAAGTAACAGCTACTGATGTTCAGACCACATTTGGTGTTAGGTAATTCTGTCTGTGTTGCAACGTTTCTAAAGCAGTGTAATCACAGCCTCTCACAAAACATGGTCTGGTGTTATTGCATATTTTAGAAAATAATTGTTCCTTCTTCCCTAAAGCATATGTCTTGAAGGAGAATAGGCAAATTGTTTCTGATGGAATAATTTTGGGCAAGCTAGCAGGGGAAAAAAAAGTTGGCTAATGCTTTCCATCATTAAAGTCTCCTTCCTGTAGCTTATAGTTTTACCAGACTAAAATTTCTGGTTTGGAGTTTTCTGTGCTTGATCTCTGTTTTAGCACAGGTATGAATTCTTTGCATGGCACAAGGTTTACAGGTGTTACACAGACCTATAAAAATTTGACCAGATCATTGCAAATAAATTTAGGTTGAATTGGTGGACTTAACTGTTAAAATTTTTTGGACTCTTGTATGGTTTAAATAAAGTTAAACATTTCAGTAAAATTAATGAGGCAGTCTTGTGTTTGGATAATGTAAAAAGTAACTGAAAGCTGAGAAGGCAAATGTTACCAAATACTGTATTATGTATAATATTTTTTCCAGAAATTTAGGGTCAGTCCTTAGTACAGTGAATTCAAAAGTTTGAAATTAATTCATTTGTTCACACACCAACAAGTTAGGGCAGCCCCCCAGAGGAAAAGCAATGACCTCTATTCTACAGTATTCTTTCAGTGAATCACATTATTGTGGTTAAGGGGAATTATCTAAATTTAAAAATTTTTCATTTATTATGGGATCATATGAAATATCACTTGAAAATATAATTCCAATTGATTTAAATACCTTTTGATGGATAAAAAAACCTGAAAGGCAGTAATCAAAAACTACTGAATGATCAATGACTGCACTGGCTGTAGGAAGCAGGATCTATTGAGGGCAGCTCCAGTTGCTGGTACCACTGCCTTTGCTGAGCAAATGGCTTCAGTAGTTATTTCTGGTGGAAAAAAATGCCACATTTATAAAACATGTCAATCACACTAAACTGGAATCAGAAATAAATAATGGAATGCAAAGCAACTATTAATCAGAGAGGCAATAGCAGTTTCAAATTTGTTGTACAACATAGTCAAGAAAAACAATTGCAGGTTTACTTTTTAAAAAGATCTTGTCCTGGTGGGGGTATCTCTTTTTGTAATAAGGATATAGTTCAGTGCTATCAGGTTCTAGTGCAACAACATCAAAGCTTGGTGTTAGAAAGTTACATGGTGAAATAGAAAATTAGAAGTTGAAGCTACAATATTGAATCATTGATTAGAGATTGGTCTCTGACTTGTAGAATGAGGATGTCTAGAGTGCCTCAAGTTCACAGCATTTATATTAAACCCTTTATGGTGCTCCTGCCATGCACACATTGCACTCCCCTGGGCTCTGCAGGGCACCCCTGCCACTCTCAGACACACTTGTGTGGGCAGGAGGGGAGAAGCTCCTAAGTCAACTAGAGAAGTCAAAGTCAAGCCCAGCAGAGTGGTGTTTGTGGACAGTGGAGAGGCCGTGGCAGAGGGCAGGAGTCAGCTTCAGTGCCAGGGAGCTGCTCCTGGCAGGAGGGTGACAGCACGTGTGCTGCCTCCTTCATACTGTCCCCAAGAAGGAAGAGCTGAAGTGCCCTCACTCAGTTGTGTCTGAGTGAATGCTTTCTTCAAGGAAAGAGGCACAGAGAGTGGAATGTCACCAATTAGAAATCCCTGTTGTTTGGTGCTGTGTGTGCATGGTCACTCTGTTATTTATGTGGGCTGGGATGACTTTGATTGTTCTCTGTAATGATCTATAAGTAATGGGCTACAAAGAATTATTAATAAGTATGCTAAATTAAGATAGGAAACCATGAAAGCTTCTGTTGGACTAGTTCCAAAAACTTTATAACCTAATGGATCATTGGTCTTTTATATATATATATATGTATCTCCAATGTCTTCCACAGCATTGAGATCAACAGTGTATGCTACATGCCTTTAAAAAGCCATGAGTGACTCTGTTGGTGAGAAATTCCATCACTCTGATGATTATTGTTCTTCCCAAGCTAATGTAGCTGATGATTGTTAACCTGAGAATTATTTGGTATGGGATCAATGATGTGTGCCATCTGTAACAATGAAATTGTAACTTAAAATGGCAGGAAGCATTAATAGCTAGCACTGGGTATTAATAAAAAGGCTTCCATTAGAAATACTGTAGTTGACAGAATCAAGGAGCTAATGAGATTTCACATCTAGTTCTATTAATGTCAAACATCTAGATTTTGTTTTGGGATCTATAATAGAGGTCTAAATCTAGGTAGAAATTCTTAAGGAGTTTCAGTGCATGTTGCCAAAATTTAGCAAAGTTAAACTTAGGAGTAGTTTTACAAAACCAAGAAAGTTTTTTGTTTGTTTGTATTTTTTTTCCTTATCTGTTTATTTGGGGTTGGTTTTTTAATTGGTGTTTGTTTTAAATCACCACTGTATTTCCCATTTTTTTTCTAGGAGCAAGGGTTTTCCTGAAATTAGAAGCTGATGTGGGTTAAACAATAAATTCTTTGGGCAAAAAAGTCCCTTTAGCTCTTTGATCAAAATTGCTATTTGAAAAATATTATTGTAGTCATAGAATCATAGAAGAGTTTGGGCTGGAAAGAACACTTAAAGGTCACCTAGTTCAGCCCCCTTGCAATGCACAAGGACATCTCCATCTATATCAAGTTACTCAGAGCAGCCTTGAATGTTCTCAGGGATGGGGCATTTAACCACCAGCCTGGGCAACCTGTTCCAGTGTTTCAGCACTGTTTGTACAAACCCTTCTTATATCTACTCTAAGTCTACCCTCCTTCAGTTTAAGACATTAACCCTTGTCCTATTGCAATAGGCCCTGCTCAACATTTGTCCCCATCTTTCAAGGCACCTTTCAGGTACTGAAAAACGGCAAAAAATATCTCCCCAGAGCCTTCTCTTCTCCAGGCTGAACAGTCCCAACCCTCTCAGCCTTTCCATCTTCATGGCCCTCCTCTGCACCTGCTTCAGCAGGTCCATGTCCTCCTTGCTGGGGTGCCCAGAGCAGGGTGCTGCACTGCAGGTGGGCTCTCCCAAGGGCAGAGCAGAGGGGCAGAGCACTCCCCTCTGCAAGCAGCTGTGCACCCTGCTCCTCAGCCACGAGCTGTATCAAACTCACACATCTCAAATTCAGAGATAAGGGGCTGTGTCAAAGGCCTTACATCCAGATAAATTACATGTGCAGCCTTTCCCTTGCCCACCAACGCAGTCACTCCATCAAAGCAGGCTGCTAGGTGTGTCAGACAGGTCTTGCCTGTGAGGCACTTCCAAAAACAGAAAATAGGCTGGCCATTAAGGTGTAGCATATTGTTTATGAAAAATATTCCATAACTTGATGGCAAAAGATAGAGGCAGATTTTCCACAATGAGAGTTACTATCACAAGGCATTTTCTGTGACACTTTCCTTTAAGGATGCTACTTGGTCTACAGGCAGCTGCCAGTGAGTCCCTTGTTGTTGTGTAAAAAATAGATTATAAAAGTTGCTTGTGAATATGTTCACATCAGTCACTTGGTACCAAAACAGAAATTTCATCTGAGCAATGAGCTATGGAGAGAGGGCTAAAGAATGAGCAGTAGGATCTGTGCCAGTAGTTTGTCTTAGCTCTTGAGGAGAATGACTTTCTAAGATTAATTTTAAGCAAGAGGAATCACCTTGTTTTATGATCCTGCAGTAATCTCAAGGTCTGTACATTACATTTTGACATTATGAAAGGTTTCTGAAGTCACATAAAAAACATGACCTGTTAGAACAATCCAGTGTGCAAAGCCTATTTGCAAAAATTATTTTATAAATCGTGATTCGATTGTGATCAGTATGTAGTAGAAAAAAAATTATCTTTTTCAGTGGTGTATGGCCTTTTTATGCAGTTAAATGGGTTTACTACTTTGTTCTTTATCTGAGTTTAAATAGTTCTTACATCTTTGCTTGCATATTTTCACAGGATCTATTGTATAGTACTGAAACCTTGAAAAAAGAAAGGTTTTTCTCTTTCTTTTGTGCTTTGTAGAGCCTTTCATTTGCACTCATGCATTAATGTTTCCAACACAGGACTAAGCATGTTTTAGTGAAGTATCACCCTGCTCAATTTTGGATGCCTGTTGGCAGGAGATGCCCTAAATCATCTGCACCACTGTCCTGGTCTCTGGGTTGTAACCCAGAGGGCAGCAAACCAGTGCTGCTAAACATGAGTGAGAGCTGAGGTAGAAATCCTTCCTCCCTGCTCCTTTTTTGCTACATGTGCCTGAGCTGCCACAGAGGTGGGAATGATTTGGAACACCATAAAACTGTCACTATGCCCCTTTCCTTTGAGTTACTGCCTGACACAACTGCAACTCCCAGTTTCTCCCTTGGGTTTTGTATCAAAGGTAGAATTTAGTCTCTTTTTGTAAGCCAAGTGTATAGGTGTTTTCAGTCTTTGTGAAAACTTCATTTTCACTGACTCTCAAATGATTTAAAAGTATAGTTCTGGTCTAAAACCTGATGACAACACAGATTTGTAGCTTTCCTTTACATGACATGAGATCAATTTACACCCCGATTTTTTTTTTCATTCTTCTGTGCTTGAAGTACTTGAAAATATTTTTCTCTGCCAGCAAGTGCAGATAGCTTACAGGCCCTCTGTATTTAAATACCCTGTGTATTTAAGAGTGTTGCCAGTTACCAAACTTCAACAGTGTAAGGAACAACAGATGGAGAGCATAATAACTTTACTATCTCGGTAGAAAGCCAAAAAGCATCAAGCTGACACACGTGCTCAAGTGCACATAGAAGGATGCAGTTTTTTTCACTGGATAAATTTGAATCTAAGATCTCATTTGACCCACAAAATGTGAAAGGTACACTTGGACATACGCAGTTTTCAATTAAAAAAATGCATTTGCTCTAAGCTATTTACATTCACATCAGTGCATTCAATGATCTATATCCATAATGATTAAAAAATAAATGGTTATAACACTTCTCTCTAAAAATCTCTGATATAGAGTACTCTATTATTGAACTGAGTAAGATTTATAAATCTTTCACTTGTGTGCAGAATCTTGAACTCTTCTGCTGCACACTATCAAGCCCAAATGTCCTTTCCTCTGCATACTATGATGAACAGTGTGCAGGCCTTTGAAACTCTGAGCTGAGCTTTTCTAAACATATCAGTGCATGATTTTTCTTTCTTTTTATTCCAATGACATGACCTCTGAATCAAATCATGCAAGGCACTTGCCTTAGAATCAGTCTCTGATGCTTTGAGAGCAAGCCAGCAAGGGATGTGTAAATTATGCAGAGAGCAAATCCCGACTGTGTGTCGTTTACTTGCACAACAAGCTCAACTTTAATTAAGCCAGGGCCTAAGATCCTTTGCCAAGTTGCTTTCAATACTGATTTTACAGTTCATAGAGCAACATCCTCACCTATATGAAGCCATTTTAACCCTTCCAAACCCAGTCCCTGGGAGAATGTGTGTGATAAAGGGCAGTCATAATTCAGCAGCTGACAGAAGCACTGTTGGATAAATACAATGATTTTAGCAGATTACAGACTGGAATTAAAAGATGTGGATTTTTAGACATCCTTGGTGCAACAGGTAAAATGATTGACATGACCTACCCCTGTAGTGTTGCTGTTAAATCTGTGAGACTATCACCTGCTAACATCAAATGGGAAGCATTAGAAAGGTGACCCAAAGGGCACACCCAGGATTTGGAAGCCAGATAAATTCACAAAACTCAAGAATACTGAACCTCCCATGTGAACTGAGAAGGTGTTTCCCATGGAGTGCAATCTGTTCTAGGATTCACATTACCACGTGAATTCTTTCCTCCTTGAGCAAATAAAGTATGAATCCATTTTGCTTGTGACCATGTTCAGAGCTGTGTTTAAATACAGAGCTGTATTTTTCAGTTCTATTACAGCTGCCAGCTAGCAACCATCACTGTTTCATTTTAGAGAGATTGTGGTTGCAGTAATTTATATTCTAATGTGTTAAACATTATTTCTAAAACTGATGGGGTTTGATTTCCAGTAGTAAAATTCTGTGGTGGATGGTAAGATCCATCTAAAATCTTCATTTTAACGAAGAAGAAATTGAAAAAAAATTATCACATTACAAAATTTAGTGATAGATAGCTGTGAATGGTTAAACTTGGCACATGCTGTTAACATTTTGGACTTAATTCAAGAAAATTAAAAAGAGACATTTTAAAGAAGAAATGAAAGTAAAAAGATTGGAAGGATTTTCCTCTTTTTTTATTGTGTTTTTTTAAACCATTGTACTACTTCTGATAAAGGACTTAGTGGAGAAGCAGAACTTAGAAGTGTATATAAAAACTAGTCAATAGTTGGGTGGTGGGGCAGGGAGGATGGTGTTGAGCTTTATTGGTTTTGGTGTTTGGGGGGGTATTATGGTTTGGTTTTCTTTTTCAATATCTTTTTCAATATATTACCTCAGAAATGTTCAAGAGCTCTTTCTCATGGTCTCTAACGAGCTTCAATAGGTTCTCCTTGCTTACTCATTAATGTCAAGTTTTGTTAGGTCTCAGATGAGGATGGGGATTTTGATTTTTAAATAAGACTGAAGGGAAATTTTGGTTGTTAGTCTGTTTTAAAGATGCTACTGTCTGTCAAATACAGCCAAATTTGGTTCTTTCTTTGGATTTCAAATTCTTTCATTGATTAGCAATTTCAGAAATCATTTAAGCTTCATTAGGCCTCAAACCTCTTGACTTAAGCTCTCTGAACCTTGGTGGTGATGGTTAAAATTCCAAACTGCTGTGCATCCTGGTCACTGAGCTGAAAGCCATTGTCAGGTAGTGCTGTTTGTAGCACACTGCTCATATTTAGTTCTAATACATGTGTGATATGTTTTTATGAGAGATTTCCCTTTAGTGCAATCTCTGGAAATGCAAGTAGTAATGTAATAGTAAATGTGTCTAAATATTAATGTCTGGTTCAGATGGTATCTTCTACTTTAGTTTATGTGCCAGCATTGTTTCCTCTCTAATTTCTGTGAGGCACTCAGGGAATTGCTTAAGTTATATGTTGGTGTTATTAATGAAATTAAAAGGAACCAATAGATATCTCAGTTTCTTACTCAGCACTATACAGAGTTTTTAAAATACTCTGTATGGTGCTGAGTAAGAAATTGGGATATCTGCTGGTTCCTTTTAATTTTCAGCTCCTGGTGATGCAGAAATTCAGCAGTTGTGAGTTCCCTGCTCGTCACCCTCTGTTTTACTGAACTTTCCTCTAGCTTTTTGGTTCATGAATTTGCTATTGATAGTCATGTAAATATTAGGTATAGGTATATAGTGAAAATTCAGTATTTAGTTATCAGATATACAGGTACAGTCAGCACAGAGACTTCATGACTTTTTGTTTCCTTTTGAAGGACTGCATGCATCTCCATATTTTTTTCCTATTCTTTATTTTCCTTTCAGTAGGTTCTTTTACCATCTTTTTTTCTAGTCATTATCTGAACTTGCTTGTCATGAAAACTGCATCATTGTGTCTTAATTCATTAGTCAAAACAAATTGTCATGGTCTCCTTTTCCAGCTTTGTAAAACTCTCGTTCTGCTCACACAGATTTCATGCCTTATTCTTCCCTCTACTCAACACAACTTATGTGCCAACTCCTCTTAAGAAGATGAAGCCTGAAGAAGGGAAGGATAACCAGGGATGTAATTGCAGTTTTCAGTTAAGCATGGGGGAGGAGCATTAGAGCAAAAGAGGTTGGATTCCTCTTGGAGGTGTGCACAGAGGCAGAAAGCAGCAGCAGACATTTGGCTGGCCATGCTGGGGTGAGCAGGTGCCCCAGGACACCCAGGACTGTCCACTGAGGGGCAAGTGTTGGGATGAGCTGGGAAAGACAAAATGCTGCCATGGTTCTTGGTTCTTTTGTTGGGCTTGTGTGGTGGGGAACACAGCAAGAGTTATCCAGTCCTCAGGTAATGTTAGCCATTTCTTACCTCAGGCTCACGTGAGGAATGGTTTGGAAAATGCCCTAAAGAGACTATCAGATACCTTTAATATATTGGATTAAACCCACCTTAGATCTCACATGCATTACCAGCAACAGGAGGAGGAAAGAAAAATTTAAAAAGAGATATTCATGGGATTATGCCTACATCAGCAAAAGTTATGCCCAAGAAAGAATGTCACACTCATGCTACAGGGAATAAAAAATTAATTGAAGTGACATTCAGTAGCAGGAATTTCTATTTGTATTGTTTTTATTTGCTTTAATTTTTCTTTCATGCATCACCCTTAACCTTTAGGGTAAGAGGTATTTCACATTAGCATAAATATTATGCAGATGCCATTTCTGCTACATAAAGAACTTTCAGCTAATCATTTTTCCATGCATTTAAATAGGAATATTAGAATGAGGGTAATTACTTCAGTTTTCCATGAGTGATCCATCAAGACATTGAATTTCACTGTATTTTGTTGCACAGATTAGTAAGTGTAGAATTAAATTACAAATCAGTGTTAAAATATTTGAAGTGTTTTGACGAGTTTGATTTTTCTTTTCCTAATGAAGTTAAGGTTATATTTTGAAAATGTATAATATATAATATTATGACCTCTTATGAAGGGGTTATTTTATCAGGAAAAAGTACATCAGATTGGATGATAGAAAAGAAATTTAGGTTTAAGATATGGTCAGTTATATGAAGGAATAACCAAGGAGTAAATCAGCGTGTGTGAAAAAATTATCTGGAGAAGTTGCTTGGATAGAAAGATTTTCAGATTATTATTGTTGATGTCATTATTTGATTTCACATCAAAGATAGCAGTCTTGGCATTGGGGAAAGGCAGTACAGCATTGCTGAAGCAAATGTTATTGTATCAAAATCATACAAATTCAACATAAATATCTCTGGGAGTTTCAGATTTGTCTATCAGCAAGTAAAAAGAGCTTTTATTTGCTTCTCCAGTTTTTGGCCATTATACCCAGAGAAATTTTATTTTCCCAATCTTTACAAGAGTATTTCACATTAAAACATCCCACTGAAATAAGTGCAAGGATGTACTGTTCATCCCCTTTCCAAGTGGAGAAGCAAAGCTTTTTTTGTGCCCCTCTCTGCCTGACTATGCTTGAAAGCTGATCATCAACTAAGCAAATGATGGGACTTGGAAAGAAATTTGCTTTTTGAGAAAAACAGACTACATTGCCAGAATAATGTATCAGAGGAACTGCTTATTGCATGAGAGCAGATCTGATATTAACAGGATGCTTTGTTGGTTGGAAAAATCCTAAGTAGGCATTGACTTCTCTTGCCAATATCAAGATTTATTGGCACGAGACATATTGACTTCAGCAAATCCATGACATTATTATATCTCAAAGACTAATAAATCTTGTTACCAGCCAAAAACATAAGTCAATATAATTATGCTTGATGGTGCATGTTTTCCCTAAAGATCTCAGTGTCATGTGGTACTTCCAAGAAATATCAAAAGATCAAGGGAAAGGAAAAAAAAACAAACAAAATATATAAAAACCCTCTGCCATTGATTATTCCAAAGGTTTATTTGCATTAGGCCTTTGTCTTGGATAGGTAGCCCCCCTCAGCACCCCTCCTGGGGATGGCATGGTACCCAGCTGGGATCTGGAATGTGGATGCTCCTTGGTGGGAGGCAGGGATGACAGAGCTGCTCGAGATGGAAAATTTTTGCAGGTAATATTTCACCACAGGAACAGCATCCCTCTGGGACTGCATTTGTGGTTCTATATTAATTTCTGGTTCTCTGGGANAAGAAATTTGCTTTTTGAGAAAAACAGACTACATTGCCAGAATAATGTATCAGAGGAACTGCTTATTGCATGAGAGCAGATCTGATATTAACAGGATGCTTTGTTGGTTGGAAAAATCCTAAGTAGGCATTGACTTCTCTTGCCAATATCAAGATTTATTGGCATGAGACATATTGACTTCAGCAAATCCATGACATTATTATATCTCAAAGACTAATAAATCTTGTTACCAGCCAAAAACATAAGTCAATATAATTATGCTTGATGGTGCATGTTTTCCCTAAAGATCTCAGTGTCATGTGGTACTTCCAAGAAATATCAAAAGATCAAGGGAAAGGAAAAAAAAACAAACAAAAAAATAAAACAAATGGAGAAGTCGGTAAAAATAGCCACATTCACATGAATATATATCTTATAGTCTCTGGGTATTCACAAAAGATAATTGCAAAAGATAATTCACAAAAAAATATGATTGTGTCATTTCACAGGTTCTTTTCTCTTCAAAAGTTGGGCTCCTTTTCAGCAGTAGGATTTAATTTTTATTATTGAAAAATAACCAGATGACACATACATGTTTCCACAGGAATTTCTAAATTCAGATAGTCTCGTTTCCAAATGAGATTGTAAAATACATGGGCCTATTTGGCTACACAGGACTGTGTTATGTTGAAGAGACCATGATTTATAATTCACAAAGCAAAGCTGCAGTGTACAACTTAGAAAATCAAAAACATGCTCCTCAGTAACCTGATTCGAGTCAATTCATTGTTTTATGAAAACAAAAGTAGTTTTTATTTTATATTTTATATTTTTTTTAATTTTATTTTTTTTTTTATTATATAAAAACCCTCTGCCATTGATTATTCCAAAGGTTTATTTGCATTAGGCCTTTGTCTTGGATAGGTAGCCCCCCTCAGCACCCCTCCTGGGGATGGCATGGTACCCAGCTGGGATCTGGAATGTGGATGCTCCTTGGTGGGAGGCAGGGATGACAGAGCTGCTCGAGATGGAAAATTTTTGCAGGTAATATTTCACCACAGGAACAGCATCCCTCTGGGACTGCATTTGTGGTTCTATATTAATTTCTGGTTCTCTGGGAACTGTTATGAAAATTTCTTTGCCTGGACTAGTTTTTAATTCTTTCTTTATTTATAATTGATTTTTAAAATCTGAAGAAACTTCTGTCTGAAAATATATAAGTACTTTTCTATTTCTCAAACCATTACATATTTCAGTTATATCTTTTTAATTATCTTCTTGCTCAGCTCTTCATTTTCTTCTTTGAAGATGGCATTTTCTTAACCTCTTGACATAATCAGCAATAGCAGCTTTTCTTTCTGATTTACAAAGTGACAATCATCTATCTTAGTGTGGAAGCTTTGGTTTAATCTGCTGACTTGCAAAAATTACATCAAAAATTACATCAAATGTGGGAGCAGTATTGCAGCAAACGTGTAAATTTCTGAAGAAAAATAGGACAGTTTAGAAAATGTGACAGTGTATTAAATTGCATGTTTGTATTTTTAAAAAGAGGATATTAAAAGAAACCCTGATGTGATGACATACAATCACACAGGCAGTGATGGTAACAGCTCTACACAGGAGTTGAATTCAGTTTTGTAAAAAGAAAACCAGTTGTTGAAAGTGCATTTGAACTGAATTGAAGATACTGATGGGAAGAGGAATACTGAGGAAGAAGATAAGTTTAGGACAGTTATTTAAGAAGGAGGACAGTGTTAAGAATAGGTGCTCTGTCACATCTGATATAGTTGAGGTCACAAAACAGTTTCCATATAATGTGACTGGTTGTAAAGTATTAATGGCTCCATAAAATGTTCAGTTTGAACATAATTTAACAACTTCTGTGAAGGATAATAAAAAATGTTTTTACAAATATATTAACAGCAAAAGGAAGGGTAAGACCAACCTTTGTTCTCTACTGGATGAGGGAGGGATCTTAGTACCTGCAGATGAGGGGAAGGCAGAAGTGCTTAATGCCTTCTTTGCCCCAGTCTTTAGTGGGAACACACCTTGTCCTCAGGACAGCTGTCCTGCTGGGCTGGCAGATGGTGCCAGGAGCAGAATGGTCCCTGTTAGCCAGGAGGAGGCAGTCAGAGAACTGCTGAGCCACTTGGATGTTCATAAATCTATGGGATTGGATGGGATCATCCCAGGGTGATGAGGGAGCTGGCAGGTGAGCTTGCAAAGCCACTCTCCATCATTTACCAACAGTCCTGGCTCACTGGGGAGGCTCCAGATGACTGGAAGCTGGCCAGTGTGATGCCCATTGATGAAAAGGGTGGGAAGGAGGATCCTGGTAGCTGTAGGTCAGTCAGCCTGACCTCAGTACCTGGTAAGGTGATGGAACAGTTCATACTGAGTGTCATCACACAGCACTTACAGGATGGCCAGGGAGTCAGACCCAGCCAGCATGGCTTTAGGAGGGCTAGGTCATGCCTGACCAACCTGGTCTCTCTTTATGACCAGGTGACCTGCCTGGGGATGCAGGAAGGGCTGTGGATGTTGTCTCTTTGGACTCCAGCATGGCCTTTGACACTGTCTGCCACAGCACACTCCTGGAAAAGCTGCAGCCCAAGGCTTGGACAGGAGCACTCTGCTGGCTGAGGAACTGGCTGGGTGGCCAGTTGGTGGTGCTGCATCAGCTGGGGCCAGGCACCAGTGTTACCCCGCAGGGGTCTGTGCTGGGGCCACTCTTGTTCAACATCCTTATTGGCAACATGGATGAGGGAATTGAGTCTTTCATTAGTAAATTTGCAGATGACACTAAGCTGGGAGCATGCATTGATCTGTTGGAAGGGTGGAGGGCTCTGCAGAGGGACTTGGGATGGAGGGATGGATGGATGGAGGGATGGATGGATGGATGGAGGGATGGATGGATGGATGGGCAGAGTCCAATAGGATGAGGTGTGAGAAGTCCAAGTGCTGGTCCTGCATTTTGGCNTGGAGAAAAGGAGACTCAGGGGTGACCTCATCACTCCCTACAGCTCCCTGAAGGGTGGCTGTGCTCAGGGGGGGTTGGTCTCTCACCAGGCACCAACTGACAGAACAAGGGGACACAGCCCTAAGGTGCACCAAGAGGAATAAAGGTTGGCAATTAGGCAAAAGATTTTTACAGAAAGAGTGATGAAATGCTGGAATGGTCTGCCTGGGGTGCTGGTGGAGTCACCATCCATCGTGTGTTTAAAAAAGACTGGATGTGGCACTTGGTGCCATGGTTTAGTTGAGCTGTTAGGGATGGGTTGGACTCAATGGTCTTGAAGGTCTCTCCCAACCTTGTGATTCTGTAAAATCAGGCAGCAATATCCCTTCCCATAATCTTTCTGTTTCTCCCAGTAATTAGCTGGAGGATTGCTTTACTTCTGAGCAAGTCAAAACTGTCAAATACTTTTCAAAAGCACAGATTAGATCAGGGAGATTTAGCATTTTACAGGATCATATCAGTCAGTATTTTAATATTTAATCATATGATGTGCTTATATGTTAATCAAAAGTTGAGACAGTTGGTCTTACATAATTTGAAGCAATTTACAGAGATTGAGGCTTCAGTATAAGAACACGCAGATAAATTTAAAAATCTGCATGCAAACACTCACAGAATTACAAGAACTTTTTTCACCCTGTCTTCTGCTACTCAGAGGATTTCAAGGTGGTACACCCTCCTAGAACCAGGGGGGGTTGTGCTAATAGAGACAACGTTAGCACTACAGGAAGAAAACTGTTTCCACTTCATCTGTAGACCCAAACAGCATGTTTGTTTTTGGGTTTTTTTTTCATATGGATTAATGTGTGTTCCCTAAACTATATTTTGTTGGATTACCCTTTTTTTTTACAAACCCCAAATATTGTACTTAATCTATTAAAGACAGTTTGAGACTGTAATTTCCCCCTGATGTGTTGTATTTGTCACAGAACAGAGCATAACACAGGTGACTTTATCAAAGAGAAGAGGTGATTGAGTGTATAGTAAAGTGTGATTTGGGAATTTTCTGTTGTGATAATCCTTCTCCTTTTCCCCTCTGACTTGAAGCACACTCATCTTCTTTTAGCTAGTGATTCTCTCTGGCCTTTCAAGTCCTTTGGTAGGGATCACTATACAAGCCTGCATGCTAATTTGGGGGATTTGTGGTGGTATTGCACTGTCCTGTTGTGGTTTAGTGAACCACCACATTCTGAAAAATGTGAATGCCTGGTCAGATGAACTATTCTCTTCTCAGAAGGTCCTAGAAGTGCTAAGGAACATGTAAGAGATGAAGCAAAATTTATGGAAAAGCTGTACTCAAAAAAGGGAAAAGCATTATACTGTACACAGTTAATCCCTTTTTGTGAAGGTAGTGGGGATTACAAAAAAAAAAACAAACCCAAAACTGTACAACAAGAGGGTTCCATGAAAATTAAAGAAAAACCTTTATTGAGCTGATGGGTATGCTCTGGAATGTGCATATCTCTGATGTAACCAAGGCAGAAGTGTGATCTGCTGAGGTACATCTGACACATACAAATTCCATTCTTTACAAAGCATATGGGTCAACTCTGTAGTAGGTCCTGGTACAACTCTAATGCAGAACCTCTAAACTGCTGAAATCCGTAATTCAGCTGCATGTCTACAACAAAACAATTATTTATATTTCTAGTAGTTCTTTATAGCAAACTTTTCCAAGCCTTTTTAATTTTTGTTTCCAGTTGATTATAATACAGATAGCATTGGATGGTTGAGACACTATTACAATGTTACACTATCCTAATTTTACTGACTTATATTGTCTTTGAGGTGAAACACTAGATTTCTTAGTAGTTTATGAAGAGGTGAAAAAGATGGCACCTGCTGTTCTTTAAAGACTTGAGAGTAGCCTGGCTAGAGCCAGTTTACACTGCAAATACCAAACTACTGCAATGAATTTCCTGATGAATTAGTGATTTGATTTTTTGCTTATTCTGTATGGATAGACTGGAAATACAGAATCCTGTACAGTATCCCTGATCTACTGATCAAATAATTTTGCTTATGAGCAATATAAGATAATGGTGCATTGTACTGTGCACATATCTAGACTATAAACCATTGCTGTCTGCTCTGGTAGGGGTTCAGTTTGTAATCTTTGATTTCAAGCTATTGCTCATTCTTTTTGTATTCTTAGCTCTCAGTTGGCTGTGTCCCAACACAGTTGGTTCTTTAAGCAAACACTGGGAGCAATAGCCATTAACCTTTTGCAAGTGGCTTTTTAGCATGTCATGAGTTTATATGTCTTGCTCCTTTTTGCCATTAACCTTTGTGATGGGACAGTGTGCTGTGTTTTGCTTACTTCAGCATGTCATGCCCATTTTCACCCCTTGCCCATTTGCAGGCACTGTATTTCATCACAAGAAAGATGGGGGAATGTGGTGGAGAAAGAACAAAGGCAGTACCTTTTCCCTAAGCACACAAGGAGATAGAATGACCCTAGTTAAGAAAAAGAGCCCATTAAAGGCACATCCTTGTTCAGGTGCAGAAGCAGTTCCTCTGACACTGTCCCTGGCATTTGCTACAAGGCCATAATTGTCAACCATGATAAGGCTTTGCAGCCAGAGCCCTCAAAACAAAAGCTGTTCATCTGAGGCCAGCATCAGTGGAAGGTTCAGTTATTCTTGCTTTACTGAGCATGAAATGGAATTGAAAGGCAATATTAAATGGGTTATTAAACTTAAGGCATGGTGTCTTTTGATCTCCTCTTGCAATTGCCCTTACCACATGCATATATAATGTATTCTCAATAGGGTTAGTTGTTTGCATGGCCTTTGAGTTTCAAGAAATGTTAGCATTGCAATATTCAGTTGTCATTTCGTGATAAACTAAAAATATGATTCCTTTGGAAATTAAATGTTTGTCTTCTGGTTATTTTGATCCTCTCTCTGTGCAGGCAAGTATTTACCACACACAATTAAGAAGTAGAAAGAATATACATATTTCTAACAGTTTCTCTGCCTCTCAGAAATCCTTAAAGTGAGTGTACTTTTGTTTCTCTTCAACTTTAACACTTGTGTCTCAATGTTTGGGTTTATTTTACATGCATATGATTTCCCATATGTCCTACTGCAATGGTTCTAGGACAATTGACATCTTTCCTGAAGGAAGAAAAAAAAGCAACAAAACAATATGAACTTAAACAGAAATGCCATTGTTTAATGCCATCTTTATCAGAACCTCTTCTCCAATGAACACTGAACAGTGGTTTCAATTGAGGGCAGGCCCAAGGGAATTGCATGAAAGCACATTTCATGCACATTTCTAGTGCTGGGTTCAGCATTTTTTCAGCTTACCTAGAAACCAGAAAGGGCTGGAACATCAAACAACAGGAATCCTCTAAAGAACATTCACTAGTTAAAACCAGCAGCTGCTAAAAGTGCCTGGTAGCAGCACTTCCACTGTTTGCTCAAAAACTACAACCAAACTGGATTTGGAAGCTTCCTCGTAAAACTTTGCCATTTACCTGGCAACAAAAGTATTTTCTAGATATTAATTATCTCCCTAAATAATTGAAAGACTTAAGCAGACTGGTCAGTTGTCATCAGACAGGACAGTAGCACGAAGCAGAAGACAGAGGAACTGACACTGCACCTTACTGGCAATTAAGCAGAAGATAGAGCATGAGTTAATTTTGCTAAATGAAGCTTTGCTGATATCCAATTTATGTTTAACCATTTACAGGAGTTCTTGCAAAAGGTTTGCAGAATTTAGAAGGGAAAAATATTTCCTTGTGGAATGAAAGAAATATAAGATAATTCCCAAAAGATATTGCTAGAAATGCAATCACTTCTACTAGGATTTCTCTGTCTCTTTTTGACAGTTCATATTGAAAATGTCATCTTGACTAAAGAGTGGCTGAGAAATATGCTATAAATGGGTATACAAGTCTTAGAATTTCTGGTATGTATAGCTGCAGTGTATGAATCTATTTCTAAAACAATAGTAGAGTGATTCATTCCACTCTTTCTTTAAATATTTCTAAAATATTTTTATTATCTCTTTAGTACTTTACCTAGCTCTGGAAGATCTGCCAAACAATAAAATAAAAAGAAGTGTCAATGCAGTCAAAGCACTCACAGCCAGCCTTAGAGCACGAAAATATTGAATGGAATCAAAGATGCCACTTGAGGGGATTTGGGTTTAATCTAATGATTTGGTTTGGTTTATGTCTGCTGACAGACAGGTCAACTGCCACAGCTTCATTCTAACACTTTACAAAATCATCTTCCAAATTCTAAAAGCACAAAAAGCATGTAAAGGCAACTTTCACTTGAAAAATTTCTGTATCAGAGAAAAGGTAAGGCTAGAATTAAATGCTTTATCAGACCAGGTTTGAGTTGCTTGGACCAATACAGGTGATGTAATATTACTCTAAAAATGCTCTGAAATTAGAATTCTGTCTTATGCAGAATTAAAACTACTTCATTTCAGATATTTAAAGTTCTATCAATTGTTGGGGTGTTCTATGCCTAGGATTTTGGCTTATCTTAGTGGTCTTTCACAGGAAATATAGAATGTGAGTTCTTATTGTGGGGCTGCCTCAACCTGTATCTAAATCCTGGATGTACTATTCATAAATCATTGTTCAGTCATGGTATTTTATAGTTATACATAGGGGGATAAAAGTATTTGTGCCAATGATTTTGTGTCTATTCTTATTTCGAGTTGAAGTAATGAAATGCCAAGTTGTATTTTTTTCACACCAGGCATTTTCTTTCCCACCATCAAGTCTTTCGTTGCTTTTCAGTGCAATTGCCAGAGGCTGGGGAAACACACAGAAATGCTTTTTATTTCCAACATAGACACTAGTGATCCAACTTGCTCTGTGAAGGAAATGGGGAAAGCCACTCTTTCTTCATAGCTCAATCGATTTCCTTTTGAAAGGGAAAACCTATGCTTCTTCTACCTTCAGACAATATGTCAGTATATCTACTGTCTTTTACACACAATAGATTTAGAGGAATTTTTTTTTCCCCCCATAAAGCAGCTAGACCCAACACTGCCTATTTGCTGTGAAGTTCATGTTTGAAGTATGCTACAATTAATCCTTCAAGGACTGGCTTTAGCACTGCAGTTTGTGCTTCTGCCTGCACCAGGTTGGTTGGTTCTCACTGCTTCTGCTCTCTTCTCTCACGCTGATTCTGCACTGTGGACTCACACTGGTGGTGCAGGGCTCTGTGCAGCCAGTGATGCTTGGGGTGAGGTGTTCCAGGGCTCTGTGCAGCCAGTGATGCTCTCTGTGCTGTGTTCCAGGGGCTCTGTGTTGTGTTCCAGGGCTCTGTGCAGCCAGTGATGCTCAGTGTGTGATGTTCCAGGACTTTGTGCAGCCAGTGATGCTCAGTGTGTGATGTGTTCCAGGGCTCTGTGCAGCCAGTGATGCTCACTGTGCTGAGTTCCAGGGCTCTGTGCAGCCAGTGATTCTCTCAGTGCTGTGTTCCAGGGGCTCTGTGTTATATTCCAGGGCTCTGTGCAGCCAGTGATTCTCTCAGTGCTGTGTTCCAGGGCTCTGTGCAGCCAGTGATGCTCAGTGTGCTGTGTTCCAGGGCTCTGTGCAGCCAGTGATGCTCTGTGTGCTGTGTTCCAGGGGCTCTGTGCTGTGTTCCAGGGGCTCTGTGCTGTGTTCCAGGGGCTCTGTGCTGTGTTCCAGGGGCTCTGTGCTGTGTTCCAGGGGCTCTGTGCTGTGTTCCAGGGGCTCTGTGCTGTGTTCCAGGGGCTCTGTGCTGTGTTCCAGGGGCTCTGTGCTGTGTTCCAGGGGCTCTGTGCTGTGTTCCAGGGGCTCTGTGCTGTGTTCCAGGGGCTCTGTGCTGTGTTCCAGGGGCTCTGTGCTGTGTTCCAGGGGCTCTGTGCTGTGTTCCAGGGGCTCTGTGCTGTGTTCCAGGGGCTCTGTGCTGTGTTCCAGGGGCTCTGTGCTGTGTTCCAGGGGCTCTGTGCTGTGTTCCAGGGGCTCTGTGCTGTGTTCCAGGGGCTCTGTGCTGTGTTCCAGGGGCTCTGTGCTGTGTTCCAGGGGCTCTGTGCTGTGTTCCAGGGGCTCTGTGCTGTGTTCCAGGGGCTCTGTGCTGTGTTCCAGGGGCTCTGTGCTGTGTTCCAGGGGCTCTGTGCTGTGTTCCAGGGGCTCTGTGCTGTGTTCCAGGGGCTCTGTGCTGTGTTCCAGGGGCTCTGTGCTGTGTTCCAGGGCTCTGTGCTGTGTTCCAGGGCTCTGTGCAGCCAGTGAAAGGCAGGTTGGAGTGCTCTGCACAGAGCTTCCAGCAGCCTCTGTGTCTGAGCTCTGTGTCATTCTCACTGAGCTTGCTGACATCCACAGGAAGATATTAGCACAGTGCACAGAGATGCTGGGAGTGATTTTGTACAACAATCTTTTCCATTCTAATTAAGACATGAGGTCTTAGAGGTTTGCTCTAAAACTGACAGAAAGACAAAGTTTCTACTCTGTGGGAAGCTTCAGTTTGGGCCTAAAATTTGGATTAGGTCAAATATGGGTTTGGATGCTTCAAATCCACACTTTAACTTCACTGTAAAGCTTTAATTTACTATTACAGGTGCAGGAAGCTCAAGTATCTCTCCCCACCCAGCCCAGGGAATCCCATTAGGAAGCTACCTCTGTTTTCTTCAAATACCTTTGTGTTCAAGTAACTCAAAACATTTAAAAAACCCAACAAACCAAACCAGAATCCCACCCCAAAAACAGTTTATAAAGATTGATTTTTACGGTTTTATTTTTAAAACATCAGTTGTTCTCCTCTGAAAAATCTTTAGGCCAGTTTTGCCTGGTGTGAATTGCAGCTCCCTGACACTGGCAAGGCCAGGGTCACAAACAGGTGAACATACTGTCTTCATAACATGTAGAAACTATACAGAGACAGCCAAGAACTGGACACATTTATTTTGATTTTAGCTCCTACATCTTTTATTAGTCTTGTTTTCCTTTTATAATTTGCTAAGACTATCTATTAATCAAACCAATAAAAGATTAATAATATTTAATCTAAATGCATATGTTTTTAAGGGAATGTCAGTTTGATGTCTAAAACTCTTCAGTGAGGACAGAAATAAAAGTTTATATTGGCTTTCAGATATAGGATGGTATTCCAAATATGGGAGAGTATAACAGAGAATATAAAACAGGATATGGTTGTCAATCCATCACACCCCTCACTGTGTTCCCTTGGTAGAACAGTGACTTCTGTAACCTGTCAACAAATTTAGAGGCAGTTTAAGCTCAGCAGCTTTAAAAAGATTTGAAATGGTTTTCTTTTTATTTTTTCCATTTTTAGGATGTATCTAAATCTCACTGGTGTCTGCTGTCATATGCAACAGGGATTCTTTTTCACTCAGAGGCAAGGCCTGAGGCTCTAATCCATGTCTGCAGGTGACCTGCAGTAAAGGCTTGTCAGAATAATTACATCTTGCTGTGGGTAGGTGTAAGCCTAATTCCTTCTCTTTTTTCAAGATTCTTCTCTGTAAGCTACCTGGCCTGAGCTGACTACTCTTCACAATGGGAGCATAAAGCAAAATTAGCTATGCACATCCTGCTGTCAGCCTGAGATCTCCATCATTGACTTCTGTCAACCTTCTTGGCAGGAAAACAATCTATTCTTCCCCCGCTTTGCTTTATGAAAACAATGCTTGTCCATTAAAGTAAGAAGAAACAAAACAAAACCCTCTTTCATATGTTAGTTTATATCAAATTGACCCAGAATCCAAACCCCACATGTTTATTAAGATGTGTCTCCCTGTTGCTGTGACCACCTGGTGTTGGCTTGAATTGCAGAGAATAGAAAAGAAGTGATCGAGTGTGGATTTTTCCTCTTCATGTATTATACTTTAGTTTAGTCTCAGTCTGGCTCCTAAATAGAATAATCAATGCCATTATCTCTTCCTCCCTTATCTAAATCACATCAGGAGATCAATAGCTACAACAAAGGCAGCCAGTGCTTTCTTTCCACTGGGACTCATTACTTTGTTGCCCAAGATGGGGGTATAGATATTCTGGGGAAGGTTATCTGGTGTTCCCTGGTAGTTAACAACAACTGTCAGTTATTAATGGTGCTCTGCAGCCTCACCTTTACAGTGCTCTGACTGATAGCAGGACGTGTTTATAACAAAATGAATCTCTGCTGCCTCTTGTCCTCATCCCCCTGAATCCTTTTCATCCTTCAGCTTCCTTTCTCCTGCCCTGTTTGCTGTTGCAATCCCAGGCAGTATGTTTGAGAATATCAAATGTTGGGGGCCTTCTCATTGAGATTCCTCACAAGTGCAGGTTTGCTTTTATACAGGCTAACATCTGCCGTGGTATTACAAAGACTAATTAAAATAAATTCAGATCCTAAATTAGTCTTTTCAGTAACATTTATTACACAAGACACTGGGTGATAAAGTGTATTATATGGTTAAGCTGAATCAGAAGTCATATTTTTATCGGATTTGCTAGCCAGTCAGGAGCAATCTCTGCAAAGAAGCTTATATTTGCAATATGGTATTTTCTACTAGACTAGTAAGGAAGTCTATCACAATGTTCTCATATTTATTTATACACATCAACTAAATATAAAAAATTATGTTTAAAGAAAAGAAGAAAAATACACTTCTTCTATTAGTTTGGGCTCCCTATTTTTCTTACCAAAGCCAGAAAACAGTTTGCAAATCCTAGATGAACTGGTATGACAGACAGTTCACACATCAAATCCTCATATTTATCCATTATTTGAGTGGCTTCACTCTCTGCAGTGGAACATCCTCAGTTTAAGTGCAGATCCCACCCTATGCCATAATTCTGCTGTGGGGAAGCTGAGCCTGGATCTTGGGTGACCCCACATTTCTGTGTGTGATGAGCAAAGGGAAGCAAGGCCATGGAACCTGAAGTACAGTTTGTACATCTCGAGTGCTTACAGGAGTTAGCAATACATGGATTACCAGGACTGTATTTATTCCTTATTAGTTGTGCCAGAGAAGCAGAACAGGGTGCTAAAACAACAACATTGTCGCTTTTCTGACCTGCAAGGCTGTAAATGAATGAAAATGAGGGGAGAGCAGTTGTGAAATTGTGCCCTCCAGACATGCTAAGCTAAGGAGCCAAAACATAAAGCAGTCACGCTGCATCTTTTTTCTAATACAACATCAGAATTTGCTTGTTGAATCTTATAGACCTGACCTTATGCCAAGTGAAAATAATGAAAGTTTAGTGGTTGGATTTGATGGGAACAGGAGTCACCTTGCTCTGCAGAACAATGAGGGGGTTTTGTGGATATGTGGATATTCCAGGCCTTCAGACCATCAATAAACCATGATGTGGAATATGTAGCCATAAAAAAGCTTATCTTAATAAAAAAACCCTAAATTCCTTGTATTTCCAGTTGTACTGCATATTAGGAGAGCTTATTATGGTGGGGTTTCTCTGACTCTGCGTTAATAATTCCTTTAAATTTTTGTTGACTGCTTTTATGTGCAGTCACACTTAATTTTTGATGAAACAGGCTAAGAGGAGGAAACATTTTTACTTTTGTTTTGGTTGTTTCTCAATCTACCTAAGAAAATATATAGCAGGAATTCAGAGTGTTGGGGGTACTGTTTTCCTTGGCCTGCACAGCATTTCAAGTGCAAGTCATCTTGGCCAGGATTGTTCCCATTTTAGATGCTTTTTTGGTTATCTTTTTTCTTTAGATATTTTGACTTTTGCAATTAAAAAAATTGCCTTTGACAATTAATAAGCATCTATACTGGTACATGAAGACTTTGTATGCCTTCCAGTGGGTGGGACTTAAGTTAGTTGACAAATATCTGAGGGTTTTTTCTGTATGAGAGGCCTTGCATATACTGTTTCCTTTGATAGCTTTTATTCAGGGCCTAAAATAAAGCTTGAGGACATCATTTCCAGTAGTTCTCCATTGGTTACTTCATTTTCCATATATGAAAGAGCAAAGCAGTGCAGGAGTTAATAAAAATACAGGTCTGTAAAAACAGCATAATGTGTTGCAGACAACTCAGCAACGATATTTATGTTTCCTTTTACTCTGACAGTCCCCAGATTATAATATACAGATTGAGTATTTCCAAGGACACCACAGGGAAACGTGCAGGGAAATCAGAATGGATTTTGGTAGGACATAAGCAAAAACTGTCCAAAAACTAGCCTTGTAAATAACCAAGCTTCAGAATAAGAAAATTGTGAAGTTCCCTGAGTTGGGGAGACACAAAGGGTTTCTCTCACAGGCTATCCTGTTCTGATCCCTCAGTCAGCCCTGTGAGCCCCCTCCCCATCCCTGTGTCCCTCAATCACTCCCCCCCTATTTCCCCATTGCCCCCACACCCTCACCCCACCTTTGTGCTGCCCCCTGACAATTTGCTCTCAGCCCTTCCCTATTCTTGAACCTGGACCCTCTCCTCAAGCCTTGCTTTTCACCCTGGACTCTCTGTACATGTGGCTGGAATAAAACTCCTCTGTAGAACCCAGACAAAGGCTCTTCCTGACTCTTTGCCAACACCACAACTGCAGCTATCCCAGCTTCCAACAGAAAATCTCGGCAAAATACTTAAAAGGAACACAATGAATGGAAGAAACAGACAGCAGAAGTGACTGAAGCTGTCTTCAATTAGAAAAACACAAGTGAAATGGAATTTTTTGTGTGTCTGAATTTCTTGAGTTATCTGTGTAAAGTTTCTCTTTCCTCTGATAGGGTTNAAAAACTGTCCAAAAACTAGCCTTGTAAATAACCAAGCTTCAGAATAAGAAAATTGTGAAGTTCCCTGAGTTGGGGAGACACAAAGGGTTTCTCTCACAGGCTATCCTGTTCTGATCCCTCAGTCAGCCCTGTGAGCCCCCTCCCCATTCCTGTGTCCCTCAATCACTCCCCCCCTATTTCCCCATTGCCCCCACACCCTCACCCCACCTTTGTGCTGCCCCCTGACAATTTGCTCTCAGCCCTTCCCTATTCTTGAACCTGGACCCTCTCCTCAAGCCTTGCTTTTCACCCTGGACTCTCTGTACGTGTGGCTGGAATAAAACTCCTCTGTAGAACCCAGACAAAGGCTCTTCCTGACTCTTTGCCAACACCACAACTGCAGCTATCCCAGCTTCCAACAGAAAATCTCGGCAAAATACTTAAAAGGAACACAATGAATGGAAGAAACAGACAGCAGAAGTGACTGAAGCTGTCTTCAATTAGAAAAACACAAGTGAAATGGAATTTTTTGTGTGTCTGAATTTCTTGAGTTATCTGTGTAAAGTTTCTCTTTCCTCTGATAGGGTTGTTTTTTTTTGCTTGGGTTTTTTGGTGGTGTAAATAAAATTATTTGTGTCCAGTTCGTTGCCTAAAATCAGTCCAGCAGAAAACACAAACTGGTAGTTAAATTTTGGGTTGGCCATCTTTGTTACATGGGTGACATTGTGTCTTCATCTCACATGAAGATGAAAGGCTTTTGTACCTGTGAGAGCACAGCATTCTCATCCTTCATCTGACAGTGTTTTTGAGCTTTTCTTTGTTGATTTAGGGACTTTCTGTGCCATCCACTGTCTTTGCATTACTATTGCTGTCAGTGCTGTTCAAGACCAAGGAAAGATGAAAGCAAATGTCTTAAAATCCAAGTGCAACCCTTAACTAACATGAACACGTCTCTGCAGTATAAAACTGGGAAGCTGGATTAATACACACCTTCACCTTGGCCACACTGGCAAGGGAGTGGTTCTGGATTTTGGATTCAGGAATTGCAGTGAAAGTTTGGTCACATAGTGTTTGGCTCCATTTCAGGAGGGAGCTGAGAAGGGAGGAGCGAGGCAGAGAGACAGGCACACTGTGCAGGAGCACTGGTGTTGATGAGACATTTCACTAGCATGATTAATGCCCATTTACAAAATTGGGCTATTTATAAAACTGAGCATGCAATGTAAAGACTGCCTGGGTTAAAAGGAAGTGTCCCTGCCTGCTGACACAGCTTTTATGCCACACTGTTCCCTCTGTGCCACTGTGTAATTATGGCTGAGCCTTGGGCACTGGCCTGTCCCAGGTGGCATTGGTCCAGGTCCTGCTCACTGCAACTGCTCCTGTCTCTCCTGGTGTGTTGTGCCAGGCTTGGGGGAGTGAGGGGACAAGGGAGTTCTTAATGGAAGGCAAGAGGTTTCCATTTATGGCTGTTATTTCAGTGTGATTCTGGGGTAAGAGCCATTACAAGGGTGTTTCAGAGCTCAACGTGAAAAAACTGCCATAACTGGGAGTAATGGGATAAGGTTGAGCAAAGGCAAATGGAGGCCATTTCCTGGCAGTGAGATCTATTAGACTGTGGAATAGGTACATCTCCCAAGGGAAGTGATAGAAGTCCAAGCACTTGAGTCATTAAAACTATACTAGACAAAGAGCTCAGGAGTATATAATAGGGAATAATCCACCAGTGACCACAAAATGAAAGGTTGATGTAGTATGCCCTTCCATCTCTGGGTTTTGGAATACATAAAGTCTGCCAGCAGTTTTCCAGCTTAGTTTCCTGCTCAACATATTTTGGAAAGTCCCATTTTCAAAGAAAGAAAAATAGCTGCAGGTGTCTCTTAAAGGAACTGCTGCTTGTTTTGTGCTGTTGTTCCACAGCCCTTTATGTCGATGTTTCCTCCTCAGGTGACATGTTTCAGGCTTCTGCAGTTGAATGATCTCCAGCTCAGGGGACAGCTTCCTCTTCAGACATGCCATTTTTCCCCCTGGCTCATCACACCCAGTACCCAGATATGGTTAGCACTGTTAATACATTGGTTTCAGGCTCTTCTTGTGCCTCGTTTAACCATTTCTATAATTAACCTAAAACACAGAAATAAGGTTTCATCTCTGTGCTAACCATTTCCCTCACCTTACAATGGCCTGATGGAGTGGGCTTTGCAGGAAGAGGAGTTCATGGTCCTACAGTGAAAGTTGGGGAGGGAGGGCACCTCATGCATGAGGGCCAGGATGAGAGGGAAGCACAAAGCAAGTACCTGTGAGAAGCACAGCAAAGTGTTGATTTATTAAAAGAGCAAGAGATGGGGGATGATGTGGTGCCAAAGGAGAACATCCAGGTTGGGAGTAATGGACTCTGAGCATAACATCTGATGCAGAGGGATAGTGGTGTGTGCAATAGACCCAAGATGCCAAGTTTTTTATAACTTTGAAGGTAAAATGAAACGTGCTGAACAGGAGTCACCGGGGAGGGCAGAGAAACTTGTGAAATTCTTCTGATTTTGGAAATTCCACTGCCTCCATTGGGCATTATTGATCTTATGATGCACTGAATTAAAAACTGCACCTCCCCTGTAGCCTTGTCCTTTTTTCTCTGTTGTGTTCATGGTGTAAGCTTCCATTAAACCACAGACTGCAGAATCCACAAGCAGGCTGTGCAATGTGTTTATGACTCGCTCCTCCTCTTAGGCTTCTACCCCTTAGTGGGTATTGACAGAAAATACTACTAGCATAAGAAATGGCTTGATCTAATCTGCAGTGTTGTTTGTGCTAGAAAATGGAGGAGAAAATTGAAATGGATTATGTTCAATAAGCCCTAAGGGTGGGCTAATATACTCAGAAATCTTTAGCACCCTGTAATGATTTGCTGTCCTCAAACGGTTGGTTTCTTTTTAACTGTGACCTGTATTTTTTTAATGTTGCAAAATTAATTTTTGACAAAACAGATCTGACTATTGCCTTGTTTACTCCATATTTTTTACCTGCTTTCTGTGGTTTATTTTTTAGTGTTAATATGTTTTACATTTGCCATTTATATCTAAGCACACATGCATTGCTATGTCAAGATTTTCTAGCTAAAAGCCTTATCTGACAACAGAAACAAACACATTAACCATCTCTGAACTATGTACACATCTCATTACATCTTTTTTATCTTGTGCTGTGTTTTATTTATCTACAAATGAACGGGTTTGTTTATATATGAGGGGTTTATTTATATATTTAATTTTATCAGGTATGATGGTTGATTCTAAAATTTCAACCTCTGTGATGTTTGTGTGATCAGCAACTGCATTTCACTGATGTAAGTGGTCAAGATTTTGGAGACAATGCACTGTGATGCAACTTGGTGTGCCAAAAGACAAAAATTTTATTGGTCTTTTTCTAATTCAAAAGCTCTGCTTTGCTTGATGTGAAATCTCAAATTAACAATAACATCTAATGACAATTTTATGTCTTTTCTGCTGTCTGTATTAAGCAAATGTATTTGTTTCTCACTAGTTTGGGGGTTTTTTTCAGAGCAAATCCATAAACACAGCATTGATTTGTATAGAATAATAATAAAACTTAAGTATCAACATTGTACCTGAATAGTGCTTGTTTTAGATGTATCTTATATTTATATAATGCTCTTTTATATTTAAAATTATAAAGAACTGCTAAAGGAGGAACAAAATTCCAGTGACTATACTGGTATTTATCCACTAAATGAACACCTTTATTGTATCATTTATATGAAAAATAGGTATATTAAAAAGCTTATGTTATGGTAGGATGCAGAGTGTGTATGCATACTACATGCATACAGTCCAGTAGAAAGCTGTGCTGAAGTGTGTAAATGGATTAACACAGCATATGAAACCACATTCTATCTGTATATATATATTTCCATGTATATATTTCTTGCAAAGTGTTTGCCAAGAGGGAAAAATAAGCATGTGACTGGAATACTGATTCCACTGGTGGTGATGGTACCTGATCTAAAGAAATGGCTAGTAAACTCAAATTGTTATCAGTTCCTGCCTTCTAGGCAGCTATTTTTCAGTGCAGGATTTACCATAAAGATCAGAAAAACTGCTGGCAACTATCAACTTGTTATAAAAAAGACATTTAAATATCTTCTTCTATCTAGTTGTGATGTAGTGCAACTTACTTTAAAATGTAGCTATTGAGTGCACAAACTTGTTCAAGACCCAGAACTCCATTTAGCAGGTAAAATCCTGCTATGGCTTTAATTGTTTTAAGGTTTCTCTGATGATATGAGTCTGTGAAGGGTTGAAAGGGGATGGGAGGATGGGATGGACTGTGTTCTGGAAATTCTGTTTCCAAACTGTGGTAAGAGTGTTTCACTGGACATATTTGCACTGTCATTAACTAGCAGGAAAACACAGAGTAAATATTACAGACAGATAAAATACAGCAAGCTGCAGAAAAATATAAAAAGAACATTAAAAAAAAAAAAGAAAAGAAAGAAAATAAAATTTGGGTTGGAGGAGGTGTTGGACATTTAAAGCAGAGAAATAAATGGAATTATGTTTTTTGCTGTTTTCAGTTGGAGCAGCAGTGTAGATGTGCAGTCCATGTCGTGCTCACACTACACTGAGGGTGGGAATTGTGTATCTGCACCAGAGTCAATACTGAGACAATTGGATTGGGCTGATTTTGAAGATGGATTTTCAAAGCATGTTCTGTCCAAAGCAGGAAGCTGTGAGAAAATGTAGTTGCTATCAGCTGAGTTTTTGTTTCTATATCTTCTGTAGAGTGCAAAGTTCTTCAGGTTTCCATACTCATTCTCTCTACTTTTATCTTGTTTATTTTTGTTTCCCTCTACAATTCCTGGAGCTCTCTCTGTATTTCCAAGTATCTAATTCAGCTTTATATCTGTTTTAGCCATCTCTTTGTTACAGCTACCTTTCAACAAGCTGTTCTGCTGGAGTATCCTGCCTGAGAACTCAGCCCAACAGCTGAGAAGAGTGAGCTTGGCTGGATGAATGGATGCATGGATAGATAAACAGTTATCCAGAATAGCTCTTACAGCTGCCTCTTTTGGCAGACTATTTAAGCTGTCAGCCTGTGTGTATTTATAGCCTATTTATCACCCTGGTATCTGAACACCTATCAATTTAGCATTAGAAATCCAGTCCAAGTCTCAGTCCAATTGTGGAGACTCGCTGAATGTTGCTTGCTTGCTTTAGATGAGTAGAATAAAAGGTGTGATATCCAGCCATGTTTTGCTTTTTCCTTCCTAGTCTGTCATCTGAAAGCTTGATCTAGGACTTCCTAAACTATCAGGAAAGACTTTTTTGATGATTTCTTGGTTGTTCATAGCTCTTATTTGAAAAAGGTTTACCTCTTTCTGAAAAGGAATTTTTGTTAAAAAGTCTTGCAAAATTTCCAAACTAAAATGTTGATTTCCATTTTTCCCAATTAGTTTTTTACCCCCTCCCATTTCTTTTATCTGTGGAGGTATTTTTGGTTTTGTTTTTCACATTACTACTAGGGCAATATGTCAAAGAGAAAGTGAAGAGAGGGGTTTTTTTCTGGTAGTGAAAATGGATAACACTTTTCACCTGACAGTCAGAAATGCTAAGCTTTGGAAGTGAAGCTGTTCTACAGGATACTGAGCTGAGAGTCACCTAGAGAGGGGCAAAAGAAAATCCTAAACAAAATTGAAAGTGTCACTTCTGACACCTTGGCACTTGGGGTTTTTTTGATTTTTTTTTTTTTTTTTAATGGTTTTGCTTTGATTTGGGTTTTTTCTTTTGGTTGTTCGAGTTTTTTCCTACATGTAAGAAAAAGACTGACTGTATTTTGACCACCAAGACTGAGAGCAAGTTTTTCTTGCTTTTAGTTTTCGGATTCCCTGCCTTGTCCCACTGTGGGGCAGGGATGAGTAGACTGGGTGAGAGCTCAGCTGCCAAGCAGCCACAGCCCCCACCTACCCAACTTTGTGAACACTGTAAAAGGTCGAGTCTCTCCTGTTGGAGAGAAGAACTTGGTGCCAGCTCCTCCCTGCTATGCAACTATATTTACTGCTAACATATTTGCTGTATTTGCGGGCTCCTTGCAATAAAAATATAACGGGGAGAAAAGGACATGCATATAAATATAAATCTGTGAAGGTGTTAATGACAAGTTGTTCTCAGAGGAAAGAGCTGATCAATGTATAGGGAAGATGAAGGGGTGTGATCATGATCAGACAACAAGGTTAACAGTATCAATCAGGTCTCCTAAAATAGATGGAAGAGTTGCAGTTGCACGTCTTCAGCTACAACCTGGCCTTGTTTTCCAGCTTCAGATATAAAATAGCAATAAAGCATCCATCTACCTGACATCCTTTTATGTTCTCTTTCAATCATGGGCTGCAAAATGTTTCTTTTCAGGTTTACCCTGGTTTGACATCCCTGTTATTGCCTATCACTTTAAGGAGTTGAAAGGCTGGGGATTGATTTCATTTTCTTTCAGCTCTCAAGGTTTTTTTATGTGGAATCTGTTTCTCACTTGGTTTGCATTTCATCTAAGATAATGCTGGCTATCAGTGCTTGAATAATAATTGAACTGAAGCAAGCTGTTCAGCCTAAGGTCTCAAGCTGGGAAAGCTGTGTTTGTCATGTGTGGGTATTTCAAAAGAATTTAACATTCCAGAATTAAGTTGCAAGCAAACACAAAAGTAGGGGAAAATCTGTGTGGCTCTGGCTGTAGAGCTGCACCACTGCCTTCACTAGTTCCTCACTGAACATGAGCTAGCTCTTCATGTGGTTTCAAAATTTCCATCGGTGGTCTGTAGTAAAAAAACACTGAGAGGTAGGAAATTACATACTGGTCATTTTGAAACACGGATGAACCTTGTGGAATTGTTTTTCCCACCCCCTCAGATGCAGTTGAATGGCCATTTAATAGTTACCCTGCTTGAAATTGAGCTTTTATTTTGATACCATTAGCGCTGCTAAAATATAGATGCCGTTTGATCTTTTATAATTATGTTTCTACACCTTTAGTTGACAATAACACTCGACTATTACAGTAATCTCTGGTAATAAGTATTGCAAATTGTAGCTCAACTGACAGAAAAAACAAGCTTATTTTACAGTATAAATAGTCTGTAAGTGGACGGGTGACCATGCAATTTGAATATTGCTTATATTGAACATCACTGTTTGACACATCCTAATAGAATTTGGCAGCCCTTGGGAGTTAGAGATGGACAGTTTTGGGTTGCAGTTTGGGCTCACCTGCAGATTGATGATAAAGCACCAAGTACTCAGAAAGCAGCATGACTCAGCTGTGACTTGGGGGTAGAGGAGCAGAGAATTTTTCACTCCACGAAACTTAACAGATGTGAACAAAACTTCTGGATGCTGCTTTTTTTTCTTTTTTTTTTTTTTTTCCATTATATTGCTCTTTGAGCCATTCTAACAGTTTATGTTCTATGCAATCCATTTTTTCTTTGTCTTGGGAAAAAATGTTTTAATGGTCCAAATAGTAATCACATCTTGTGAGTCACAATCTGATGGTTCGAAAACAGGGGTTAATTAAAAATTTGCAGACTGTTTTTGAAAAGCTTTAACTTTCTTCTGGCATATTTCATCCAGACATGGCAGTGAAAATTCACCAATATATAAACACTTTTACATATTTTACTGGTTATTCACGTGCCCAGTTACTGTGTTGCCAGTTAGATGATGTGATTTCTATGTGCTCTGGAGATCAGTGACAATGAAGGATGTGTTAAATATTAAGGAAAGGTCTCTCTATGAGAGATTCTGCCATTTGCATAAAAGATGCCACAAGACACAAAAGTGGAAGTTAATCACAGAGGTTAAACCATAAAAGAAAAAGTCATGCTTAGAAAGAGAGAGAGAGACTCCTGTTGTAGTTATCTATGAATTTATGATACTGCTGATGGGTATCTTTTAAACTTCAGAATTAATGAGCACCCTGAGGACAATGAATGACAGTTGGTTAAAAAGGAATAAAAGAGTGAATGGGCACTACGGAATATAGAGGTTTTTGCTCTGCAGGGGTAGGCATGCTAAAATCCTTTTGCTGATAAATATCAACTAACTTCTGTTTTGAAAAACATTATGCTTCAGCCAAAATAAAAATTACACCAACAAGTACATTATAGCCACCACAGCTTAGGTCCATTATTATGTAAAAGAAAAGAGGTAAGTAGCATAACTTAAACCAAAACCCCGAGCTTTTTCTTTACCTTTGAACTTCAAGGACAAATGCCAAGCTTTTAAATGTTGGATTTTACCCAAACTGTTAGTGACATCCTTTTCTGGAGAGAGGAGTGGAGCTGGGCTGCACTGGCACTGCACTTTGCTGTGTACATCGAGTTAGGACTGTGACTCTTGAAATATCCCCTGCTGGGCAAGTGACTGCAGAATCCTATAATCCAGGGACATTTGCAGCCTTCCTGAACTGTTAAAACGTTGTTATTCAGTGTGCAGTACTTGCTTAGCACTTCCTTTCTTAGGTTTCCTGCTTTCAGCAGTGCTCATGTTGATCCACATGATCTTGGAGGGTTGGTGAGGTGCTGACCAGCCTCAGGCTGGCATTTATGTTAAGAGTCTGAGTACAAAGTAATGTTAGTCACACCTACAACAATCCTCCAGCTATTCAAAATTCAGAATCCAAAGTTCTGCTTTTCCAGAGGTTGCAAACCTGTGCCTGGGCATCTCCTGGTGGTGGATGGTCCTGTCATGGTGCAGGGGTTTGAATTCAGCTTCCCTCTCCTGGGAGCACACACTTCATCATCACCCTCGTGCAGATTTGTGGGTTGCACCTGGTCTCTTCTCTGGCTGTACCAAACCAGTGGCCATAAATATGTCAGCAGCCCATCAGTAAGTGACTTTTTTAGGTTTTTACCTGCCCTGTGGAAGAAGGGAACGTTGTATTTTATGGAGTTGTCTCAGTCGAATAACAGTGGTTTTTTTCTCCACACCATATGCCTTCATCTTTGCTACATTTAAAGAATAATCTGGCAATTGCATGCAATTTTTCAGCTTACACACTATATAATTGTGAAAGCCATTTTAATTTGCTGAAGTTTTTTCCCTGCCTCTAGAAAAACTTTTCTTTTAGCCTTTAAAACATGAGCTCAGCGATTTATTGAAAAGCTCTGAATGAGTGACATACTCGTTTTAATCTCACTTGTCTGTTCATTCCTCTGCCTTGTCATGAGAAGCCCTCTTTCATAGGGGTATTTTTTCCTTATCAGTGCTGAGGAAGTGCCTTGCTGATTAATATAAATTGCTGAGATTTCCCTGTTATGATGGGGTTAGAGAAGTAATTTCAACGAGCCCCATACTTTTTGAGTCTCAGGCTGGTCAGTTTTTTCCTTGCCAAGACCAACTTGTGACAGGTGAACAAGCAGATGAATATGTAACTGCAGCAAGTAGGACAAAATCTTCCCTGCCCTTGCAGGAGGGAGTTCAGCTGGTGAAGAGGAGGAATGTCTGCAGTGTTGCTCTGGCTGGGCTGTGTTATCAGGGTGAGCAGCATCTCTCAATCACAGCAGCCAAGGTGATCTCCCAAGGCAGCAGAGGGGTTAACAAGAGGGTAATTGTCACCTTCTGATCTTGAATTTGGTATGACCACTTCTGGAGAACTGTGTTTAGCCCCAGAGTCCCTGGTACAAGAAGGAAAACAGCAATTTGAGAAGGTCTCAGGTGAGACTGTGTGAGACTGCTGTGACTTTCTAAAGGATCTCAGTTGGTTCAGTTGGTCAAGGAAATAGTTAAGAAAGAACCAAACTATTTTAGATTAGTATTGCACAGAGAACAGAAATGTGATATTAGAGGGCTTTGCAGTCCAGCTGAAAAAGGTATCTAACAACTGGAAGGTAGAAAAAATTGGGAGAAAGACAGTGGTTAACACTGGCAAAATGTGCCACAATCAAGGACAGATATTCTAAATTACAGTGGTAGAACTTGACTTAGTATCAAATTCGAGCACGCATTAGTTCCAGGAATATCAGAGGTATGAAAGTCTTTTAAAAAATCATCCACAATATGCCTTCCACCTCATTCTTTCATTCTTCCATTCTTTTTCCTCTGGGATAACACTGCATGTCCAGACTCCCCAGCTGCTTCCCTTTCTGCTAGGCACAGAGTCTGTGTTGGATATCTGGTGCAGCCTGATGATTGGGTTTGATCTGAGTGCAGAAATAGCAATATAAAATGTGAGAGTCATTATTTGATTTTTTTTTTCTGGGCTTTGAAGCTGCTGTCTTAGAGGACAAAGGAGAATAGAGGCACATGAGGGCATTTTTTATTCTTTTTTCATACCAGCCACAGATCCTACTTGACAAACAAATCTGTGCTAGTGTTAGGTTTGAAGTGTTATCATTAGACTGCCTTACTAGTAACATCAAGGTATATAAAGCCTTCTGTCCAGATTCCTACCTTAATTAAACATGGAGTTTTAAAAATAATCATTCCTGAGGCCCATTCCTTCAGTGTACAATTTACTTACACTCATTGCATGGATGTCTTGAAAACAATCCTTTCTTCTGCAGTCTCCTGAGCCTTCTCCAGGCCTATGGATGGCAGCTATGCTGTGATTCTATTTTTTTTTAATAAAGGTGGTTGAGTGCCTGCAGTACTTCATGCTTAGAATTGAGAAAAAGGCAATGTGCTCCCAGCAAGAATCAGAATATTTAATCCCCAGGGCTAGCAGGTGTGGTGTCTATGTCTTTATTTATTTCTCAGGAGGTTTTAATGTCTTGGGTTCCTTTTCCAAAGCAGGGATGTTTGCACTAGGTATATTTTTTTTATGATGAGGAGATTACAAACAAGACCATTCCATTTTCATTAGCTACATCTCTGCCTGTCCTGACATATTCTGATGAATACCCCCTAGAATTTCAGCAGCAGCAACAACAGCAAAAACTATCAACTTGAGGTTTCTTAGCAGGTTGAGAAACAGGGGAGGAGCAAAAAAAGGAATATTCTAAAAGTACATTGACTGTGGCAGAATTGGGGTCTGCTTCTGATTATCAGAACCAAAAGCACACTTGAGAAATGGGTGGGAAATGATTTATGTTCTCAGACACACAGTTTGTACATCCTCTCTTGCACGAATTTCCAAAAATGTGAAACTCCTCAGTGTGAGAGCCACTGTGATTTTAAAGCTTCAGCTGATCTGTGTGTAAATGGTATAAGGCAGCAGCCAGGAGGGCTCCTACAACTTTCTCAGCAGTGCTATTTGCTATTTGGTCTGAGCCCTCAAAATAAGTATAAGCAATTCCTGCAAAAAAAATATTAGTGGCTAGACAAGCCTTTGCCTTTTAAGTATTTCCAAAATTGCTCCATACAATTATATATCTGTCCCAGTGTTTCTGTCTCCAGCAGTGGAGAGTATTAGATCCTGGAGAAAAGTGCTAAAACTCCCACAGTGGACAATTATGGAATAAGCTGCTCTAAGGAAAACTTCTTTCCTGACCACAGGATGCCTTGAAGTATTTCTGTTCTGTTTAATGTAATTGGAGATCTTCATATTAGACCTATAAATGCCAAATCCCTTTATTAATCCCTCTGCAAGATTAGTTCTTTTGAAAGTCAGTTCTGCACAGTGGCTGTTCAAAAAAGTAGAAATTCAACTTTTAAAAAAGCATCTTTCTGTTTTCAAAGCAGGACAAGATCTAACTGATAATTTTAAAATGTACTTTTCTTTATGACTAGCCTGATATATTCCAGTTGAAAGACAAGCATGATCATTCATGCTGGTTGTAGGAAACTGAATAAATTTTGCTGCTTCTAGAGGGAATATTCTTGAGACTTCTTTTTAATGTTGCTGGTTTTTTATTTACCTGTTCCAGGTATTCCTGTAATTCTTTGTGTAACACTCATTCCCTAATCCTTTGAACCATACCTCAGATGCTCTCTTCAGAGCATTATGCACCTTTTTTCTTTTCTGCAGGTTCATGATCTAAGTTTTAAACATCTAATTCACTGCTAATCTTTATAAGAAATAGGATCATAAATTCAGGCATTAAAGATAAATATTAGGTAAATTATGAGGCTAATGTGTTCCCAACTAAGTAATTTTCTGATAAGCATTGACATTTTAGAAGACATTTAATTATTGATGTGCAATAGATTGGGAATGATTAATCAAAAGGGTATTGTAAGTTCAAATGGATATAAATTGTAAGTTTTATAATGCTGACATTATTTCATTTACTAGGACTTTAGGTTAGTAGTCATCTTGGATTAGACAATGTTGGGGAACACTGTGGGAATATTAATTTTTTTTTCTGACATCCCACAGATTCTGAACTGGCAGGAACAGGCCACAGGTGCCAAGTCTAAATCCTATGCTGAATTTCAATATAAATGCATGCCTGAAAGACTGTTTAACATGTGTAATGGTGTCAAACACAAGCAATCTTTTAAAAGGAAATTACATTGACTTCAGTTTTCAGGACTGGTGGGGAGGTGGTGTTTAACCTTCTAATGATCTTACAAGCAAAAACTGTGTTGTACCATAAGGTGGTGAAAAATACCATCATCTATTTTTATATCAGATGGCATATTTTAAGGTTACACTGAACAGTATAGATGATTTTGCTAACACAATTTTTTCTCTGATAGTGTAGTGCTGATGCTGCTTTCTCATGAATATGTAACAGCATAAGGAAAGAGCTGGACAGTATGCCTTCTATATTAAGAAATCTATTTTCTCATCATTGTAAAACACAAATATGTTCCTAACAGAACTATCCATACTGTAAAGTGTGTTTAACTCAGCTGTTACACACTGGTTTTATGCAAAAACACTGTTCTTGTCTATTCAGGTTCTGAACATGCTGTTTATTGCACATGCTGTGTGCTATCTGACAGCTCCACTGCTGTTAGGGTTGGGGCTGTGGTGATGATTTCTCAGCCCTTGTGAAGGTTGTAGAAAGATGTGGCCTTTCAACTCTGAAATTAGTTTGGGTTTCAAAGTCAAACTCATCTCTAAAATGCCTTTTCCAGCTCAATAATCAGCTTGCTAAAAGTCTTCTAGGTTAGTACAGTACCAAATTGTGAATCTAAAGCTTAAAAAAAATAAAAAACACCCAAACAAACAACACTAAAAAAATCACCAAATCACGAAAAAAATGGAAACATTTTAGTGCCCTTCATGGATTATTTTTTTTTTTTAAGTGAAAATTGAGATGCAGTTTTAACTAGAGAATCTGTATTGAGCAGTTTGGTATTGTCCCTCAATCTGACTTGATCAATTATTCAAAGCAGATAGGAAGCCCACTCTAAGGACCTTGGATTATCTGTTCCCTTTAGTGTATTGGGGTAATATTGCTTTTCCCACAGCTTCCATGGCAACTGAGGAATATTTAGAGGTTCAGTTCAGTGGCACACATCTGTGATAGCAAGAAGAAGACAGTGGCTCCCTGACAGTAACATCTCTGTTCTCAGTTAGCCTAGGGAACAAGCCAATGGAAGAAATGCCCCATTTCTGCCACAGCTCACAGTGGTCCTGGGTTTGCCAGCATCTTGTGCATGGAAGTATCAGTGACTTCTTAAGCATTTTTTTCTTTCCCATTTTTTCTTTCCCACCAATTACTGAATGGTACATTGGGAAACAAACATATCCAGACGTGTATCAATGTGTATCATCTTTTTGCCTTTTTTTTTCTTGGAATATTTTCTTGACAGTGACAGCTGTACAGCCAATATTTTGTTTAAAAAGGTCATGTCCTTAATATGGCAGACTTCAGCCTTTATGATAATGAAAATTCATGTAATTTTTTTATTACTATGATATCTGCACAAAGACTATGATAGCATCTTCAGTCTGGAAGAATTAAAGATCAAACATTTTAGATTTTGCTGAAAGATGTTCAGTAGGTCTTACCTATGGGTTTATAATTTTCAGTAAATTTTTTGTAGTGGTGGGCTGAACATTGCAGTAAGACAACTGGTTTTTGGGGTTTTTTTGTCCATTTCCATTAATAGAAGGAATATGTTCCAAGGGTGAAGATAAGTGGTAATTTTAAAAAATTGCATCAAATTGCATTTTTAGAAGAGACATGTTTCTGTATCAAAAATCACCCAACAGCCTAAAATATTCAATCTGGTTAGAAGTTATTTAACCATGACTGTGTAACAAACCTTTCTGTTCTTTAGCTATTGACATGGGATTTTTTAAAAAATTTGTTTGACTTTCTGTATGCTTTCTTCAGGCTCATTGTGCCTTTGAAACCACAGTTGTACAATGACACAATTTTGAGCTGGCAAGTTCTCTATGAGTGTATATATTTTTAAAGATGTGCAAGGAAGATCTCCCTTGTGATCTTGAAGATGTGTGTGCAGATGCCTTTACAGAGATTCCTAATGGTCTGCTGTGATTCTTTGATGATCAGCAGGTCTGTTCCTGATGTCTGAAGTTGAGTTATCACTTTGATAGTGGCCTTTTCCTGTAGGCATTACTCCATTTTTCAGGGGGGTGTGCTCTTCTCTCAACTGTGTGCTTGAACTGCTTTGGTGCAGGTCAGCATGGCTGGGATTTTGCTCAGGGTCTTAGCTTAAATTTGGATAAACAATGATTCTGTTAACCACAAAACAATCATGTAATACAATGGAGCATTAATTAAAGCAGCAAACAGTAGAGAAATAGAATTCCCTCCTGTGCACCCTGTGGTCACCTGGTGATGAAAGCATTGAACACCCAGGACTCACTGAAGGTGAAGGGTAAGATGGTGTGTGATGAGGACATTTGATGCTTAGTGTCACCCCAAACACAGTTCTGGTCTCTAGGGTTAGAGAATTCAACTGTCATGATGAACCAATGTCAGGGAAAGATTTGAAACAGCAATCAATACTCAGTGGAATAAATCTTGGGGGTTACATATAAGTTAGTATACAGTAATTTTTAAATTGCCTATTTTAAGGCATGAAATGCTAAGATTGGTTCAGAACTTCAGAAAACACTGCAGAAGGTATCATGATAGTTACTGTATTTTATTTAGATAGTTGTCTTCTTTTCTGCTTGTTTATTTTAAGAACTTTGAAGCTTAAAAAAAAACCCACATACTTTCATGCATATTTAAGTTGTTCTGTGGGGAGTGAATCTTGTCTCCTAGAAGCAAAAACTACAAGCTACACATTGAATTTGGTCAGATTTAACTTCAGATTTTTGTTTAAGCTTCTCTCTGCAGGGATCAGATGGACACAGTATTCTGAAGTGGGCTGCATTTATCTAAAGAGGTTTTTGCTATTTTCCTGTGAAAAGGCTTACAAGCACAGAGCTCATGAATTTGGAATGGGGAAAAATACAGAAAAGAGTAAGCATTTTGCACTTGAGAAATATTGGTGTATTCAAGGATGGCCTTATTTACCAGTAGAGATTTTCTACTTCCTTTCCTCTTAGAGACCATGAATTGTGGCTTAATACTGCTGATCTATTGCCTGGTGTTTGTGGTGCCTGGCTGCATGGGGAGGTGCAGGGGGCAGTGTGCCTAGCTGAAGGCAATCTAGGAAGGACTCATTCCAGTGCTGCTGAGTTAAAATTAATCTGTTTAGAGAGAGAATTTGTCTTACCACTGTTCTTTAAACAGACGAGAAAAAGCCACTTCTGTGAAGGGTTAGAGGCTTTTCAGTAGTCAGAGTTGTCAGCCAAGTGAGTGCTCTGTTTGCTTTCCCTCTGCAGGGGCCTGTGTGCAAAGTGGAAATTCAAGGTTGAAATGGGATCTCTGCAGTCATTTATGTGGAAGTTGTACGATGATGCTCCTAGATGAAAGAGTACATAAAAATTCATAAGATACATGAGGAGCAAATTTCATTAATATTTATCAGCCTTCTTCTTTGTGGAATATACAGATGTTAGCTCATTGTTGCATTTAAATGCAGTATACTCAAGACAGGAAAAAAGTAATGGGCAGTAAATTCCAGCAACCTAATGCTTCTGAGTACATGGAGCCAGCACGATGGCATCCCTGCTTTTAAAACAGGGGATAATACTCTTTTTCTCACATGAGTTTGTGAAAACTAATCAACTTTATTATCATACCAAGTTAAGTATGGCATTAAAGCACTTTGTTTTTTAAGGGTTTCCCTTCAGACTTTGCCAATTGCTTACCATTGCAATGCCAGCAGGACTGGAATATTAAACTCTGGTGGTAAGGCACTATTTCTGTTAACATACCTGGGCTTTCATCTACTGTGCTCTCTCTGAGTGAGGACAAAAGTTCAACCTGTAGCTCATCATTCAGTGCTGCTTCAGAAGTGTAGCTGAAGGGGATAGGGTTATTTGGAGTTACAAATGTGCTAAAGCCTATCAAATTCTGCTGTGGCTACTCATGTTGTCATGCTAGGGGGTAATTACTTGGAACCAAGGTTCTTGGCAGATATACTTTGTGCCATACCAGAAAAACAGGCAGAGCAGTGCAGTGTAATAAGCAGTTTTGTATAACACATTGTTCCAATTAGCTTGTGCCAGGACTTATTAACAGCACGTTCTCCCATTTTTTATCTCCCAGCCAAACACAACAGTAATACCCCTGGAAAACACAAGAGAACAATTACAACCAATCCATCAGCTCTTACCAAATGACAACACATAATCAGTTACTGAGGAGTCCTGCATTGTTTGTGGTGACTGATGGGGCTACCCTGGAGTAAAACCAGGGTGTGAGCAGCCTTACTGTGGCAATCTTGCTTGTGCCTCAAACTCAGCATTTTTACCTGGCAGGGTTCTCACCTGAGACTTTCTTGAACAAAAAAGCATTCTGCTCTCCCTGGATGTGGAAAAGATACCACCACCTAATTCCATATCAAAAGGGCCTATATTGGTTGAGAAATTCACATAATGCCACCAACTTTTTGTGATGCTATCTGCAGTCATCATTCCCTGTAGGTATTTGTTTTCATGACAGCCTCCAGGAGCCCCCTGGTTTTGCCTTTTGCTTCTCTCTCTCCTTGGCTGCTGCAAGTCCTGGCTGCTTCTGATGTTGGTTTCCAACAGTGCATGCCCTCTCTTTGGAGGTTTTGGTTGAGAAAATTCAATAGCTATTAGGAGAATTTCTCCCCAGCCCATGTTTTAGATCAGATATTTGTGCAGATCCAGGATATACTGAAGTGCCAGAAACATCTGTGTGAATTCCTGCTAAGTGGGCCCTCCAGTTTCACACTGGATTACTGTCAGCTGTAAGATAGAAGCTAGACCCATACACATTCTCCAGGCTATCCAGCAGACTTCAGAGAATTACAGCATTAATCTCTATGTCAAAGGTGGGAAAAAATTAAATAAAACAATCAAAATTGATGCAGTTCTCCCCACAGCAGAGGCCAGCTCTAATGGCCTGTCAGAGGCACAGAACTGTGCATATCAGACCTGGGCAATGCTCACTGCACAACAGGCTGTTGCAAAAATAGTACCAGAGGAGCAGTTTCAAAAAGCCCTAAGGGGAAAAAAAATAATCAATGATCTAGAAAAACAGAGTTGAAGAAATGATGATAGGACTGTAAGAGTCCTGAAGGAATAGAGGACTCTGACCCACAGAGGATTTTAACTAAATGGCTGCTTAGTTGATTGGATTTACTTGGGGACAGAGGGGCAGAGGAGCAGGGAGGAAAAAAGCTTAAATGAAGCTAGATGGAGAAAAGATTCTCTAATAGATCAGACTGAACAATAGTAAGAGCTTTATTACAGTCTTGTTAAAATTCCCCCAGCTGAACAGTTATTCAGTTATCATGTTAAGCTCCCACTATAGCATGTTCCTAAGGGGATTTTTTTCAGTCTCAGAGCTTGTATTCATGCCACAGTAGAAACAAATCAGTATTTCTCCAGTTTATGTGCCAAGGGAAGACTGAACTCGTTCCTTGTGAGACATCAGCAGAGCTGTGCAGAGCTCATCAGCCCAAAAAGAGCCAGGTTTAAACCATGTAGATCAGACTTCTGCAGCTATCTTTTCATCCAGCCATAGTGTGTGTTTTTAATTTCTTGCTCTTTCCTGTGTACACCCAATTTGCTTTGTTTCTCTGCTGTGAATGTCTCCCTCTGGTTTTCCATCATTGAAAGGCATGTGTATGTGATTCATCCCAGCAACTCTTGGATCTCATTTTTTAAAACCTGCTACTAAGAATTACTGCTTTGCATTATCCCAAATACCTTCCACTGCTCCAAACCTCAGTCTCCCTCCTCCCTTCTCTTCTGAACACTTCAGTGTGGCTGCAGCTTGAGAGCATTCTGGTCTTACAGGAGGGCACTTCACCTCAAGTGATGGCTCTCCAGCTTCAATGATCTTTCTCCTTCTCCAGCCAGGAGAATAAGTGGCAGAATCCCCAATGTCTGGGGTTGCCTGCCTGTGCACCAAGGTGTTGCTAAAGGAGCACTCACTGCCTTCCTTCAGCCCTCCTGCACAGGCAGGTTTGTGGAGCTGTCACTCTGGGTCTAGGGGGAGAGGGGTTGGGTGTTCCTCTGCCAGTGCAAAGCTAAACCATGCTGCAGAGGATGGTGGCAGATGAAAACGTGTCAGCAGATGGCAAGCTTCTGCTGCTACTGGTTTATTTGTTTCCATAGCAAAAAGCATGTAGGAAAAAATACCTTTGGTCAACTAAGCACAGGGTGCCATGTGGATTCTTTAGGGCAGCATTTTACCTCTTTGTGAGAGTCATAATGGCTCAGTTTGCCATGGGATATCAGCAAGGAGGTTCAACCAGATGACCTCCAGTAGTGAATTATCAGTGATGTTTATATAAATCCTTTCTGTCCATAATCTTAGTAGCAACGCTCTGAAATTGTTCTTTTTTTAAAATATAGCACATTCATAAATTATTAATTCTTAAAAATTACTAGTAGAAATGTTTCTGAGTTTGCTTTAGTGCTTTGTAGAATGCAGATGGACCATTATGCTGACAATTAGTTTATGAGACTTGGAAATATGGGGGTGAAGTCTGAATTTAAATACTGATATCGGAATTAAGCTTTGCTTCAACAAAGACAATTCATTATAGTTCTTTTGGAAATGCTGCAATCTGTTAAGGCAGAAATTGCATTAAAATACACATATCAAATATGTATTAGATAAATCCTAAGACTGAAACATGCAAATTTTGGAGCTTGTAATTGCAATTTTTGTTTTTCCTGATGTCTATTGATTTCTTTTGATGACACCAAATTTTCCTCTTCTGATCTTTTAACGCTTAAAAACCAAAATGTAGAAGTACCAGGGTTAGTGCATTATCATCAAATCTTCAGTGGATTGTTCTGTTGAACCAGTGACTCACCTCACCTTCAGTATTTACAAAGAACATTTGGTATATCTCAGATATTAAGGAAAGTAAATAGGCATATAAAACCAATTTCCAGTCAAATGTCATTTGAGACTTTGGAATAAATATTGCATTATTTTATGAACTATCATTTATTATTTGCACTGAATAAAAATAAGACTTTGACCTTCAGTGATTCAGTTGTTTTCTAGGACACAATGAAGGTTTTAGTAAATGAAATTTAATGGTCTAGGACATGGCTAAAAAGATGTGCAGATACAGACTGTAAGGAAAATGCTAATTATCTTAAATTTAATTACAGAAAAAAAATCATGATGAGAATACATAAAACCCCTTGAAATGCAGCCAAAACATTTTCCAAAGAACATTAAAAATGATTGCTGTTTACTAATCACAGATGATGTAGACACAAAGCTGCAGCGAGGAACACGTTTATATTTCACCTATGTGGGTAGCAGTAGAGCATCCAGGCCAGATGCAGAGAAAACTGGGACCTGGATGTTATAGAAGAGTAATTTGTTTGAGGCTGAAGCACAGACTACCCCATTACCTCCAAACTGTGCCAGCTGAGCGTGGCAACAGCCTCCATACATGACAAATGTCTCCACCTCACCCATGGGTACTGGTGCACACAAAATGGCATGATCCTTGTGAGGAGTCCTGCAGCTTTCAGTGGGCTCCTTTTGTGTTTAATGTCAAGTCTGAAGAGTACAGGTAGAAGAGAAATGGTGGTGCATGACAGCAGCATTACCTACCCAATAACTGTGGGTGTTCAAGGATTACTCTCTCTTACATGTAGCTGGGAGCTTCCTTCATCATGGCAAAGATGAAAAGTGTCACAACCCTGCATTTTCAGACAAGAAATACTTGGGAGCCAGGGGTGAAGCAGAAAAGTCTGTTTATTGAAAGAATTGGGTTTGTGACAATTGATTTTCATCTCAGGATTCTGACTTCCAGTTCCCTTGCAAGTACTGCTAATTTCTAAAAAGTCTCATTCTTATGTTGTTTTATCCCAACCTGAATGTTGCCTATTCAAACTGAATCCCAGAATGCTGAGTTTTGTCCCTATTAAATGTAATATTTGATATATTTGATAAATCACTAAATTCAAACAAGGATTAAGTCATTCTAAATTATAGTTTCCTTTCAGGACTGTTGCTTAAACCACTTTTTTACCCCCATTCCACTAAGGAAAACAAGTGTAGGTAATTGGGATGTCTGATTGGCTTCCAGTTGTCCTTCCTAGTTTTAGATGAATAGAAAGAAAATAAAAGTATCCACAGAGACACACTAATGATAATGGATTTGGCTTCTCATTCCTGTTTAATATCCAGCTGTTTTGTTTGAATTTTTATTTTCTCTAAAATGCTGCTATTTCTCAGACTGCTAGGTAATCTAAACCTAAACTTCCCAAATCAGAAAGTGAGGTAAGTACAAATGATACAGTAAGGCAAAGGAGAAACCTAAGGTAATTCAAGGACAATCCTGAGACAATGGGATCAGGATCATCTTTCTGATGGTCTGTAGTACAGTACCTGAAAGTACCACCTCCCTCATCCCACCCATTTCCTTTTTTATCATCTGGATAGAGGAGTTGATTACACCTTTTAAAGTGAGGAAAGGATAGAGGCCTGAGATCCTGCAGGTGAGAAGGGCAGTGCTGGAAAGGAAGGGAGTGACCAGGGGGGCAGAGCAGTGCAGGTGAGCCTTGGTCCTGCATCCTGCACGTGCTTTCTGCTACCAGCTAGAGCTGGCCTGTCACTAACCCACCCCTGACATCTGTTGAAAAACCTGACTGGAGAGTAATGACCCACAGACTGCAGTTAGCAACCCTTGTGCAGCCTTGGCTGTGGATTTGGCATGTGCCTCAAGATGTTTTCAAGGAGCTTTTGTTCTGACCTCTTAAGCAGTGAGTGCTGTCAGCTGGTGTGGGGCTGGCCCCCATGCCCAAGTGGGAACAAAGGCAACTAGGGGGGCAAAACAAGTACCTGTCAGAGCCCCTGGAAGGCTGCTTGGCCTGGTGTGTTTGGGGAGAAAGGATTCATTATAATTTAGGCAAATCAGAAAACACTGTGGTTCATGGACCTTTCAGGCTGTGCAACAGATGGTGTTGTTTTGGCTGGCACAGGAGGCAGGTGTTAAAGCAACTTCCAGAGATAATGGAGCTGGAAGCAGCAGAGTTGAAAAAAGTATGGAGAATTAGAAGGCATAAAACATTTATATGGAGAAAAGGAGAAGAGGAGTTTTGAAACTAAACTTGGACTTTAAAGGCAGCCATCTGACTTGTTCACTGCTTCTGGACAGAGTCACTGGTGACTGGGAAAAGGGAAGTATTGCATGCATTTTTTAAAAAAAGGTAGAAAGGAAGATCCTGGGGACTACCAACCTGTCAGACTCAGCTCTGTGCCTGGGAAAGGCATGGAACAAATCCTCCCAGAGGACATGCTACAGCAAATGGAAAACAGGCACGATTCAAGACAGCCAGCACAGCTTCACCAGGGGCAAGTCCTGCCCAAACAATTCAGTGGCCTTGTACAATGGAATGACTATCTCATGGACAAGGCAGAAGCCTTGTCATCTGTCTGGAATTTGTAAGGTCTTTGACAGAGTCCCCCACAGCATCAGTCTCTGTGTTGGAGAGATATGGATTTGAGGAGTGGACTGTTTGGTGGATGAGGACTTGGTTGGAGGCCACAGCTCAGAGTCCAGAGGGACAGCAGTGACAAGTGGTGTCCCTCAGGGATCCCTGTTCAGACCACTGCTACTAAAGGTCTTCATCAGTGACATAAACAGTGGGAGCAAGTGCCCCCTCAGCAAGTTTACAGATGACACCAAGCTGGGTGGTGCAGATGGCACACCTGGAGGATGGGATGCCATCCAGAGGGACCTGGACAGATCTGAGAAGTGGGCCCATGGGAATCTCAAGCAGTTTAACAAGACCAAGTGCAAGGTGCTGGACCTGAGTCAGGGCAATCCCCCATATCAACAAAGGTTGGGGGAAGGACAGATAAAGAGCAGCCCTGCCAAGGAGGATTTGGAGGTGTTGGTGAATGAGAAGGTGGGACATGAGCTGAAAGGCACATTTGTGTTCTAGAAAGCCAATTGGATCTTGGGCTGCATGAAAGCATCAGGGTGAGGGAGGTGATTCTGCTCTTCTACTCCACTCTCATTAGACTCTCCTTGGAGTGCTGTGTCCAGCTCTGGGCTCTTCAGCATAGGAAAGACAAGGACGTGTTGGAGCAGGACCAGAGGAGGGCCATGAAGGTGGTCAGAGGGCTTAAGAAGACAAGCTGAGAGAGTTGGCCTTTCTCTAGTCACAGAAGGCTTATAAAAAAGATGGGAACAAACTTTTTAGCAGAGCTTGTTGTGAAAGGAAAAATGGTAGTTGTTTTACACTAAAAGGGGGTAGATTTAGACTAGGTCAAAGAACTATATTTCTTACAGCAAGAGGGGCAAAACACTGCAACAGTTTGCCCAGAGAGGTGGTAGATGCCCCATTCTGGAAACTCAGTCAGGTTGGACAGGACTCTGAATAACCTGATCTAGCAGAAGATGTCAGGTGATCTTTAAAGGTCCCTTCCAACCCAAACTGTCCTATGATTCTAGAAGGAAAGGAGATGGCATGATCTGCCTTGGGCTCCCTCGGGAATGGTGTAAATTGCTTGTCAGGACCTAGACATTGTAGTGATCATCTTTTATTGCTGATGTTTGCCATCCTCATATATCACTGAAAGAAGAGATTTGCTGTCTGGGATAAGTAGAAGTTGTGAAAAACGGGTGTAGATGATCCCTGTGCATGGTGACATTAATCTACCAGAGCAGAGACTCCTCATTCTGCAGAGGATCTTGTCTCCAGAGATTAATCCCAGCCTGTCATTTCTGTGGCTTGTTTCTGTCATCGAATCTCAGGTTATAAAGCCTTGCTGGGCACACCTCTTCCAAGCCATAACTCCTGCTCTGATGGTGAGCCTAGCCTGACCTCTCCAGTGTCTGCTTCACTCCTTCACTGCAGTGTCCAGGGTGGATCACAGACCTGCTGGGCTGCAAACCCTGGGGGCAGGTGCCCACACAGGGCCAGGCACTGCCTGAGAAGCCTGCCCTGGACCTGTTTAGATCATGGTCAGCATTTGCTGCTGTGACCAAAAAGTGATGGCTAGCTAACAGTACTCATTTCCTGATTAATTTAATGCTTGCTTGACTGCAACTGTGAGGACATACCTGATATTCAAGTGATGGTCCCAAGGCTTGTGGAACAGGCTTAATAGAAGGGCAATATTGCATCTTATTAACTCTCTATTCACATTAATTTGCCCCTTGGCAAATACCTGCTGCTAGTATGCCCAATTTATTTTGTGATTCAGGCATAATTTCCCACAAAGGGACACTTGAAATAAAAAAAACCAAAAAAACAAAAGGGCTGTCACATTCTGTGGGAGTAAAGAAGTGCTGGATGCAACTGCACAGTTTCCTTCCAGGTCAAATACAGATACTCTTGCAACCTCATCAGGTCAAACAAGCCTTAAGAATGCTGAGAGCAGCATGTGTGATGCACATACAGTCGTTGGTGTGCCCAGCTTCAGAGCCCCCAACTGAGAGAATTACTTTTTAGGTATTGCTTTCGAGCTGTAATTTCAAGGGTTATTTCTTCTTCTTCTTCTCTGTCTTATTTTAGTTAAATTTATTTTCATTTCATTGTGATGTATTTCATCATTGTTACAGCAAAAGTAAATAGTAACATGGTTGCTATAATAGTTGCTATGTACAGATGATTAAAGTAGAAAATATTATTCTACTCATTTCCTTTCACTAAGTTAATGAAGAGCCATTGAAAGTCTCAAATGCCACTTACTGTTTAAGATGCACTCTGTGATTGTGTCAGCTGCTCACTTGGCAGATAATATAAAGAAATATGAGCTATGTGTCCCAGTTAGGGAACTGTAATGATACCTGGGTTATTGCATCATGGGGATTCTCTTTCTCCAAGGATTGGCGAGAATAGATTTTGCAAAATATTTTAGAACTAGAACTCTTTTTACAAATTTGTCAATCACTTGACCTGCTCTTGAACATATGCATGGATTATAACCAGCATTTATGGATGAGCAGAAAAAATAATCTAGGAAATATGACATCTCTTTTCTGATTTAGACTGCTGCAGTTAGCACTGAATGTTGGTTATCATCTGCTAAGAAGATTGATGCTCAAATTGTCTAAACAGGCAACTAGAAGTATCCCTTTACAAAGAGAGCTACAAAACTGCTCATTTTCCATTGAATGAATAATATGTATTTGTATCATTCTTGAAGCATGGTTCTATATTTTAAGTAATTGAAGTATTTTAAGTAACAGCAATCCACTGTTTGAACTATCTCTGGTCTGTGCATACTGGTTTTGGCTCTATGCTGCCTGGTATTCCCAACCCCAGAACTTTCAACATTTCAGACTGATGTATCAAAGGACAAAATAAACTCAACACCCACCCCAAGGGGAAAAAAAATAATCTTGCATAGAAACACAATGCAAAGAATATTTAAACTGGTTTTTTGTAGGGCAAAATGCTTACAGATTTCTTTTAAATTGTCAGTCTGCATAAAAGCATAGGTGTTTATGCTTCATTTCTTGTTGTCTAGTCAAGCAGACTTTCCCTTCTTTCAATTTGCAGTTACTATAATAGGAGCTCTGAGGAACCCTTTGTAATTTAATTTGACATGTAATTTATATATGCTGCACAAATTTAGAATATGTGGCTCTTAAAACACACTAAAGGTCTCAGTCTTACCGAGTTTTGCTAGGCAAAGAAGGATGAACAAAATAATCTCATCATGAGCCTTTGGAAAAGTCAAAATATATTCTTTCTTCCAAGTAGTGCATTTGTCTTGCCTCTGGCCTAAGCTCTCAATAAAATGTGAGATTTTGCATGACAGTTGGTGTGAAGTTAGCAAGGTGCTTTATTTCTTGGCAAGTATTATCAACAAGAGATTTGAATAGTATCATTAGTTTAGGAAATTTGAATTGGCTTAATATTCAAGGGTTTTGTTTTCCTTCTTTAAAGTGTGAACTATCACAGCATAATTCAAGTTTGAAGAAAGATCAGGAAGCATTTGCTCCAATCTCCAGCTCAAAGTAGGGTGAACTATGAGTTCAGATGAAGTTGATCAGGATTTTTTTCCAGTCAGTCTTGAAATTTTCCAAGGATGGAGACTGTTCAGCCTCTCTCAGCAGTCTGTTCCACTGCTTCATTGTCCAAGCACTGAAAAAAACTTTTGTGTGATAAACAATCTGGACTTCTCATTTCAGTTTATGCCTGTTGTCTCCCCTCCCACTCTCCTACTACAAACCACTGTGAAGAGCTGGTTTTCTCTTCTCAGTAACTCCCTTGTAGGTACCAGGAGCTGCTGTCAGGTCTCACCAAACCAAAGCTGTCTCTTCTCTGCAGCTCCCTCGGTTTGTCCTCATGAGGCAGGTGTGTTCCAGGTGTGACCATGTTCTCCTGGAGTTGGTTGTTCATCAGTGTCTCCTGTGTACTGGAGGAAGTGCTGCCTAGAGAGTGGTTTAGGTGTTCCTGGACATGCAGCCTGGGTGCTGCTGGCTCTCTTTGCTGCCAGGATGCTGCTGGCTTCTGCTCAGGGCCCTGAGAGCTCCTTCCCAGCCATTACTGTTGCAGTAATGTTGTTCCTCTCCAGGTAGAAGGGGGTTTTAGCTGTGTTTGAGTTTCACAGGGCTTCTGTCAGCTTTCTCCTTCAGCCTGCACAGGTTTCCTGGAATGGCAGCTCTCTTCCCAAGCATATTGATGGCTCCCACTGTTCTGGAGTGGGCTGCAAACCTCATGGCAGTGAGCTCTGCTCCCTCCTCTGGGTCACTGATGCAATGGCTCATTTAACCATAACAGGTCCCAGGACAGACCCCTGCATCTAACCAGCCTCCTGGCAGAGCACAACCCATTGCTCCAACCCTCTGAGCCCAGCCAGCCAGGAAATGTTGTGCCTGCATAGGCTGTAACATCCTCACATGGATTCAGGAGTACTGTGGGAGATGTGTTGCAAGCCTTACTGAGGTCAAAAGGGCCCACTTGTTTCCTGGTTTGGCCTTTTACTTCAGAAGTATCTGTATTGTTTCCATGTTTTAAGTGCTGTTTGCTGACACTGTGTCCCAGTTCTCTGGAAAATTTTGAAGCAGGTCTTTTGACTGACTGGATCAGAATATTTTCTAATGAGTGACTTTTCACTTCAGTTTTGTTGCTTGACAATCAGAATGAATGACAGGTTTCATTTAATAAAAGAAGTAAATGGAGGTTGTTGTGAAAAGGAGTGCTAAAATTTCATAATTTGGTCAATAAATAATGACTTGCACTGTCAGACTCTCAGGCTTGAAAGATATGCCTATCTGTAATGGGAGTTACTTTTATTAATTATAAAGACAAATTATAACACAAACTAATGGAAGGCTTTATTTTCATACCAGTATCTTTTAAAAAAAGTATCTTGACCTTCAGGCAGACTCTGTTTAGGCTGATTTTTATATCTATTCTTAGAGATAAGCTGTCCAGCTAAGTCCTATTAGAATACAAAATTTCTAAGTAATTGCAGTCCCTCAATTACATAGTTTAGGGATTTGAATGTAATCTTTGGAGATAAGAAACTCTGCTATGTCTGTATGCACATGCACAAAAACTTGTATCTTTGAGACCAAAATACTGAAGAACCTGAATTTCATTTCCCAACATGGCAGACACTGCAAGTCAGGCTTCCAAAGCTGCCTGGTACCAAAGGATTTATGCAAGCCCTGAGAATGTTAAAAGTATCTGTTTATCTATCTCCATTGCATTTTACTTCTCTCAACTTCAGTCATCTTAAGCACATAGTCAAATAGGGTACCCTAGATTTCCCCAGCCATCCAGAGAGAGAGCCAGATCCTTTACAAAGTGAATTCTTCAATGCAATCCAGATACATCCTACATGGCTTGTGCTCTATATAGTTTTAGATTATAGAGTGCTGCTGTAATTAAATATCAAGTTTTTGCCCAATTAAAATGATTGTATCTACTTAGCAATTTCACATTTAAAAATCCAGTGCTCGTAAGCATTTATAAAATCATGTTAACAAACTTTTTCATCCCTGATTTTTATTGTCCATATCAATTGCAAGAGCCTGACCTATAATTCTGAAACACTTTGCAGACTCCTTTTTGCATGTAAAAGCAAAATGGAAAAAATAAAAAAGCATTCATAAATCACGTTAAAACATACTTCTGTGTATATTGGAGGGGGTCTTCCTTTTGTAGTGTTTGTGTGGCAGTTTTCACGAGGGTAGCTATCTAGTTGTCTTCTGCTATGTATGGAAGAAAACAGGAGCTTGGACACCAACTGCAGAACAGCTGCCTTGGCCAAAACCCACTCTGTTGTAACAGTTCAAATGCATTTTTCTTCATGCTTTCAGATAATAAGAAAACAATGTATTCTAATTTCTTCATCCTATTAAAAAAAGAAGTGTGCATGCATCAAAGACTAAGATTTTATTAATGTTAAAGGAAAAAAAGCGTACTTAATGCAGAGGTACTAAATGCAAATTCTCCAGAGAAGTATTTCACATTATAAGGAAATCTTTATGCATGCAGTAAAAGACTGCATAAACAGGCTTCTTTTTATTCTGTGTGGTAAATGGTAATGTATTTCTTAAAGAAAAGTGTCTACTGGAAGCTATAGGACAGGATAAATTGCAGAAAGAGTCTTGTCTGGGCTTCGAGCTCATCAAAATAAGCCCACTGTGTGGGCTGTGAGTCTGCAGCCGTTTTTCAGGGAACAGCCCCTGAGGCTGGACAGTAAATAGTCCCACCTGTGTCACAGAGAGACCCCAGGTACCGCTGCTGTGAGCAGGGCTGGCAGCAGCCCTGCCCGAGGTGGGGAGGCACTGATGGGGACCTGGAGGCACTGATGGGGACCTGGAGGCACACTGCAATCAGGAGCAGCAGCCAGCTCTCAGGCTCCTCAGCTCTGCCACCCTTCCACTTGAAAAGCTCTGGGAAAGAGATAAGTCACTCGGTTAAAGGCAATAATTATATTCCTTCAAAAGCCAGTGAAAGTGGCACATGTTCGACACGGATCTCCTCCCCCCTTCTTGATTGTAACAGAAGATTTGGGCGGGTTTCCTATTCGGAGGCAATCAGTGAATGTGGAGAGCGAGGGATGAAGGATGCCCTGGCTGACCTTCAGAAGAATTATTGTTTCTTTCGCTCATAGTTTCTCCCCCATCCCCCTTGTACAAGGCTTGGGAGCTACAGAAGCTTTTTATTCAAAACCAGGTGCATAAGTGGAGCTCTCTGCTGCGGGGATGTAATTGTTTCAGGACAACAGTGCCCCTAATCAGACAGCTGCTTTTGTTGTCTTGCCCTTTTGTGTGAGGGAATAGGAAAATAGCTATCACTATGTGTCTTAGTCAGGAAATATTCAGCAAATATTTGTCAAGTAAAGTGTGTTTAGAATATTGCTTAAAATTACACATCTATTTAACGCTTTCCCCTCCTTTTCTGCTTTAAAGGATACAATTTAATTAGCAATGGCATTTTAATACAGTTACTTGCACTGGCTGTGCTCTATGCAAATAATTTATTTCATGGAAATTGTACTGGGATTGAAAACGTTTTTTCTTTCCCAAGAAGTATTATAATTCCTAATTGGCTGAAGCTTTGCCGATTTAGAAATGTGTTCAAAGAAACCGAGGTGCAAGTCAAGGGTATAGGGGGATTAAAGTTACTGTCACTCTTATGCAAATGTCTGTCACCCCACACAAGGCTCACAAATGAAAACTGAAGTGCTGGTTTGCCACTGCAGTCATGCTTTTGGAATAATCAGTAATGAATTCAGCTACATACCACAACTGTTTCCTAAAACCAGAGCATTATTCTTGTGTAAAATGCCACATTTATATTGTTAGAGAAAATTTATACCCATTTCATCCTACATTCAGATCTTTAATGTTGCTAGATGTGAACCAAGTGCCTTTGCCTGCCCTGAAGATGAGTTTTCCATGTGCAGCAACATGCTTTTCATTGCAGATTAGTGCACCATTTAGAGGGAAAGGGAATAGATAGAATAGATAAAATATTTTGCATATGCATAATCAACACAATTGCAAATAAAGGCAAAAGTCTTGGGAGGCAAAACACAGCTGTAATGCTAATGCTGAGTGAATAATTTTCTTGATGAATTTAGCCTCTGTGTCTGCTCACCAAATAGCCTCAAACACATTGTAATTTCTGAAAATTTGGTTATTCTTTAGAATTGCTGCACTGTTTTGTGTGGGGTTTTTTGTTTGTTTTATTTTTAACTCTTTGGATTGCATTCAATTTGTGATTATAAAATATTTGCTATCCAGCCTGCAGGCTTTATTAGGTAGTACTGTCTACCACATAAACATACCTCATTTCTATCTGTTGCTTGAAGCTTTTTAAGTCCCTTAGGAATACCCTCTGCAGCTGGCCCATAGCAAAGAGTTAGAGCTTCATTTGTAGTGGTTCATGGCATGTCCTAAGAACAGTTGCTTTCTGTATGGAAGAGAAAATTTTTAACATTTGTGCAGCTGCAGTCTTTGAAGGAAGCAAAATATAAAAGTGGTGGTATTCTTCCCATGGGACATGTGTATATATATTTATATATATGCTTTGCTTACTACATTTTCATCTACTTGGTCTGGTTGGACTTGCCATTTTTCTATGGAAGAGAGTGTTGATATGTATAATTTAATTTATAGCCAAATTGATAATGACCACACATATTTTGAGAAAGGCAGCTCTTACAGATTCTGTCTCAAAAGTGTTGTTTTTTCTGGTACAATAGAAACAAATTTTTAGCAAGGAATAAAGGAGAAAGCATTATTTCTGAGCAGTTATTGTCCTCCCTAGAGTGAATAGATGATTGCTTGACATTTTGTAGTGGGAAGTATTTACTTTAGTGGAAATAGGTTTTGTTTCACTTTCTTATTGTAGTTATTGGAAAGCTCTGTGATGAATTCTATAGGGCAGTTCAGTATTGACACAAGCTGCCCAATGATTTGGGAGTAATTATTGTGAGTGTGTTCCAATGGATAGCAGATAAATGCCATTACACAAAATATAAAGCTATGAACCCTTTTAAACATTTTCATACAGAAATGAAACCCTATGTTTTCAAAAACAGTAAATCAAAACTATGTGTCCTTGCAACCTGAAAAAACACCAAGATAGTAGATGGACTTTTATTAGTTCACGCAGTTTAAAACTGTTTAGATGTACAAGCACCAAACAACAGGGCACTGCTTCTTCCAGTAGTGTCTGTATTCTTGCATTTGCTTTTCCATAAATCAGTTAGGCACCACTGTGTAACAGCCTCTGTACTGGATTTTATAAACCATTACAGTCAGTTATTCTAAAATCAGCCAAGTTATGTATACCTGATCAAACCTAAGCGCTGTGTTTATCAGGGGCTCTGTAGCAGTGGTAGGGTTGGACTCAAGCTCCCACTAATACAATATTGCTAATGGTTCTGATTGTGTAATAGTCACCCTCACAACACTGGGGAATGAATGATTGCCCAAAGCAAAACTGTGTGTGCAAGGAGCTCATGGGATGCCATTTTCTTTCATGGTGCATTTGATGACCAAGTCCAAAACCTTTCTAACTCCATAGCTGTTATTCAGGAGTGTGATTTGTTTTGATGTGAGGCAGGAAGGTCAGACTCATTTAACAGCACTGCACATTCCCCACCAGTGTCTTTGATATGTTTAGTGCATAGATCCTGATTAGCAAATCTTGTTTCTTAAAACCGTATTTCAGAAAATAATCTGAATGCAGCTTTTACATGTCTTTGATGTGCACTGTGTTTTCATGAGCTATTAGAAGTAGGTCAACCAAACAGATTCCAAAAGCACCTGTAATTTTTGTTATCCATTTTATTGCTTGCTGTCACCCTATCCACAAGCATTCACCTCCAGTGAAGTAGGCAGTGTTCTTTTTTCAACATCTCTCTCAGGTCTGAGGGGTTTGCTTGGAGTTAAAGCTGTTCCCTTATAGGAATAGCTTTAACAAAATAAATAAATAACTTTGTAATTTTTTAATTAACAGTACACCTAAGTAAAGTATATTGGCTATTGTTACTCTTCTACATCAGAAAGCAACAATTTACAAACTGGAACTACCTTGCTTTCCCCCTCTGAAAGTAATTATTAGCTACAAAGCTGTAATAAATCAGAGCACTTAAGGATGCCTCAAGGGAGCTTTCATGTTTGTAAAGCCTTGTCAGTCAGGGTTTGGTTTTGCAAAAACTCCAAATGAACCAAAGTTTTTTATTTCGATTTTATTTGAACTTTCAGAACAATGAAGCTGAAAAAGTTTGGCTTAAGTTTCTTGTCAGGGTTTTCATTATTTTTTAAATACTGTTATCAGTGATATCTCAGATATCAACTATAGTAAATTCGTTTTCTTTAATTTCCAGACAGACCCCGACATTTAAAGTGATATGAAGAAAAGATACGTGTTTTATATCTTTCTTAAAACTAATTAAGTGTACCCCAGCCCATTAGGTGCTTATGTTACTCTGTATTTGAGGATTGTCTGCCCAGAGCAGAGAGAGAACTGGCAGAAGGAGATGGATTGTGCTGCCAGCAGAGTGGCAGAGCTGTTGCCCAGCTCAGACAGCACTGGAGCTGCAGACTCATGTTCTCACAGAGGATACTGCAAACATGGACACCTTGGGTCATTGCATTGCAGCAGCAACTTTATTTTACATACTACATTTCTAGAGATGTATTTCACACATGATAAAGTGCCTTGAAGTACTTCTTCTAGAGGACACAAAATATACTGTAAGGGTGAGGAGGAAGAAATCTCTTGAAAGGAAAATTGTCACAGAACATTGGCAAAAACTGCAGTTACAGTGATTTGGGCAAAGAAATGCAGCATCTTTATTCTGGAGTCTTTAGTTTTATCTCAGTAGAATGGATTTTTATTTTTCTTAATAGGAAAGCAATTTTTTTTTATAGTGAATTAGGTCAGAGTTTCCAAAGTTGATGTATACACTCTTTCAACAAACCGAACAGGATTTAACCTAATGGCAGTTTTTGGTAGGACAGACAAGGTTAAAAGCATTGATGGAGAGAGCAGAGTTTATAGCCTATCTATCTAATCTATCTATCTATCTAATCTATCTATCTATCTATCTATCTATCTATCTATCTATCTATCTATCTATCTATCTATCTATCTATCTATCTATCTATTGGAATAGTTGGGGTTGTTTTAGCAAGGAGATTATAGTTACAAGCCATAAGTGGGCATTTGCTGCTTACTGTCTTTCTTCTTGTTCAAGAAGTGTCTGGACAATATTCTCAGGCACTGTAGGAGACCAAAAGGAAAAGGAGCCCTGGAAAGGAAAATTCAATCCAGGAGGACCACCCCACTGAGACCAAAGTGGGAAGGGTTATCTGCCAGGAGATCTCTGTAAGCACTGTGTGTTGAACCTTACTGGTTGTTGTAGTTGGTGCCACTCCAAGTGGCTTGGTTTAGCCCTGTTCACCCCCTGTTGCTTAATACGTATCTCCCCTAGAATGTTCTCCCCTTCCTGAGCCCCGCTGGTCCCAGTTTGCCCAGTACTCCCCCCTTGCTCCGTCCCTGCTAACCCACTGCTCAGCCGGCTGGCTGCCCCTCCTCTGCACCAGTTTTCTCTGCCCCCATTGGCCCCTGACCCTCAGATCCACCCCCTCTTTCCCATATAAAACCCCATGTGCTCCCCTGCAGTTCGTGTTTTTCCCTGGATTTCCCGGCGGCTGATAAAGTGCTCTTGGATCCCCACACTGAGACCTGTCCTTTCCCCTTTATCCCCGGCTGCTTCAGCAAGGTTTTTGGGATTCTGCGCCTGCGGGTCGCTCCCAAGGCTCCCGCTGTCATTCCTGGGGCTGTCCTGTGCAGGGCCAGGAGCTGGACTTTGATGAGCCATGTGGGTCTCTTCCAACTCAGGATATTTTATTATTACAGCCAGTGAATCCACTAACCAGTTAGTACCTGGGATGAAAGAAATCCAGATGGAATGTGGAGAGGGGGTGTACAAAAAGTTCTAATGCACTTCCTACAGGTATAAAGATCAATTGGCATATCTAAAAAAGAAAGATAACAGCCCTATAACATGATTCAGGTAGGCATAGCCCTGATTAAAAAGAAAAAAAAAAATTAAAGTGGGACTTAAATTGGTGGGACTGTTAAACTGCTGGAGGAGTGGTTAAATGTTTTTGGAAAATGAAGGAATTACTTTAGAACAGTCTAGACCTAGGCATTGTGACAGCAATGCTCAGGACCAGCTATATAAAACACTAGACCCTCATTAAAGCAGACACCTTTTTATTTTTATTGAAGAGTCATTGAAGTATGAGGTATAATGGCAGAAGAACAATGAAAATGGAAAATTAAAGAACTGCAAATAATTCTTTCCTTTCAAATACTTTGTAATTACATGCCTGGATAATTTCTACTACTCATTAACTGTGATCAGCTAATGATGAGTCCAAAGGACAGTTGGGCTGTAGCTCTGCAATAGATTGGTCTTGTGAATATTGTTACACAACACTAACAAAGTGTTACTGAAGCTGGCTGATAGTAAAACTCCAACTGACCTTGATGGGGAAAGAGAGCAACCAGGATCTTGTTCCCCATGTTGAGCTACTGGAGAGACTTCTAACATTATTGAAAAGGGAAAGATATTCTGTATCAACTTTTGGTGGAAACACCTTAACTAAGTAGCATTATACATGTGTAAGCTGTTCTAAAATAAGTTCATCCGACTAACAAGTGCATGCTCAAACAGCTAAGTCTGTAGACTCATTAAAGAGGGTGAATGGTACCTGAAATAAAAGTGAGGTATATAAATTCAAATAATTCCTTTTTTAATTAAGTGTATGTTGGGAGAACTAGTGATAAAAAAATGGTTCTCAACTGCCATTGGATTACTCATAAAAGTATCACAAATTACTAAAACAGACACTTTAATGGCACGCTCCCAAATGACAGGAATCTTCCCCACTTCTAGCATGTCAAAATATACACACAAAGTCAGGCTTTGGGTGAAAAGGGGCAAATATAAAAATGACTAGATAGAAAGGCAAAGGACTTTGGTCCTTTGGTCTGTATTTAGCTGATCAGTGAGAAGCCCAAGCTCCTTTTTGATTCCCCACAAAACTTCAATGCCTTAGTTTTGTTTTGTTGGGGTTTTTTTCTCTTCAGGCTCTCTTGGAGATATCACTCCTTCCTCCCTAATAAATATTTGAGTCGTGCACATGCTAACTCCAGGCTCAGCAATCCCAATTTATAGGCTTTGTAGCTGCGTGTGAAAATGCTGTGCAGCTCCCAGCTGGCAGGCTGTGCAGCTGCCTTCTGGGACAGCCCCTTGGACTGCACTCAGGCTGGACTCCTTCCAGCAGCTTTAGGCAACCCTTGCTAAACCTGCTAACAAGGATCTGGTGCCCATTTTTGTGTGAAGGGTGTAGTGACAGCAGCAACAGCTTGTTAGTTTTAAGTTTGTTTACTGCTTTTTGGCAACTCCTTCCCCAATTCAGAGGGGCATCTGGGAGGTCATAGCTGCAGCCCTTCTGCACTGCAGAAGACTGCATTGTCTGTTCACCTTGCTTTAACAGGTGAATATTTTAATCTCCCAGTTCAAAGCCAAAACAAGAGGAAAGGTGTTCAAAAGCAATAATTACTTTGCATTTTTCTCTAGAGTCATCATCTTAAAAATTGTATTAATCAATGAGCTTCTGTGAGAAAGTCAAGAACATCTGGTCATGGAAAGGCAAGTATTAGGTGAACATGTAGTTTTGACTGTTGTTCACCATGGAAAACTTCTTTCTGTCAAAGAAGCTATTTACTTGGCATTGTCTTATATTCATAAATCTCAGCTCCTTTTGCTCTTGCCAAAATAGGTTTTATTTTGGAAAGAAAATGTCAGATAGTTGAAAACTTGAAGACTATTGTCTGGATATGTTGCCATTATATGGAAGATGCATGAGTGTCGTAATGATGGGGAGAAATGTAAAAACCTTAAAAGAAACCTCTTTTGGAACTGGAATGATCTAATGAAATGAGTAGAATTACTATAGTATGAATCACAGTTTGGCCCAAAGTCTGAGTATTTCTGCAGGTTTTGGTAATTGCATGTAAGGCCCTTGTAATTTTGTCAGTGTACAGTGCATGCAGTCAGTGTTGCCATTTCCTTCAGGCTAGCCCAAGTAGTGTTTGTTTCTGTTATTTTCTAAATGTGCTTTTGGGGCTGAATGGTGCTTTTACAGAGTTGTTTTTTTCACCTGTAAAGAAACACAAAAACAGAGAAAAGGGTTCCATAATGCTTCCTTAAAGAGGATTGTTGAAAAACTCTACCCAGTTTCCAGAGAAAGCAAATATTCTCTTACGTTTTCCTAGCACAGAAGCTATCATCTCCAACCAGGAACAGTGCCAGCAAACTCTGGCAATATAGAATAAGCAGTTTACTTCTCAAACTCCCAGGCCATATGGGTATCAGCACTCTTCTCCCCCACAAATACCTCTGTTTCTTGAAAGAAGCAGACCCTGTGTTGCACATAGAGGAGATCAAGGGTTCATACTTTGAATTCCAGTTGAAAGGGTTCTTTTATGTAAATAAAGCCGATACCTTTCCTCCACTCAGTCTCTACTAGGTATTCCAAGCTGGTTAATAACAAGGTGCAACTATACAAGTATGTGATTTTTTTCACATGTTTTTTGCAGGATTAGATTGGATGTAGTCTGATGAAATTAAATAAAATTTTATCTTTGATGCATTTGGTGTGCCTGATTTTAGAGTTCAAGATTTTGGATACGTCCAGCACTGCTTGAAAGCTGTTGACTGGGGGAGGTGTCAAATCCTCTGTCATAACTTAAATGCCAATGTCAGTGCAACATCCAGAATAAAGTTGCTCCAAATCTTCCTTGCTCTGCTTCTAAGATCATGACAGAAGATGCTGAACAGGCTCAAGCACAAGATCTGTGGGTATGTGTTTGATCACTTGCCTTTAAAACAGCAGGAGCGAATGGAAGTGTCAGGGGATCACCTGAGACCTGTTAGGAGCTTGTGACACAGCTTGGCACATGCTGTTGCAGTTGAGTCTGCTTTGGAGGACTGCCAGGTTGGAAGAGAAGTTGGGGGTGCTGTTAACAAGCTGCATACATCCTCCTCAGTGGTACTGTGTGGTTGGTTTTTGGGGACTGGGGATTTTTTTATCAGTTTCCTTACTTTCTCTATTGGCTTCCTGTAATTCTCTGAAGAGAATGTAAAAGTCTTCATATGTAATAAATTAGCCTTTTATATCAACAATAGTGAAAAAATGACATTCATTTATTCATTCATTAATTCATTTCTCCAACTATGTGGTGTTGGTGGTTTAGGTTGTATTTTTTAATTTTTAGCGTTTATATTTTTCAATCCTTATTGCATAAGTGGGAGCATGAGAAACTTGTGTGAGATCCAGAGTGACAGAGACTGTAAAGTCCAGGGTTGCAAGTTCACTCCTGCTAAGAGTGAAGGCACTGTAAACACTCACAGACTTCACAAAGGTGCAAAGAACTCCAAAGTGGTTTTCTCCTGGAAAAGAGTCAGAATTAGCAGTCTTGGTGCTTATCTGCAGGGGAAATTTGCCAGTGTAATTTAACTGCTCTAGTTACACAGGTATAACTCCTTGCTCAGTCACTCTTGTCTCAGAAGTGCCCAGGCAGGGAGTTTACAGCAGAGTAACCAGAGCAGCATGCTGCCCTACGAGTACAGCGAGGCCATTTGCCAGCTGGTGCATGCCAGGTGGTTGCCATATGAGATGCTCAGGACAGCACGGCTCATTGTGAAAAAAGATGCTGAGTTGTGCCAGGGCCTTAGGCAGGACACACATTCCCATCAGTGCTCTGAAAATAAACATTTTAAATCACAAGTCAAATTACTTCCTGCACTGTAGAAGCTCCAGCTGCCATTGAAAACCTCCAATCACAGCATTCTTTTGCAGTTCAATTTGAGAAAAAAATGAATACAGATGTTAATATTCAAAATGGCCTCTGAAGTCAGGAGATGGAGTCATGGCTCTGCGAGCAGCAGGAGGCAGGAGGGGTCCAGTAGCAAGAAGGTTGGCAGGGAGTTGAGCAGCAAGGAGAAGGTCAGTGAGCTCAAGGAGAAGGTCAAGGGTGCAGAGAGTGGTGGCAGCACTTTGGCTGTGCCCACCCATCACCAATAGGAACATGTAGGAGAAGGCTGGAGAGGGCTGTCAGCAACCTGAGCCAGTTTAGAACATCCATTGTGCATTGCTGCAGTCTTACACTGGATGGCTGGGAAAGATGCCATGGGGCTTCACAGCCACAGTGAG
>VXBS01001506.1:1050-29705 GCA_013400255.1 Sitta europaea
GTGTGACACCGCGGGGCACCCGCCGGCGGCTGCCCCCGGCCGTGCCGGCGCTTCCCGGTGGATTCCTGGGGGGTTTTTTAAGTGGGTTTTGTACTTTTGTAGGGATTTGGGGGGTGGGACGGGGACCTTCGGTGGCCGTCATTAAACGTCACTGGGTGCCAGCAGGGTTTGTGTCCTCGGGTGAGCGTGTCCATGTTCTGGGATGTGTCCCCTCAGGTGTCACCTGTTCGTCCCCAAGGGTCCATGAGTCCCCTCAGGTGTCCCCAGTGTCACCAAGTGCCTGTTTGTCCCCAAAACATGTTCCCTTGGGTGTCCCCAAGTGCCCGTGAGTCCCCAGAATGTGTCCCCAGTGTCCCCAAGGGTCCATGAGTCCCCTCAGGTGTCCCCAGGTGCCTGTTTGTCCCCAAAACGTGTTCCCTTGGGTGTCCTCAAGTGTCCATGTGTCCCCAGATGTGTCCCTTCAGTTGTCCCCAGTGTCCCCAGGTGTCCATGTGTCCCTGGGATGTGTCCCCAGGTCTCCCTTCAGGTGTCCCTTTGTCCCTGCAGTGCTCCCCTGGGTGTCCCCAGTGTCCCCAGGTGTCCATGTGTCCCTGGGATGTGTCCCCAGGTCTCCCTTCAGGTGTCCCTTTGTCCCTGCAGTGCTCCCCTGGGTGTCCCCAGTGTCCCCAGGTGTCCATGTATCCTGGGATGTGTCCCCAGGTGTCCCTTTGTCCCTGGGATGTGTCCCCAGGTGCCTGTTTGTCCCCAGAACATGCCCCCTTGGGTGTCCCCAGTGTCCCCAGCTGTCTAAATCTGCCCTCACCTGTCTGTCTGTCCCCAGGAGTTGTGTCCCCAGGTGTGTCCCTAGGATGTCTCCCAGGTGTCCCTTTGTCCCCAAGCCGTGTCCCGTGGGTGTCCCTGCATGTGTCACCTCCGGTGTCTGGGCTGGGTGTCCCAGGTGTCCCCAGGATGTCTGTGTGTCCCTCCAGTGTCCGTGTGTCCCACACCCATCCCAGACCCACCCTGGGAGGAGCAGGGGACACCCTAAAGACCCCAGGGACAGAAAAAGCCATTGTGAACCCCAAAATGCTCCCGGGTCACCCCAAACCTCCCTTCCCAGGGGCTCCAGATTCCCAGGAATGCTGAGGGTGACAGGAGGTCCCCGAGGGAGAGGGGACATCCCGAGCCACGCCCCCCTCATGGCCCCACCCGGCGTCGAGTTTGGGGTTGGTTTGTTTTGGTTTTCTTTTGATTTTTTATTTTTTTCTCTTTTTTTGCTCTTTTTTTTTTTTTTTTTTTTTTTTTTTTTTTTTTTTAAATAAAAAGATTCTTTAAAATTTNTTTGGTTTTTTTTTTTTACATAAAAAGTTCCGTAAAAATTGGATAAAGTAAAATGCTCGAAGCAGTAAAATCAATCTTATCAACATGGCCAGAAATCCGCAGTATTTACAGGGAAACGGAGGAAACCTCGCAGAACCAAAAGGGAAAAAACCAAGGAAAGAACCAAAAAAAAAAAATAAAAATAAATCTGGGAACAAGCCCCGAAGTCTCCTGCCGTGGGATCGGCACGTTTGGGGGCTGAAAGCAACGGGAAAAAAAGCAAAATTATTATCAATATATTCACATATACGTTAAAATATAATACAGAGCTTGGGAGCAGCGCCGGGAGAGCCGGGCTTGGCAAAGCCTGGATTGGGAAAAGCAAACCCGGCTCAACCTCGGCAGCAGGAACCAAGTTTGTTTTCCTTAAAAAAAACCCAAAAATCCATCATCATCATCATCATCATCATAAATTCACAGGTTGGTGGTTGGGAAGGGCGAATCCCAGCAGGGGAATTCCAGGGGTTATTCCAGCTCCGTGTCCTCTTTGGGCTTGTAGAGGATCCCGAATTTCTGCATGTACTTCTTGATGTACTCCTTGGTTTTGTGTTTGACGTTCTCGTTGCACTCCAGGTCCTCGGGGTTCTTGCAGTACTTGAGCTCCTTGTTCATCACGCCGTGGGTCAGCTGTGGGGAGAGGGGGAATGTCGGGAATGCCGGGAATGGCACGGGAATGGAGTGGGAATAGCACAGGAATGGCCCAGAATGGTGTGGGAATGGCACAGGAATGGTGTGGGAATGGCCCAGAATGGTGTGGGAATGGCACAGGAATGGTGGGAATAGCACGGGAATGGCCTCAGGAATGGTGTGGGAATGGTGCATGAATGCCGGGAATGGCACTGGGAATGGCGTGGGAATGGCACAGGAATGACACCGGGAATGGCGCAGTAATGTTGGGAATGGCAGGGGAATGGCCCAGGAATGGCACCAGGAGTGGTGTGGGAATGGCCCAGGAATGGCATGGGAACAGCACTGGGAATGGTGTGGGAATGGCCCAGGAATGGTGTGGGAATGGCACGGGAATGGCACAGGAATGGCACAGGAATGGCGTGGGAACAGCACTGGGAATGGTGTGGGAATGGCCCAGGAATGGCCCCAGGAATGGTGTGGGAATGGCCCAGGAATGGCACCAGGAATGGTGTGGGAATGGCCCAGGAATGGCACTGGGAATGTCATCCTCTCCCCATCCCCACCTTGCGTGCCAGGTGTTTGAAGTCCTCGGTGGTGGTGATCCTGCCCACCTTGCAGTCGGGTTTCCGGTAGGGATTCAGGCACTGCACGATGAACTGGGACATCTGCGGGAGACAGCGCTGGATCCAGCTCCCTGCTCCCAGCATCCCACCCCAGCCCACCAGCCCATCCCATCATCATCCCACCATCCCACCCCATCATCCCACCATCCCATCATCATCCCACCATCCCATCCCGTCATTCCATCATCCCACCATCCCATTGTCCCATCATCCCATCCCATCCTATCAACCTATCCCATCCCATCATTCCATCCCATCATCATCCCACCATCCCATCCTATCCCATTATCCCATATCCCATTCCCAGGTGGGATCCCTCACCTCTTTCCTGAACACCTCCTTGCTCTTCTTGGCCAGCTCACTGGACGTGTCCGCTTCCGCCGTCTTGGGCTTCTTGGAAGACTGGAGAGGGGAACACGGGGATGGCAACAATTCCCTGTCCCTCCTGGGACAGCATTCCCATCCCACAGCCTGGGGGGCACCCCCAGCCCAGCCCAGGGAGATTCCAGCCCAGGGAGATCCAGCCCATCCCAGAGAGATCCCAGCCCATCCCAGAGAGATCCCAGCCCATCCCAGAGAGATCCCAGCCCATCCCCAGAGAGATCCCAGCCCATCCCCAGAGAGATCCCAGCCCATCCCCAGAGAGATCCCAGCCCATCCCCAGGGAGATCCCAGCCCATCCCCAGGGAGATTCCCAGCCTGATCCCAAGGAGCTTCCAGGCCCATTCCAGCACGCTCCTCAACCCCTCCATTCCCAGCACCCTTCCCAGCCCAAGGCCAGCACGTTTCCCAGTCTGATCCAGGTACAATTCCCAGACAAATGCCAGCACGCTCCCACCCCAAACCAGGCATTTCCCAGCCTGGGGCATTTCCCAGTTCAATCCTGGGGAACTTCCAGGTGAGTTTCCCAGTTATCCCAGTCAACTTCCCAGCCCAATCCCAGCCCAATCCAGGCTCACTTCCCGGCTCATTCCTGGTGAGTCTCCCAGCCCGGTCCTGGAATGCTCCACACCTCAGGGCAGGCATTTCCCAGCCCAATCCCAGCCCCCCAGCCCAGTCCAGGCACAATTCCCAGTCTGATCCCAGCCCAGCCCCAGCATTTCCCAGCCTTGCTCCTGGCACTCCCCAGCTCGGTCCCAGCACATTTCCCAGCCCAATCCTGGCCCAATTCCCAGCACAGTCCTGGGCTGGGAGGCACAGGGACCACTCCTTGCTCTTGTTTTCTTTGGGAAAAAAGCTGGAAAAAGAGCAGGACTGGGTCCTGGGGCTGGTCCATGGTGGGAGCCAGCCCTGTGGTGGTGGATTTTCCTTCAGGAATTCCCTGGGAGGGCTGGTTCCCCCACAAGCATTCACAAGGATTATCTTTAGCTACAGTCAAGATAAAGGGAATTTTCTTGGAATTCCTGGCTGCCCCACTGAGTTCTGCTCCCTGATTTACCAAGGGATAGGATCCACTCCAGCTGTATCCTGCAGCCCATCCCTTCTCCCTGGATCCACACCCACCTCCCACACACTCCCATCCCAAGCTCTGCAATCTCCTTGGAGCCAAGGAAGGGAAAAGCAGCATCCCTGCACCAGCACCGTTTTCTGGGAGAGGTCTGGGATCCAAGTCATCCCAACTTGGATTGTTAGGATGGGAAGAGCAAAAGGATTTGGAAAAGGTTTGGAAAGCCAGGGGGAGTTTCCCTTCTCCTTCTGCTCTTTGATGATGTCCCAATATTTCTTTCAATTTAAAAAAAAATCCCGATTTGATTTAGAAGTATTTAACACTGAAAAAAGCATGGGAAAAATCCCTAAAAATGCACCTGGATAGAGGGGAAGGGCTGCAAACTCCCGTGAGGAAGGGACAGGGTGTAAATCAGGAGGGGCAGGGTGTAAATCAGGAGGGACAGGGTGTAAATCAGGAGGGACAGGGTGTAAATCAGGGAGGTTTTATGGCCCAGGCTTGGCCCAGCAGGGACATCAAAGCTCCGGCCCCAGGCCCAGCTGCCACTTCCAAAGGCTGGGAATGGGGAGCAGATGGCCCTGGATGGCTCCAGCCCCAAACCCTGCAGGTCATTCCCAAATCCCTCATCATTTCCAAACCCTTCCTAAACCCTTCCAAAACCCCTCTCATTTCCAAGCCCTTTTAAAACCCTTTGACATTCCCAAATCCCTCTTCATTCCCAACCCTCTTATCATTCCCAAACCCTTCCCCAGTCCTAAACCTTTCATCATTCCCAAACCCCTTGTCATTTCCAAACCCTTCCTATGCCCATCATTCCCAAACCCTTCTGCTGCCCCAAATCCTTCTCCACCCCCAAATCTTTCTCCATTCCCAAACCTTTCCCCACCAAATCCCTCTCCATCCCCAAATTCCTTCTCCATCATGAAATCCTTCTCCACCCCCAAACCCTTCTCCATCGGCAATCCCTTCTTCCATCCCAAACCCCTCTCCATGTGGGATGAGGGCAAAACTCAGGGTCAAAATTGGCAGGGAAAGATGAGGAGGAGAAATGAAAACTCCATTCCCAAAATCCTCCTTGTGCCAAGGTGCCAATTCTTCCTTGGAGAATTCTTCCTCATTTTAGGCTAAAATTCCATTTTAAATTTATTTTAATATCAAAACCTCCTTATCAAGGCCTTCCTCCCTCAGCCCTCCAAAGTGAAATCCCATAATCCAAAGGCTGCCAGGAAAACTAACACAGGGAAATCCCCCAGAATGGTGCTGTCCCTATTTTCCAGCCTCTGCAGGAGATGGGAATGGAGAAACCACAAAGAGGGGGAAAAAACCAGCCTGGGATGGGATCAAGAAGCCAAAAAGTTCGGGAAAACCTGGAGGAGCCTGAGTGGGATTCACTTTTCCAGCACCTGGGATCTGCCCCACTGACACCAGCCTTTCCATGGGGAACCAATGGGCAGAGGCAAACTCATCCCAAATCCAAGCTTTTTCCAACTAAAACCTTCAGCATCCAGCCCAGTGTCCCTGCCAGCACTCAGGAGAGGCATTTTCCAAGGGAAAATCAGGATTTCAAGTGTGCTTTAAAGGGAATGGTGATCCTGGCTTCCCACTCCTCTTGTGCCTCCCCATAAAATCCTCCCCCAGGGTCTGGGAATAGCAGCAGCAGCTGTTGGACACCAGTGCTCTGGTGGGTTTAATCCCTCCTGGGTGGGTTTAATCCATCTGGGAAAGGTGTGGGATGGGGAGGAGGGTAAAAAATCCCAGGAATGTGGTTGTGATTTCAGGGTGGAAGCATCGGAGGCAGGAGCTGCGACCAGGGGGATTCAGTGCCAGGAAAAACCCGACCTTCCGGCCAGCCTGGCCCAGAAGAAAAGGAATTAAAGCTCTGGAGTGAGTAGGATCCACCTCAGCTGGAGGTCAGCCAGAGCCATGGCTCATTTAGGAATGAGGGATTCGTGGATTCAGGGAAATCCAGGGATTTGGGGTTTGGAGTGAGCAACAAAACCTGGGAGGAGCTGCGGGTCCGGAGGTGAAGCCCTCGGACGGTGACCTCGGCCCTGGGCTCCTCTTTATCCCAATTTATGGGATTAAAAGCCACATTTATGGAAGCACCTCCTCTTGCTGCTCCCTCTGCTGTGCAGGCAGCACCCAGCCCCTCAACATTCCATAGGAAAACAACTCCCAAGCTGGAAAGCACCAGCACAGCTCCAGTTCCTCCCCCAGCACCCCGTTCCCATCCCAGGGATGTTCCCAAACTTCTCCAAGCTGCTCTCCACCAGGGAGCTTCAGCTCATCCCTCCACAGGGATGCATTTCCCAGCTATTCCAGCTTCAAATCTCCCTTTAGAGCCTCCAATTAACATTTTCTTGCTCAATCCCAACATCCTCCAACGATATCTGCAACCCCAAGATCCCAGAATATCAGGGAAAGTCATGGGATAAATGTGACACTGATCCAGGGATAAAAATCCTTGAAAAAGCTTCCCTGGATTCCTCTGTGGAAGCAGCAGCCCCTTGGCTGAGCAGGGAGTGCCAGCTCTGAGCTCATTTCCAATTAACATTTTCCCAGGGAGATAAATATTTGTCCGTAATTTTGTCGGAGTGAATTCACCAGGAATCCTGGCTGGAGCACTTGGAGGCATTCCAGGAATGGGATTAACCCTTGGGATCCTGGCAGCACATGGAAAGGCAACAGCAGCCACATGGGATGTTCCTGGGTGCTGCAGGATGGACAAAAGCTCCAGGAAAATCCCGGGAATGTGGGAGCACCGGAGCAGAGGAAGAACTGATTCCTTCCTTCCCAGGGATTTTCTCCAGCTTTTTAAGGAATCAGAAAGGTATGGGAAAGGCTCCTGAGCCACACCCTTAGTTTGTCCTTTTTCCATGTTATTCCCCCTCATTCCCATTTTTCTGGGCAGCTCCAGACACAGGTTGGAACCCAGGGCAGAATTTCAGGGAAGTCGGGCGCCCACCCAACAGGCGAGCCTGGGGTGTGGCCAGAGGAGCCTGGGGTCACCTCTGTCCCCCTGCCACCCCCCAGCTCCACAGTGACCCCATCCCGAGGAGGGATTTTGGTCCATCCCAAGGATCTTCCCCCCTCACCTTCATGGGGTTCTCGTCGTAGGTGGGGGTGCCCAGGTCCATCTCGGCCTCGTGCTCCAGGCTGGCGTCGTCCCCGGGGCTGTCCCAGGTCGGAGGATCCCACTGGGTTTGTCTGGGGGAGGGAAAACTGATCATTGTCACCTCCTCAGAGAAGCTGGGACCTGCTCAAGGATGATCCCATCAGCTGGGACACGTGGATTCCATCAGCCCTCGGAATTCCCGACACGCGGAAATCACGGCCTTGCTCTTAAGCTGGAGGTTTCCAAGTTGGAGAAGGTTAAAACCAGGCTGGAAGAACTGAAAAAAGGGAATCTGCACCGTTTTCCATCATGGTGACACTGTGGGATCGAGGCATGTTCATCACTGGGATGGAATTCCCAGCATGGAAAGGTGGGAACATCCCAGCAGAGAGGCCAGGGAAGGTCCAGCCTCCAGCAAGGCTCCCTTGGGTCTCCCCATCTCATCCCAAGACTTCCAAACACCACAACTCACCAGTTCCTGCTCCACTGGTTTGAATTCCAGGGGTTTGAGGGTCTCCTGCTCTGCTGTGTGCCAGGGAGCAAGGAGGAATCCAAAAGGGAGATGGAAAAGATTCATGGATGCAGGGAAATGTCAGGAACAAGAACTGACAGCAGGAAATGGATATGGAAGAAAATATTCCTGCTTATCCTACACCTCCCATGGAGTTGGACACTTTTTAGAGAAGTCCTTTTTAGAACCTTAAAATTCATTTTAATTTCAGGTAAATTCACAAGGATTGATCCAAAACCTGGTTCTTCCCAGAACTGATGGGAAAGGTGTAGGAAAAACATTGGGATAATCATGTTTCTTCCTAAGGAGGCGGGAGCTGGGCTCTTCTCCCAAAAAACAAGCAGCAGGACAAGAGGGAACGGATATTGGGAAAACTCCTCCATGGAAAGGGCTGTCCCTGGAGAGGGGTGGAGTGCCCATCCCAGAGGGGCTCCAAGCCCCTGGAGGTGGCACTGAGGGACAGGCACACCCACCTGGTGACCACGTGGTAGTAGTAGATCTTCCCCTCGGGATCCCGGGCCGTTTTCCAGTTGGGAGGGAGGACGATGGTTTTGGGCTTGGGAGGGGAAGGCGGAGGCAGATCCAGGAGGTTGTTGGTGACCACCAGCTCTGGCTGCAGACAGCGAGGAAGGGACCAAGAGAAAGTTGTGAGAAACCACCCAAAGGTGCCCTGGCAGCTCTTTATCCCATGGGAACATCCTGCCCATGCCTCTGGAGCCTCACCTGCTGGATGGGCTGGGGCTGCCCGGCCGCCACGATGGTGGTGACGGCCGTGGGGGGCTGCACGATGACTCCCTGGGGATGGGCTGTGTAGATCTGCTGGCCCTGGATGTACTGGAGTCCTGGCTGGGCATAGCTCTGCAACAGGGAATCACACTCAGCTGCTTTTCCCAAAAAACCTTGGCTGCAGGGGTGCAGCTTCCACCAGACCGGGCGGCTCCCGGCCAACCCAGCCTTGGGCACCTCCAGGGATCATCCACAGCTTCTCTGGGAATTCCATCCCAGCCTCTCCCCACCCTCCCAGACAGGATTTCCTTCCTAATATGATCCTCAGATTTCTGTAATATGATTCATTGTGGTAGCTCCAGACTCCACTTCCAAATGCCAGTGGAAGTTGAGCTCCCACATCCATGTTTTACTCATCTACTCAGCTTTTAGTCACAGAACTCCCCTCAACGGTCAAAAACCCCAAAATATTCCTGCAACTTGCAAATTCCTGATTGGCTCCAGCAACTATGGAATCATTATCCTTGGATGTCCAATATCCCCAATCCCTGGATGTTCTCAGTATCCCCAATCCCTGGATGTTCCAAATATCCCACATCCCTGGATGTTCCCAGTAATCCCCATCCCTGGATGTTCCCAATATCTCCCATCCCTGGATGTTCTCAGTATTCCCAATCCCTGCATGTTCTCAGTATCTCCCATCCCTTGGAATGCCCAAGGGCAGGTTGGACAGGGCTTGGAGCAATCTGGGATAACAGAAGGTGTCCCTGCCCTGCCCTGGATCCCTGATCTGGATTCTCTCTAAGGTCCCTTCCAACCCCACACATTCCAGCATTCCACGATTCTCCGATTTACACCGTTTCCAGACTGAAAACACCCTGCAATGTGCTTTTCTCCAACTCCTGGGCAGGAAGCTCCCTGAGAAGAGCCACGGAGACGCTCCCAGAAGAGACCCACTGAGTAAGCCCCGAGTTTTTCCCAGCTGGCTGCCCGGGTTCTGGAGTTACCTGGACGATGGGCGGCGTGGTCTGCGAGTAGGGCGAGGTCACTCCGTACACGGTCTGGCAGGTCTGGCCCTGGTAGTAGATGGCTGGCTGGGACTGGGCAGGGGAGTAGGGCTGCTGCACAGCCACGGGCTGCTGGCTGGAGTCCCACACCCCGTAGCTCTGGCTCTGCACCGCCCCGGCCGCCGCCGCCACCGGCAGCACGGCCACGCTGGGCTCCTGGTGCACCACGGCCGAGTCGCCCTGGGCCACGTACTGCGGCGTGGTCACCTCCATGGTGGTGGCCACGTGCTGCACCACGGGCACAGGCTGAGGGGTGCTCAGGGCCGGCTCCACCGTGTGCCCCACCAAAGTCTGGGAATGCTCGTACCCCGCCGGAGAGCACATGGAGTCCATGGAGGGCGTGGGCAGCAGCACCTTGCCGGCGTTGGGGTTGCTGGGGTCCACGTAGGCCTGCATGGGGTAGCCTGGTGGGTAGCCCATGAAGCTGTGGTGGGGGGTGCCGTAGCCCATGGAGTCGTAGGGGAGAGGGGAGGTCATTCCCAGGTTTTGGAGCTGCTGTTGTTGCTTCTGGGCTTCCCTCTGGGCCACCTCCTGCTCGAAGAGCTTGCGGCGCTCCTCCGTGGACAGCTTGTTGCGGTCCTTGGGCCGCACCTTCTTCTTGGAAGATGCTGGGGTGTCATACCTGGGAGAGGGGGGACAGGGAAAGGGGCTGTGAGGCCTCGGGAAGCTGCAGGCCCAGGACTCCAGCAGCAGAAGGGACAGTGGAAAACCTGGAATGCCCAACAACAGCATGAAGTCTTAAAAAACATTCCCTGTTTTCCAGTTGTTTGACCAACTCAAGAGAAAGGCACCCGTCCACAGGGAGCCAGGGCAGAGGATGAGCAACCCCAGTGGACTGGCCAACATCAGCCTGCTGCTGATGGAGATGCAAGGAGGCATCTGGAGGAGCTGCTCCAGGATACCTGGAGAGGGAAGGAACATCTCCAAGAGAAGCCCAGGCAAGGTGAGGATCTGCAGTGTTACTGTGACTGCCAGAGGGAACACAGCACACACACAGCAGGGCTCAGGAGAAAAGAACTCTCCAGTTCATTGCTGACCTCGTATCTCTCAGTTTCTGGACAGTGACAGAGATGGGACAGAGCAGTTCCCACCTCTTCATCCCCACTGGGCACTTGAGAAGTCCATCAGGTGATTTCTTTTCACCCAAGAACGCAAACATGATCCTTGTTTACCTTACAGTTCATGAGAACTGACTCCATTCTACTAAAACAAATCAGAAGGGTGATTTTCAGGGACAACACTGCAGGGAATCCCTGCTGGAAACACTCTGCCATGTTTTCCACAAGCAGGACAAACAAGGAGTTTGGAAGAGGCTCCCAAACAGGAGCAACCCACAAGGCAGCACCTTCACCCCCCAGATTCCAGTGCTGGGGTGAGAATTCCACGTTCCTGGTCCAGAACCCCCACGTGGGAGCTGCAGCCACGGCAAAGAACGAGGGAATCACAAGCAGCACATTCCTGTTTGGAATTCTGCTCGTTCCCAGACCGCAGCTTCAGCTTCAAAAAATAATGGTGTGGATGGGTTTGTTTAATTCCTTAAGAGTTTTCATCCCAACATGCGCAGCAGCTGGAGGGATTTTTCCAGGGAATTAAGGGAGGAGGGGGAAAAAAAAGCCTCAGGACTTTGATCAAAGCCCAGCCAAGGAAAATTTCAGATCAAAGGTGGCTATTTCCAGACGTTACGAGTGTGGTAAAACAGGGATTACAAGGAAAAATGCTTTGCAGCCTCAATAGAACGGATTCTCCAAAGCATCCAGGATATTTTCCATATATTCTGTGTTCCTGGGATCCATTTACATATCAAAAGCACATTGCTACCAACAGATCTGCTGAGCTGTTTCCTGGCATTCCCAGAGGAGCTGCAGGATCCGTTAATGGGAACCTCATTGGCGGGAGGAGTTTGATTTCCCTAATTAAAGACTTTCCTGGCACTGCCTGGAGAGTCTGGAAGAGAAGCAACCACCAAGGAGGGAGTGGGAAGGAGGAAACCGAGGGTTTAGTGTTCCTCTCTCCATCTATTTGGGATTTTTCCTCATTAAATCCTTGGGATAACAAAGAGGGGTGCTCAGAGTGGGGAGAACATCCCCAGAGAAGGAATCTGTTCCTTCATGGACACAGCACAGGGGGGACAGCCAGAGCAGCAACTCCTCACCCAAAAAACGTTTGTTCTGTTTAAAACAACCCCAAAAAACCCCAGGATTTACTTCCTGGGGGTGTCTCCAGCCTCGTTACAGAGGGATAGATTTACATCTGTATTTTTTATCCAGATGTTTCCAACTTTCCCAGCTCAGCTCAGCGCGAGGTTTCCTCGTCTGGCTGACTCGGCCCCAATTGTTCCCTAATTATGGAGTGGCTTTGAGAGAGACAACAGGGAAGTGGCCTCTTCAAAGGAAATTCCATGGTATTTTTGCTGCCTTTAACACGATCTCCAGTCCCTCTGAACTGCAAGGCATGGAATATTTTCCTTCTCTTCCTCAGGGGTCGCGTGCTCAGCCGTGGCAGTGATGCCACCACTCCCCAGGAAAGGCAGGAGACCTGGCACCAGCCACCACTCCCACCTGCTCTGTTGTCCTTACAGGTATTTTTAGGGAACAACCACTCACTCAAGGAAGTTTTGGAGTCAGAAATCCTGGTTTGGGCACAGGCAGGGATTGCTCCAAGCTCAGAATAATTCCCAGCACACCGGGAAGAGGTGGAGCAGGAGAAGGGGATGGGTTTTGAAGGACTCAGGGCTGCATCCTGGAATTCCTGCTTCCCCATCCCTGGCAGTGTCCCAGGCCAGGTTTGATGGGGCTTGGAGCACCCTGGGACAGTGGAAGGTGTCCCCATGGCACGGGGTGGGACTGGATGGGCTTTAAGGTCCTTCCAACCCAAACCATTCCATGATCCCTAATTTCTATGCAAGAGCTGGAAGAGCTTCCCTCATTTCCCACCTCATTCCCAAAACACACCTGAGGATGGAGGTGCAGAGAAGAACCAACCAACACTGAGGAACCACCCAGGATTGAATCTCACCACCACGACTCCTCCAGGAGAAAACTCCCTTCACCCATCCCAGAGGGGACATTCCAAAGATCTCCAGGACAGTTTCTCCTGGAGATCTGACCCAGGAATGTGGCAGATCCCTGGAATATGGCCTGCCACCTCATTCCCAAAACACACCTGAGGATGGATGTGCAGGTTACCCCTGAGAAGAATCCACCAACACTGAGGAACCACAGCACTCCCACCAGGACTGAATCTCACCACCACGATTCCTCCAGGAGAAAACTCCCTTCACCCATCCCAGAGGGGACATTCCAAAGATCTCCAGGACAGTTTCTCCTGGAGATTTTCCATGGCAGATCCCTGGAATATGGCAGCTCCCTACCACCTCATTCCCAAAACACACCTGGATGTGCAGGTTATCCCTGAGAAGAACCCACCAACACTGAGGAACCACCCAGCATTGAATCTCACCACCACGATTCCTCCAGGAGAAAACTCCCTTCACCCATCCCAGGGGGGAGATTCCAAAGATCTCCAGGACAGTTTCTCCTGGAGGTCTGACCCAGGAATGAGGCAGATCCCTGGGATATGGCAGCTCCCTGCCACCACTTGCCTGTCCTCTGGCCTCTTGGTGCCGCGCTCGTAGGCCGAGGAGGGAGGGGACAAGGAATCGCGGCGTCTCTTCTTCTCCTTGCTCTGGCTCTGCCGCTCTGGATCCCGCTCCCGGCTCAGCAGGGGGTTCTTGGGAGTGGGGGGCTGATCCCGGAGCCCCCCTGCCTCTCTCCCAGCTGTTGGGAAAACAGGGAAAAAGGAGGGAATTTTTATAGTTTGGGTATTAAGAGCTCTCCTCGCTTACAAACAGGCTCGAGGTTCTGCCAGGAGGTGGCTGTTGGGAATGTCTCTCATGGAAAGGGTAAGGGTGCAGTCCTCATCCCTGCAGGGATTTAAAAGCTGTGTGGGCATTCAAATCCCTGCAGGATTTTATTTTCCTACAGAATTCCACAGCTATGGATGGCAGGGATGACTTTGCCTCTCACTGCCTCTCTGGGATGGAGGTGACCACAGGGGCAGCAGGACCTGAAGCCCCAAAATCACCTTGCAGCAATGGGGTTTGTGGGGTTTTTTTCCTTTCTTTCCCACATTAAACTCCTAAAAAAATTCATTTGCAGAGCAGCACATCCAAGGTGACACTTGGGGACATGGATCAGTGGTGGCCTTGGCAGTGCTGGGGGATGCTTGGACTCAGTCTTGGAGGGCTTTCCCAAGCTCACCAATTCCATGATTTCATTTTTAGGTTGCTCCAGATCACCCTCAGGGCCCCATCTCCCCCCACCCACCACTCAGGTTTATTCTCCCTGCTCCCAGGAGCAGGAGCTGTGGAGGGAGAACATCCTTTGACATTCCAAACTGGCAAAATGGGAGCACAGGAACACGTGGGAGGAGGTGAGCACTTACCACTGCTCTCCTTTTCTGCCTGGCTCTTCTTCGGGATGCGATAAACCTCCTGTGGGAAAGCCACGAGCACGGTCACAATTCCAGCTGCTCACAATTCCAGCTGCTCCCAAACCCACCCCAAAGAGCCAAGAACCACAGAAATCAGACATTTACAAGGAACCACCAAAAAAGGGTCTCTGGAAGGAAAGTTCTGGGGGGTTCGTGGTGCTTTCCATATATTTCCTCTGCTCAGTGTTTGGGTTTGGATGGATTTTGGGGGGATTTTGGGCCAAGAGCTGTAGGGCCCTACACCTTCCGTGGTGATGGAAGGGTGTCTGTCCCAGCAGCAGCTCCTGCTGTCCCTGTCCTGCTCTCTGAGGCACTTTGAGATCACCCAGCAAGGAGCAGGGATTGGGCTGGGTGATTCCCACAGGTCCCTTCCGACTGGAGACTTTCCATGGTCCTGTGATCCTGGCTCTGGTGGGCAACATCTGCTCCCCCTGCTCATGGACCATCCCTGGGCTCCTCCCAGCTCTTGACAGCCTTGCTGGGGACAGGGACACATGTCCATGATGTTCCCAAGGTGGGAGCATCCCAAGGGAAAGGAGCAGGCTCAGCCCTGAGGGACCCCTTTGACCGAGGAGCTGCTGAGACCCAACCCCAGCACCCAGCACGCCTCCAGCAGCAGCAAACTCCAAACCCTGCTCATCCAGCTGCTGCCCCAGCACAGGAAACACCTGGAGCTGCTGCAGAGCCCAGAGCAGCCCCTGGAGCTGCCCCAGGGCTGGAGCCCCTCTGGAGCCAGGCTGGGAGAGCTGGGAATGTTCCCTGGAGAGGAGAGGGATCCAGGGAGAGCTCAGAGCCCCTGGAGGGGCTGCAGGAGAGCTGGAGAGGGGCTGGGGACAGGGATGGAGGGACAGCACACAGGGAATGGCTGCAGAGCAGGATTGGATGGGATACTGGGATGGAGAGGAGAAGCTTTGGGGTGACCTCAGGGTGACCCTGCAGGACCTGGAGGAGCTGCAGGAAAAATGGAGAGAGACAATTCCCAAGGGATGGAGGGACAGCACACAGGGAATGGCTCCAGAGCAGGATTGGATGGGATCTTGGGATGGAATTCCTGGCTGGGCTGGAATTCCCAGGGCAGCTCCCCTGGATCCCTGGAGTGCCCCAGGCCAGGCTGGATCCCCCTGGGATGGTGGGAGCTGTCCCTGCCCAGGACAGGGCTGGCTCTGGATGATCACAAAGGTCCTGGCACCTCCAGGTGGAGATGGCACCGTGGGAAGAAAGGGAAGAAGAGCTGGGAACGAGGATCAGAATTTCCCTAAAGCCCAGGTTTAGCACAAAGTCCTTGTTAAACCCCCCTGGACTGGGCAGGAACAACTCCCATGTCACTGGCACCAACTGTGCACCCCCCCAGGGAAGAAATGAGGTTTATTAGCACCTTTCCATGCTCCATTTTATTTTTAATTGGAATATTCTGGCATTCCCAGCATAAATCCCATTTTACTTCAGTGATGCTCATGATCCTACAGAGGTTTTACAGCATTTACTGTCCAAATGTTGGCAGGTTGGGGAAAAAAGCTGATTTTTGTTTAATTCCAGCTTCTCTCGAGCCCTGGCTCTGTTCCCTTCCTGAAGGAATACAGTATTCCCAAAAATTCCCAGTTATTCCCAGCAGAACGTGATGAACCAGCTGGTTTGTGCCTGATGGAGCTTCCCTGATGGAGCAGCAGCTGCATCCCAAAAAAACCCCATTAAACCATGGAGGAGCTGCTCAGTTTAGCCCAAATCCATTGTTTTGGGGAGCTGGGCTGACATTCCAGCTTTCCCAGGGCACCTTCCCTAAAATATCCTTTCATTTAGGACGAGGCAGAGTGGGAACAAAGATGGATTTGTCTGCTGCAGTTGGGAATTTAAAGTTTCCAAATGCTCAGAAATGTAGAGTTTACCTTGACTTGACTCTCAGATTTTACAGAATATCCTCTTTTTATTTTAATTCCTTGAGTTTTTAAAGCCATTTGGGAATTAATTAACGGGTGGCTCAGGGGGCTCATTAGCAACGTGTCCACCCCCAGCCCTGGATGGGCTAAAAATGAGAATTTCCTTTAGCAAGAAAAACAAAAAAAGGAGAAGAAACCCTGTTGTGGTTTGTCCACGAGGCAAAACCACTTCAAAAGTGCTGCTGCTGGCTAAAAAAAAAGGGATTTGGGCCAAGATTTTTAGGTTTTTAAAGATATTTTTGCTTTTCTGTGAAGCCCAAACACAGCACGTGGAGTTTGAAACATCTGCAAAAAAAGAGAGGCATTAAAATTCCCTAAAAATGCCCTTTAAATTAAAGTTTTTTAATTTATTTATGTGTTTGCTATGGGCTACAATACTCCAAATCCAGGGTTTTTTAGAGGAAATGTGAAGAAACAAAGCAGCAGCTCCATGTTTGGGGTGGGGAGGGATGCAGGATGAGCCCATAATTATACAGGATTTATATTTTTATAAATGATGTGATCCATATAATTATATATATATATATTTTATATTCCATATAATGGAATCATGGACTGCTTTGGGCTGGAAGAACCTTGGAGCTCAGCCAATTCCAACCCCTACCACGGTCAGGGAACCTCCCACCAGGCCAGGGTGCTCCAGGGCCCATCCAGCCACAACCTATGGATTTTAATTTTATTTTCCTACAGAATTCCACAGCTATGGATGGCAGGGATGACTTTGCCTCTCACTGCCTCTCTGGGATGGAGGTGACCACAGGGGCAGCAGGACCTGAAACCCCAAGATCACCTTCCAGCAATGGGTTTGCTGGACTTTTTCCTTTTTTTCCCCCATTAAACTCCTGAAAATGTTCATTTGCAGAGCAGCACATCCAAAAAATCCCCCCAGGTCTGCCCTGGCTGTTCCCAGAGGGAAGGAGGAGCCAGCAAGGAATGGGATCATGGAGGAACTGCCCAGAGCAGAAGGACAGCACAAGAAGAAGAAGGGAAGAGCTGAACTACACCAACTCCCCAGCTCCTAAAATAACCTATCCCATTAAAGATCAGGATGGGGAATGGGAAAAGACCAGGAAAAGGCTCAGTGGGAAGGGGAGGAGGATAAGGAGCAGCTGGAGCAGGGGACTGGGCAATGCCAGCACTGCCACTGCTCACTTCAGGTCCACCAGGAGGACACTGGGGGAGCCCCTTCCAGGACACACCCCAACAAACTGGCCAGCCCTAGAACGGTGCAGGAAGCCCCCAAATCCCAGATAATTATGAGCAGGGAGTGAGCTCCACACTGCTGGAGAGAAACTCAACGCTCATCCATCCCACGTGGGAAGATGGGGGCAGCAACAGCTTTGAACCAGGAACAAACGCAGGGATTTGTGCAAACTGCTCCATGAAAAGTGTCTGGTGGTCAGGCCAGCCTGGGGAAACTCCCAAGGAAAGCTGATTTTATTTTTGGAAAGGGAAGCTGCTGGCTCGGGGCTGCAGAATTCCTCAGCCAGCGCGCCCGCCGCTAACGGGCTCCAAACGGCTCCCGAGCTTCCAGCACGACTTTGAAGGGATTGCACGGGAAATTGAATGCAGAAGGAAGAGTGACACGGGTCTGCTCGGCACAAAAGAGGGCAAGAAAAATGGGATTTAGGCTGCCCAGCCTCAGGCACAACCCAGCCTTGGCTGGGGAAAGGGAAGGGAGCTACAGGACAGAGGACTCGAAGGATTCTGCAGTGGGAAAGGAAGATTGTGTCTTGATGGAACCTTCTCCACAAATCTGTCCCTCAGCTGCCAGGCACTCCTGAATCAATGGTTGGACTTGGTGAGCTTGGAGGTCTTTTCCAACCTTAACGACTCCCTGAGTTTATCCTATGGTTCTAGGAACTTCTCTTGACTTGTTGAAGGAACACAACGCAATCAGATCCATCCCTGACCAGGCTGGATCCTGATCCTCTTCCTCCCCTTCCCTTCCCCTCTTCCTCTTCCTTTCCTGTCCTGCCTTCTCCTTCCCTCCTTCTCCTTCTCCTTCACCAGCACAATCCCAAGGGATGGAGCAGAGCAAGAAGAACCAACACCATGAAACCCCTCCTTAAAGGCCAGAAAATCCCACAATAACCCACAGCCTGGCCTCTCCCCAACCCTATTGTTCTCCCCAAGTATTCCTCACTCTAATTTATAACAAATTACAGAATTCCTGATGAAAGCACGGGATGTGCGTGCTGCAGCCAGAGCCAGGCACTCCAGGATGGCTTCACTGGGAAAGGGACAGGCAAGAGCAGCTTCCAGGGGCTCTAGCAGGACAAATCAGAGGAGACTGGGAAAGATCTTAGGCTCCTTTGGTCACCCAAGATGTCCCATTCAGGGTGACATGGCCTCCAGGGGAGGTTCAGGTTGGACACTGGGAAAATTCCTCCTGGAAAGGGTTGTCCAGCAGTGGAACAGGGGGAGTCCCCAGCCCTGCAGGGATTCAAAGCCCTGTGGATGTGGCACTCGGGGACACGGGCAGTGGGGGCCTCAGCAGTGCTGGGGGATGGCTGGACTCAAGCCATCTCTGAGGGCTTTTCCAACCTCACCAATTCCATGATTCCATGATTATTAAGCTCCCAGATGGGTGCCAAAAGAAATCCCACTTTGGCCCAAGTCAGGGTGAGGACTCAGCCTTGAGCTCCAAGTCACCACAACCCTCACAAGGCCAGAAGTATCCAACTAAAACCTTTTTAACCCAAAAACTGGCCCTTCCAAAAGATTTTTCCTAAAACCAAGACCTTCTCTAAGCCACAAGGAAAGGGCCTATGGATCCTCAGAGCCACAGCTCCCAGCTGCCCTTTCCCAGAGGGTGAGGGCCTCCTCTGAGGCAGAGGAAGATTCCCAAAGCTCGGTCCCACCTGAGGCAGAGCATCACCAAACCATCCTCTCTGTCCCTCAGCTCAGCTACTCAACCTCAGCCCTCAGGAGGACGTTGGGAAGAGCTTCCCAAGCTTGGCCCTACGGCGTGTCCCGGTGATTCCAAGAGGGCTGTTGGCCACCACACCACGTGTCACCTCTCCACACAGATCAACCCACAGAGCCTTACCTGAGCACAATCCACCTGGAGGAACCAGGTGGAAGCACCAGCTGTGCCCTTGCTGGGTGTCCTTTGGCACTGGGAGGGAGTTTTCAGCCCGGGAGAAGCCAGGCAGCGCTCCCTCGGAGAGCGGGAACGGCGCCCGCGAGCCCGGGCTGAAAACTCACCCCGCCGGCAGTGTGAGTGTGTGTCGTGCCAGGGGTGTGCACTCCTCGTGGATGGAGAGTGTTGGGAGTCCCTGGAAGGACTTAAAAGTCCTGTGTGTAGAGGTAGAGAAAAAAATTAAGCTCACTTAATCCTTTCAGGCCAGGAGCTGGGATTTCCCCGGAGCGACGTCCATTGCCGGCAATGGACGCACCAAAATAACGTCGGCATCCCCGAGTTAACCACCTCTGTCCTCCTTTCACCTATCACACTGCTCATGCATCAGCCAGCTTCCCAACCATCTTCCCGGCTCTTCGCGCTATGGCCTCTCCCTTCTTCCGCACGGAGTTGGAGAAAAGGAGCCCCTTGGTCAGCTCTGGCTGCCCGGAGAAGCTGGATGGAAACGGTGGAAATCACAAGGGGGAAATCAGCAAGGCTGGAGAGGACAGCGCTTAAGTCACGACGTTTCCGACCCTCCCGCCCCCCGAGCCAAGGTGTTCCACCACTCCAAAAAAAAAACCCGGCTTTTCCAAAGCTTGGATGTGCCGGGAAAGGCACCAATCCAGCTTGGGGTTGTCTTTTAGACATCCGGGGTGGGCTTTGGTGGCACCTCGTGAGGTGAGAGGTGGACAGAGGCAGTTAACTCCCAGAGCCATGAGGAAGTCCAGGGCAGGATAAATTCCCAGCTCCCAGTTTCCCTACGGTTGTTTTGGAGGAGAGAAATGAGTTGTCACAGCCCCCCCCGTGTCACGATGCTGCTTTTTTTGGGGTGGGTTTGCTGGGATTACTCCAAGCTCATGAGATCCAACCCCATCCCTACAACCAGACCACGACCTGAGGTTCATTAATAAATGCACAGGGAGGATGAGAATCCACATCTAAAATATGGGAATGTGTCAGGACTCCGTGGTCTGATCACAACTTCAATAAAATTCTGTAGATTCCCAAGCTGAGCTTCTCCAAGCTCCACAGAAAACACAAATCCTGGGGATAAAACGACACCATCAGATTAAATTTGGTCTAAAACCAACGTTTTGGGGGAGTTTTGTGAAATGCCACACATTTTATTAATATTTAATCCTTTTCTCTGTGCTGTTCTGTGTACATGAGCGTGGAAGGGAACACAGCTGTTCCCAAGGAGCAACTCAGTCTGGATACCCAAAACAAGTCTCCAAAGCAGAGCAGGACTAAGGCCTGACTTAACTTTTAGTTTAAAAGAGGTTGGACTTGATCTTGGAGGTCTTTTCCAACCTTAACAATTCTCTTGGCAATGATGGAAAAGGACTTTTCCCAATTTAACCACAAATTCAACCTGATGGTGTCACTTCGAGAGGAAAGCCATACCAAGAGTCTGCAAATTCCAATCTGGTAAATGATCAGATCCACTTGGAAAAAACAAGGGAATATTCCAAACCACAGCCCAAACTCTCTACAGAAATGTGTTTTACCTCACTTCGTCCCCCTGTAAGATTTGTGTCACAAAGGACTGTGCCCAAAACCTGTCATTGTTCAGGAGTATCTGATCCTCCTGAAAAACTCAGACTGAGGTAAAAATATCCCTGAATTCTCCTGGGAATCTCTGCATTTCTAAATCCTGGGGTTTGCAGCTCCAGAAATGGCACAAGCAAAGCTTAAGGTGAGGCCCCCTCCACCTGCGCCGCTGTGCAGCACAATTAGCACCCATTATTTTAATTAACCTCTTTCAATCATTACTCATTATCTAAGCCAATGGGTAAATAAACTCCTTAGCTCTGTGATGCAGCAGAAAACATAAATTTGCTTAAACTACTTTCAGTAATTAAAGCTGAGCTGGTGGTTGATTAAGAGAAGAGCCTCCAAGTCCCACCAAGCCCACACGAAGCTGGAATTGCAGCAGTGCCTTCAATTCCTGCTGGATCCTCAGGAATCCCTGGGTCTGGGCTTGAATTCTAGAGACTCCCAGCCCTCCTGCCCCTGAATATAAGGAATATGAAATAATCCATGGAATGCAATCCTCCAGGAGCAGAAGACTGGTGAAGAAAGATCTAAAGATCTAGAAACCCAGAAACCCAAGGAATCTAAAGATCTGAAGAAGATCCAAGGAATGGATCCAAAGATCCAAAGAAAGCCAAGGAATGAAGTGTTGAGTGGAGAGTGAGATCCACAGAACCATGGAATGGTTTGGATGGGGAGGGACCTTCAAGGACATCCAGTGCCACCCCCTGCCACAGGCAGGGACAACTTCCCACTGCTCCAAGCTCCAACCTGGCCTTGGACACTTCCAGGGGATCCAGGGGCAGCCACAGCTGCTCTGGAAATCCATGCCAGGGCCTGCCCACCCTGCCAGGAGGAATGAATTCCTTCTTAACCACTGATCTACATCTTCCCTCTTTTAGTTCAGAAGCTTTTCTGGAATGTCATCCTACATCCCATCAGAAAGAAGCTGCTGGCTGCAGATCCCATTGGCCACCTCTGGGACAGGGACACGATTCCAGAGGACAGAAGGAGCCACCAAGCCCTTCTCCTGAAGAGGTTTTCTGCTCCAGAAGACCTTGATGGGAGTGAAAGCACTGAAGTCCCAAATAACCCCCAACCTGGGCATTCCCAAACCCCAGGGGTTGATCCAACACTGCCTCTGAGAGAACCTGGCATGGCCAACAGACCCTTCTCTGGAGGCTCCACACGGTGCAGGTGAAAAGCAGAGGTTCAAAGGACAGGAAAAGCTGGGGATGTTGGGAAAACTCAACTCAGAGAATCCCAGAATGGCTGGGTTGGGAGGAACCTTAAGGATCATCCAATCCCACTCCCTGTCCTGCCCAAGGATGCCCTCCACTATCCCAGGATGCTCCAAGACCTGTCCAACCTTGGACATTTCCAGGGATGGGGCATTTAGGAGTAGTCTTGGACATTTCCAAGGCTGGAATTCAGGAGCAGACAGTCCACCAACCTGTTCCTACACTGAGGGATGTGGGCCACTTCCTCCCAAAACATTCCTGGGAATCTCAATGCCTCAGAGCTGCCCTTTCCCTGGACAGCCTAAGAAACAAGGGGATGACCTCGAGGTGTCCTCGTGTGCCCAAACCCAACCAGCTGCTGGTTTCATCAACACCTGGACATTCCTTGGGTCACACCCAGGGCAGCTGGCACCAGAGGATTTATACAGAAAGCACTTTTTGCGTCGGAAAGTCCATTTAGCTACCAAATATTGACCAAAAGACATCAAACCAGCCCCATCTGCACCACACCACCACCAAATCCACGTTTTCCTTAGCTCCAGGTGCTGGAGCTACAGAGCTGCCTCTTACCTTGAGCTCCTTCCAGCTGTCGAGCAGCCTGGTGGCCAAGTCGCTCACATCCACGATTTTATCCGTCTGCTCCTGGCTCCTCTCGCTCTCCACGTCAGAAACTCCTTCCTCTTCATCCTGGGATGGTGTCTCCATGGCCATGGGCTCCTCCAGCTTCGCTCCGTTGCTCTCCTTGACCTCTGCCTCGGGCTCAGCCTCCAGCTCTGCAGGCTGGGGCTTGCTGCTCTCCACTGGTGCCTCCACAGCAGTTTTGATGTCCTCCTGCTGCTGCTGCTGCTGCTGCTGCTCCTCCGTGCTCCCCTCCACGGGCGCCGCCTCCAGCTGCTCCAGGTCCTCCTTGCCCTCCTTGCCCTCCAGCTCGCTGGGGGTGTCCGAGATGGCGCTGTCCATGCTGTTCTCACTGATGATCTTCAGCCTGCGGAACACCAGCTTCTTGGGGGTGTCTGTGTCCCCCTCCCCACCCTGCTTGGCCAGGAGCTCGGGGGTGTTGAGCGGGGTGTGTGCCCGGGACGTGTTCTCGCTGGAGTAGCCGTCGCCCTCGCTGAGCTGCGGCACCGCCGTCTTGGTCTGCGCCCAGCGCTGGATGATGGGCAGCACCTTGCTCTCCTCCAGCATGTTCTTGGTAGGGATGGGCAGCAGCTCCAAGGTTTTCATGATCTAAAGGTAAGGAGTTGTCAGAGCTGGCGGGATTTAAAAAGCCCACCTGGAATAATTCGCTTTTCTCGGGGAGAATTAGCTCTGGGATGTCAAGGCGATGGCGGAATCGCAGAATGGGATGGGTGGGAAGGGGTCTTAAGGATCATCCATTCCACCTCCAGCCATGGTGGAATGATCTGATTCCTCACCTTCTTCTATCCCAGGCTGCTCCAAGCCCCACCCATGCTGGCCTTGGACACTGCCAGGACTTCCCCACCCTCCCAGCCAAGAATTCCTTCCCAACATCCCAGAATCTAAAATCAAAATATCTGACCTCCTCTATCTAATCCCAGGTCATGGCTGAGGAATTTTGGGAAGAGTTTCTTTATGAAAAGGGTTGCCATGGTGGAATGATCTGATTCCTCCACCTTCTACTATCCCAGGCTGCTCCAAGCCCCATCCATCCTGGCCTTGGACACCCCCAGGGATGGGAAGTCCATAACCTCTCTGGACAACCTGTGCCAGGACTTCCCCACCCTCACAGCCAAGAATTCCTTCCCAATATCCCAACATCTAAAATCGAAATATCTGATCCCATCTATCTAATCACAGGTCATGGGTGAGGGATTTTGGGAAGAGTTTCTTCGTGGAAAGGGTTGCTCAACATTGGAATGGGGCTGCCCAGGGAGGTTTGGAGTGCCCATCCCTGGAGGTGTCCCAGGAGCACCTGGAGGTGGCACTCAGTGCCCTGGGCTGGGGACAAGGTGGGGATCAAGGTGTGACCTTGAATTGCCAGATATCTTTGGGCATCCAATCCCAAAATGCTTATGGAAAAGGAAAACATTCCAGTTCCACTTCAGATTGTCAGGATCTCAAAATCCCTGTGCTCCAGCCCAGCATGAACAGCAACAGCAACAGCCTTTCAGTCTGGCTCATGGAATCTGCCTCAGGAATCTAAGGAAAACCACAGGAGCAAATTCCTTCCGTTTATTAAGGATCTGCCTGAGGGCAGAAGTTTCAGGCCCCTAGTTCTGAGGCATTTCAGGTTGTTTTCCATGAACCCTTGGCACGGATTTGTATTTTTAAAAAAACAGAGGGGAAAGAAAATCCTCGTGATCCCGAGCATTCAGCAAAGCTGCCAAAACCCTTTACCCCAAAAAGGGCTGGCCAGCCCTGGCACAGGCTGAGACCCCATTCCTGGAGGGATTTAAGGGCCCTGTGGATGTGGCACTTGGGGACAACAGTGAGTGGTGGCCTCAGCAGAGCCAGGGAATGGTTGGACTCAGGTTGGACTCACTCTTGGAGGGCTTTTCCCACCTGGAGGATTCCCTGAGAGCTCCCAGTCCCAATCACTGACCTCCAGCTGCAGCTTCAGGTTGTTGGCTGTGCTTCCTCTGCCATCTCCCAGCTCTGTCATCCAGATCCAGAGCAGGGACAAGCCGTGACACTCCAGGAAGGACTTCAGGCAGGACTGCGAGTGCGTGTTCTGCAGAGCCAAACGTGGGAACAGTCAGAGACCTCCAGACAAAACACCGCCAACTGCTCCACTGGGGTCATGGTCAAAGCCCTGGCAGTGCCAGAACTCAGCACCTGAGCAGGTCCAAGGTGATCTGAGTGGCTGGAACTGCTGGGATCAGAGCAGGGATCCAGCAGCAGGACCACTCCAGCTCTTAGGGAGAATAAAACTGAAGGATATTGGAGCTGCTCAGCTGAGCTTGGGATGCAGGAAAAAGGGCAGGACCTGCCTCCCACATTCCCCCTCCTCCCCTCAGGATGTCACCTGAACAGCACCTGCATCCCACCCCTGCAATCTGGTTTCAGGCCTGCAGTTTCTGGTTTTCTAAAGTCCTGGTTTTCTCATGTTTTGGGTTCCTAAAATTCTCTTCCCAAACATGGGACAAACACCATGACAGTATCTATGTGTACATCCTTTCTGTGAGGAGGGACCTCTCTTGCTGTCCCTCTGGTTTGACCAGTGTGGGTGAAGACGTTTGCCTTTCTCTCACCAACCCCACTGGCCTGTGGAAAATAAGGGGAGATGATTTCTAATAAAGGAACTTTAACACAGCCTTGAGAAAAACCACAGGAGGAGCCCAGGTGGTGTGTGCTATCCCACAGGGACACTGCCCTGCCCAGGCTGCTGCTGCTCACCTGGATGAGTTTGAGGCAGGTGAGTTTCTGCTCCAGGGTCTCGATGCGCACCATGAGCCGCGACAAGCTCAGCACCTGGTTCTTGTCAGAGAGCCCCTCCCCGTTCTCCAGCAGCGCCTCCAGCTCCCCATCCACCTGCAGGGCCAAGGAAAACACCTCAGCAGCAGCCCAGGGAACTCCCTGACTCCAGCCTCTGCTCCCTGAGGAATGGCACATCTCAGCTCTGGTGGAAATCCTGGGCGCTTGCAGCAAAACCCTCCCGGTCCTGAGTTCAGCTTTGCAAGCAGGAAAGGGAAATTAGCTTTAGCTGCAGGACAAATTTATTCTTTATGTTCTGAATCGTAGAAATTCTATAAATATTTGTAATGTTTTCTGGATTATAAACAGATTTATAATCCTTAGAACCTGAGATTCCCTCTCCACACTGACACTGTAATATCACCCTCTTGTTTAGTGGCTAATTAGTGTTTTAAAACACTCTACAAATATCTTTGCATGCAGGAAAATGAAATTAGCTTTAGTTGCAGGTCAAATTTATTCTTTATGTTCTGAATCGTAGAAATTCTATAAATATTTGTAATGTTTTCTGGATTATAAACAGATTTATAATTCTTACAAACAGATATTTCCTCTCCACACTGACACTCTCATTTAGTGACTAATTAGTGTTTTAAAACACCCTCTAAATGATTTAGGAATTATTTCTTGGTTTCCTCACTCTCTGTAAATGATTTAGGAATTATTTCTTGGTTTCCTCACTGATACAAAAAATCAAAACAAAACTGGCATTTTGCAACTTCCCAAAAGAATTAGGAATAAATCCTCTCCATAGGAAAATAGATTTGTCTCCTCAAGGATGGGAATAATTAAATTTTGTAGGAATTAAAGAAGAGCCTAAGCAGGCTCAGAAAAATTCCTCTTGCTCTGGATTCTCTGCACTTTTTCCACATGGTGAGAACCCATCCTTGCAATTCATGTCTTGCCTCTAAAATTCCACTTCCCAACCTGGAGGTGGCAAAACTCTGCCCCTGGAGCTGCCAAATTTCAGGAGATGCCCTAAAGAGTGAAGCCAATATTGTCCACCTTTCATCAATGTTTAAAAATCGTGGAAAGCAACCCAATTTCTTTAAATCCATGTGGAATTTATGGTGGGGTTTAGTTATGGATGGGCAAATCCTGGACCTGGGAAAGTCACTCTCTGGTGAGATTTTAAACAACCAGGAGAAAGGAAAAAAAAATGGCTCCAAGTGAAGATCCAAGGGAACACAAATCCTGAGGGGCCTCATGAAATGAAATCACTGGAGCTGGAAAAGACCTCCAAGGTCTTAATCCAACCTTTAAGGACACATCCATGGAAAAGAGTGACCCCTGAGGCCACCAGGAGCCACCTCCTCCCAGAGGAGCAGGGATGGGAGGAGAGGAAACTGCCTGGAGGTGATATGGGGGAAACGAAAATTCCTCCAGGGAAAGTGGCGGTGCTGCTGGAACCCCCCACCCCTGGCTCAAAACCACGTGGATGTGGCACTTGGGGGGGGACACAGCTGGGGTGGGCTGGGCTCGATCCCAGAGGGGTCTTCCAGCCCTGGGGGAGCCGAACTCACCGAGTCCTTTTTGCGGGAGCGCTCCTTCTTCATCTTGCCGCCGGCGGCGCGGATGCTGACCCTGTTCTCCCCGCCCAGGTACCCCCGGCAGTTGGAGGAGCCACAGAAACATTTCTGGGCCTCTTTGCTGTGGGGGGAAAAACACCAGGGGAGCTTCAGCGACAGCTCCAGCCCTGCCAGAGCCCCCCCTGCCCCTGGCGAGGCCAGCACGGGGATGGCTCTGCAGGGAAAAGCCGGATGCAGTTCGGACGGCCAGCACGGCTCCCGCCATCCCGGGTGGGAAAGGGGGGCTGGAAACTTCTGATCCCACCCTGCTGTCAGCATCCTCATCTTCCCGAGGAGTTTATCCTCAGGATTATACATCCATTAGGAAAAACCTGCTTTTCGTAGCAATTTGTAGTTGGTGTGTTGAATTTTAGAGCTCAAAACAGGGTAAAGAATGAGCTCAGGATTCAGGGAAGCAGCAAAATCCACGTGGGAAATTTGTTTGGGATGTTCAGCCATGGATAATAAATATTATATATATAATAAATAGTGTAATTGGGCATACAAGCATCAAAAAGTCACCCCAGGACATTAAAATGAATATAATAAATAGAATCAATAGAATAAATAGAATAAATACAAGAAATCACCCCAGGACATTATAATGAATAAAATAAATAGAATAAATAGAATAAATACAAGAAGTCAAGAAGTCACCCCAGGATATTATAATGAATATAATAAATAGAATAAATAGAATAAATACAAGAAGTCAAGAAGTCACCCCAGGATATTATAATGAATATAATAAATAGAATAAATGTAATTAATATAATGAATAAAAAAGTCAGCCCAGGACATTATAATAAATGTAACAAATATAGTAATTATAATAAATATAATAAATGCAATAAATGCAATTCCCAAGGAACATTTCTACCAAGCCTTGGTATTTCCCACTTGACACACCATCCTTTTTAAACTCCATTCCACAATTTCTTGGGAAAATGGCAGGGTTTTATTTTAAATATGTGGAATGTGGCTCTGCAGTGCTAAGAAGCAGGGAAGCTCAATTCCAGGAATTTCTAGGAAGGAGGAATAATCTTCCAATGCAACTAAAAACTCATTCCTGCTTACAGGAAGGGTCTGGAGAAGGATGCCAAAGGAAAAGGAAGGGATGTTCCTCAGGTTATCCTTCACCAACCAGGAATGGGGGAAACTTAGGCTCAGCTTCAGCACAGGGATCCAAATTCCAGGCTGGAGCTTCCCCTGCAGGCCTGGCTTAGGGCAGGAAGAGGGGATGAATCATCCAGGGGGTTTACAGCTCCTCAGGGACTTGGAAAGCCATAAAAGAGGAGTGGAAAGGGAAGAAGGAGAATCCCTGAGGAATGTTACAAAGCCTGGAGCTTGGCTAATTAATAATCAGATGGGAAGAGGATGGAGGGGAGGGAAAGATCTGGGAGAGGGATGGGGGAAGAGGAGCAGGGAGGGGAGGGAAAAATCTGGAAGAGGGATGGAGCAGGAGCAGGGAGGGGAGGGAAAGATCTGGGAGAGGAGGGGAGGAAGAGGAGCAGGGAGGGGAGGTGAAGATCAGGGAGAGGGATGGAACAGAAGCACTGGGGAGGAAGAGGAGGAGCAGGGAGAATAGGTGAAGATCTGGGAGAGGGATGGAGCAGGAGCAGAGGGAGAGAAGGTGAAGATCTGGGAGAGGGATGGAGTAGGAGCAGGGAGGAGGAGGAGGAGCAAGGAGGGGAGGTGAAGATCAGGGAGAGGGATGGAGCAGCAGGAGCAGGGAGGGGAGGGAAAGATCTGGGAGAGGGATGGGGGAAGAGGAGCAGGGAGGGGAGGGAAAAATCTGGAAGAGGGATGGAGCAGGAGCAGGGAGGGGAGGGAAAGATCTGGGAGAGG
>VXBS01001506.1:29864-50212 GCA_013400255.1 Sitta europaea
GGGAAGGTCAGGGAGAGGGCTGGAGCAGGAGCAGGAGCAGGAGCAGTAGAAGAAGGTAAAGATCTCAGAGAGGGCTGGAGCAGGAGCAGCANGAGCAGGAGCAGGAGCAGGAGCAGCAGGGGAAGGTCAGGGAGAGGGCTGGAGCAGGAGCAGCAGGGGAGGGGAAGGTCAGGGAGAGGGCAGGAGCAGGAGCAGGAGCAGGGGAGGAAGGTAAAGATCTCAGAGAGGGCTGGAGCAGGAGCAGCAGGGGGCAGCAGAATCAGGGCACGTACCCGTATCTCTGGAATTGGTAATCGAAGGTGAGCTCAGAGCCCGAGGGCACCAGCTTGGTGGTGAAGAACCCAACCCTGAGCTGCCCATTCACAGTCCACTGTGGAAAGAGAACACCAGCAGTCAGGCCAGGCTCAACTCCAGCTTTGCTCTGCCTGCAGCACAGCAATCCTCAGGAAAGAGCACTGAGGAGTCTGAAACCAAAGTGCCTGGAGAGAACCCAGCTGTTTGCACATCACTGATACAACAGTGTTAAAAATGACTAAATAATGCTGGCTCTTGCACTTATGTGTTGGCTTTTGCTTGTTGTCATTGATCATAAATATTTAGGCATGATATGCATTATATAACAGAATCTCACAGCTTAAATGTGTATTGTACTGCTTGTAGAAATAGTAGTGTAATAAATGTAATATCTGTGTGTTGCTTATAGAAATGGTAAAGTGATTAATAGACCTTAACAGAACATGAGATGTGGAAAAGCTTTTGTGTAACTAAAAAACAGTGTGAGATCACCCAGCCCTTGACCAGTCCAAGTGATAAAATCACAGTGACACAAATCAGAGCCCCAGAGAGGATGGGAGGAGAACTCCTTATTTTCTCTTATCCAGAGGAGTGGGAAACAACAGGAATTAAATCACAGGAAGAAATAAAATTCATTGATGTCAAACAGATAAGCAAAAATGAGAAAAATCAAACACAAAGAATCAAAAACTCCCAGGAATGTTTAAATAATGTATAAGCTAATAAATATGCATGTAATCCCAGCAAAATACAGAGACCTTGATTTTAAGTGGGTTTTGTGCTCTTTGGCTGTTTGTAGTATTATTATTATTATTATTATTATCATTATCATTATCATCATCATTATCATTATTAATGTAAAATTATTATTATTGTATATTATTATATATTATTATTATAAAACTTCATTTTTCACAAACACCAAAAGCTCCCAAAATAAAGAAGGAAAACACTTCTTTTTTTATTTATCAAAGGGAGGAGCTGCTGGATTTTAGCAGAATTTTACCTTTTGGGTCTCACAGTTTGGCTCACAGCTGTGGTTCATGAAGCGGGAGCAGTTTCCTTTCTGGGTGGCATCGATGATCTGCAAAGGAACAAGAAATCCAGGGAAAAAGTTCACTCCTTGGAATGGGAAGCAGCTAAAAGCCCAACCCCTGTAGGGATCATCTCCTTTGCCACTCTTGATTTGATATTCCCCATCTTTATTTCAGAGGCTGGGGGTTGTTAGGATGTTAATTCCCCCCAAAAAGAGCAGTTAGGTTCACAGCTCCTAATTTTCCAGAGTTCTCCAGCTGGATGCAGATCCTGGAGTTTGTTTCTGACACAGCCATGAGGGGTTGGGACAGTGAATTTTTCTCCCACATGCCTCATATTCCAAGGGAAAAGTCATCCCAGAAATAAAAACTCCTTTTATAACTGGAAATGCTCCTTTGTGGCATTTAAAATCACACAGCTATCCCCAAAATCCTTCTTTTAGGAGGAAAAACTCCCAGAAAAAACCACTCTGAGTATTTTTAGCTCCTTTTCTCTCAAGCTCCCCAGAGCCAAGAAGTCCTGACAGGAGAGACAAGGAGAATAAGAGGTGGAATTTCTATTTATCCCCCTTGTTCTCAGGCAGAGAGAGGGAAGAGCCACAAATAATTAAGAATATCCCAAATATAAATTTATAAATATTTATATATTTATATTGATATATAAATATATAAATATTCCAGTGGCAATCCTGCACAGAGGGACTTTGCCAGCTTAAAATATCCCAATTTCATGGAGTTTAATGTGAAGGGAAATGTGGATTTTTGGTGTGCTTGGGCACCCAAAAAGGGCGAGTTTGGCTTGGAGCATTTTCCCAAAATTCCCTCCCATGGAACAACGAGCCAAGCTCCATCTTTTCCTCTGGAAAGACTTTCCCCTCCTTAAGGACACTGGGATACATTTAAGCTGCCACAATTTGGTAGGAACTGAGCAATGGGTTAAAAAATCCTGAGGCTGGAAGTTTCCTTTCCTCAGGAAAGCATTCCCAGGGGATTCAGGACGTTGCTCCACGGGTTCCCAAGGAGCTGGTGGTGCATACAGCTAAACCCAGCCTTTCCCAAAGCTAAATCCAGCCTTTCCCAAAGCTAAACCCAGCCTTTCCCAAAGCCAAGCCCACTGCTCACCTCATCATTCTTCAGGGCCATGAAATAATAATGGATGTTCTTGTTCCGGGCATATTCCTTCACCCGAGCCTTGAATTCCTTGTGATCCAGCACTTCCCCACAGTATTCCAAGACAAAAGTGTTGCTGTAAGAGAGAGGAAAAACATCAATTTTCTTAGCCAAAAAGCCCCAGAGATAAACAGGAAATATTCCCTGTTCAGGTGGATTCTCTGAACACAACTCCCAGCCTGGCCATGCTGGTGGAGTGGCAATACTGATGTGCTTTAATCTCAGGAAATTCTGAGTAATTTGGGATTTTATGCTGCCACACGAAGGATGAAGCTCCCCTTGGAGCAGGGTTTGTTCTGTACATTCCATATATTCACAGAATTACAGATGGCTTGGGTTGGAAAGGAATTTGAGCTCGTCCCATTCCATGGGCAGGGATATCTCCCGCTGTCCCAGGCTGCTCCAAGCCCTGTCCAACCCAGCCTTGGACACTGCCAGGATCCAAGGGCAGCCACAGCTGCTCTGGGCAGCTGGGCCAGGGCTGGAAAACACTTTCCAGGAGGAATATTCCCAGTTTCCACCCTGAGCCTGCCCTGAGGCTGCTCCCTCTCCTCCTGTTCCCTCCTGTCAGGAGCTGTGCAGAGCCACAAGATCCTCCCTGATCCCCTGTGCTCCAGGCTGAGCCCCTTCCCAGCTCCCTCAGGGATTCTCCAGCCCCTTCCCAGCTCTGTTCCCTGGACATTCCTTTTTCCCAATAAATCTCATCTTGGTCTCCCCATCCCAATCCTCCCTTGGCCTCAGGAGATTTCAATGTGCTCACTCCTCTCCTGGCCTCACCTAAACCAGCACCTGGAATTACAATCCTGACTTTACAACAGCAGCAAAGATCCCCTCAGGATCTTTTTGTTGTCCAAAGGGGAGGAGGACTCAGGAAGAAGTTTTGCAGAGACAGGAAGAGAAGAACGGACACAACCAGAGTGAAGCAGGGACAGAGAAAGGGGAGGCACATTCATCCCAAGAATAAGCCATGGAAAAAAAGCTGCTGGGAAACCAGGAAGAGCAAAACCAGAGAGGGAGCTCAAACAAGAGATGGGCACACACCAAAGAGGGACACCCAGCAGGGCCAAGGATGAGCTGGGAGAACCTCAGCAGATCTCCTGTAGGGAAATCCCAGCCCCACAGGCCCTTCTCCCTGCAGGAGGGAGCCAAGGGGCAGGAAAAGGCTGTGGGAAGAGGGAAGGCTTACGATGGCAGGTCCTTGGCAGCTCTGAGCCCCCAGCCCTTCTTCTCAGTCAGGATCACCTCCACATCCGCGTGCTGCTTCTTCTGGAAGCGCCGGTTGGAGCAGTAGTCGCCGTTTGGACACCGGGAAGAGCTGAGGGGAGAGGAGGAAAAGGAGCAAATCAATCCCCAGCAGGGAACCAGCACCAACAGGAAGGGCTCAGATGGGGAATAAATCCCAAATGATCGTGGTAAATTCCGTGTGAAACCTCCCAGTGTGGTTTGCTATAAAAAGCGCGGCCACGCGACTGTCGAGGTGTAAATGCAGATCGTTTATTTCTGGAAAGATAAAAACATTTGGAATGCTGATCCCGCTGTATTTCTGGATCAGGGCATTCCAACAGGGAGAACTGGGCCTTTTTCCCTTGTTTTGGGGGTTATTCCTTCATGATATTCCCTGCCCTAGGTCTGGCCTAGGAGGTAAAAGCAAAAACTGGGATTGTGCCAGGAAATTCCAATCTTTCCACCATCCTCGTGCCAGGGGGGAATCCCACCAAGCACCATGTCCCTGCCTCCAGCTCCCATGGAGCAGCAAAGCTCTTCCAGAAGGAGAAGGAGACACCAGCCACAGGCTGGAGAGGTTCTGGGGAAAGGAGATCCAGGAGGCTGTGAGGGCTGATCTCCTTCAGATCATCCAAAGACTGAAATCATGGAATCCTGGAATGGTTTAGGCAGGAAGGGACCTTAAGGATTGATGCCTTTTGGAGGCTGGCCTGGAGCAGAGAGCAGCCAGAGGAAAAGATGAAGCAGGGATTTATTAAAAGCCTCAGTGGGCACACCTGGGCTGCACAAGGGTCCAGCTGGGCCACACTCAGATTACTCTAAAATGGTCACAAAATGGACAGCTGGCCACGAGGTCCCTCACTTTTATAAGTTCTGGTCCATCAGCACATTAGAATTAATTGTCTAGCCATGGCTTCAGGTTATGAAGCTCCATCCTCTTTGGGTTTTTTTCACTTCACTGTTGTTTTTGTTCTAGGGCCTGGAAGTTGTCCTTGGTGCCAAACTGGAGCAGGAATTGTTTTGTTTATTTACTTTGAGAAGAGAGCATGGTAGCACTTAATATAAAACCTAAAACCACTCATCAAAACAGCCCAGAACCTAAAAAATAAAAAACCTTAAGGCACCAGGATCATCTCATTCCACCCCCTTTCCACGGGCAGGAACACCTCCCATTATCCCAGGCTGCTCCAAGCCACAGCTCCTGCTATTGACTGCCACCTCCCAGGAATTCCCAGGTGGTCTGAGGGGTTCCAGGATGCCATTCCACGTTGCCCCACTCACCACTCGATCATGAGCAGGCGGTTGAGACAATCCTCCCCGCAGGCCACCTCGCCCTGCGCCCGCTCCTCCTTGGACAGAGGGGGGCACTCACACAGCATCCGCTTGATATCCCGGTGGGATTTGTTCTTCTTCCTGGGAAGGCGTGGAAACACAGGTGAGACAGCAGGCCAGCTGGAGAAACTCCTCCTCAATCCTTATCAGGGGGTTTTGGGGAAAAAAAAATTGGAAAATGAATTTCCCGACGTATGGATTGATCAGCCCAGGAGGACACGTGGTTTGGTGAAGGTTTTGTGATGACCAAAGATGATTTCTTAAAGAGAATTCCCAGGATATTTAACTCTTGTGGTCTGGTTTCAGGCCTGATGTTTGGGTCTCCTGATGTTTGGGTTTCCTGATGTTCTTTCCCAAAGAAGCACGATAAACATGATGGAATGTTTTTGTAATAATATTTATGTTATATGTTTTTGTAATAATATTTATGTTATTCATTCCTTCTAACAGGAGAGATTTCTCCTGGCTGTCCCTCTGGTCTGACCAATGTGAGTGAAGAGGTTTGCCTTTGTTTCACCAATCCCATTGGTCTGTTTAAAATTGTATATAAAAGAGAACCATCCCTAATAAAGGAGTAATTTTTTAACCTTCTGATCACAGAGTCTGTGTCGTGTGATACCTGAAATAACAACAAACTCTTTTTCCTTTCTCCTCCCTGCCTACATTTATTTGGACACCCATATTTTAATTAGGCAAATTGGATTAGGGTTACTTCAGCCTCTGCTTTGCTGTCAAGTGAGAGGATGAAAAAGAGGAGAAAATCAGAGCTAGACAAAAAGCAGGGCATCCACTAATTTGTATTTCAGCTCCCATGAAGGATTTGGGGAATGCTCTGGAGTGTGGATCCCAACAAGGCAAAAAATTCATAAGAGAAAAAAAAATCAAATTATGGCCATTAGATCTAAAAAAGCTCCTCTGAGATCATAAATAAAGACATGGAAGTAACCAAAACCTTTGGAAAAGTGCCTTGATTGTCCAAAAGCTTTCCCACGCCCAGACAGAATTCCCTGTGCCAACAGACAGGGAAAGAGCTGGCAACTGGGGACATTAAACAGGCAGGACCTGGTAAAGTTATAAAAAAGGGTATAAATAAATCAACTTTTCCCTCTGATCCTCCCATTTTCCAACTCTTCTCAGCACTTGGGACTGTCTGGGCCAAACTGGGGGATTCTCTTGAGGAGAAGAGAGCCCGGGGTGGCTTAGCCAGATGTGGGGAATGCAACATCCCTGCCTCTACTTCCAGAAGTTTTTTGGCCATAAAAAACCCCAAATCCATCCTGGAATCAAGAACTGAAATCCCAATTGCTCCAGGAACTAAAAGGAGGCTAGAGCAGAGTTACCTCTCTGTCATTCAATATCCCTGCTCCTCCCTCAAAAGGTTTTTGACCATAAAAACCCCAAATCCATCCTGGAATCAAGGAGAACTGAAATCCCAATGGCTCCAGGAATTGAAAGGAGACTAGAGCAGCAGTTACCTCTCTGTCAAGTTACCTCACTGTTCTCTCTCTGTCAAGCAACATCCCTGCCCCTCCCTTCAAAAGTTTGGGCCATAAAAACCCAAATCCATCCTGGAACCAAGGAGAACTGAAATCCCAATGGCTCCAGGAATTGAAAGGAGGCTAGAGCAGAGTTACCTCTCTGTCAAGTAGACGTTCTCCTCGATGAGGTCGAAGTAGCAGGGCATCTTGCCCTGCTTGGCAAACTCCTTCCAGCGCTGGGGGTCCCTGAAGTCATCCATGATGCACAACCTGCCCACCATGGAGGAATCCTGGGGCGTTGGCTCCACCTGCTCCCCCTCCAGCTTCCCCTTCCTCTTCTCCCCGGAGTCCCCGTCGCTCTCCGAGTCGCTCTCCAACTCCGGCCGCCTTTTTTTTGGTGGCCCTCGTTCCTTCACGTCGTTTTTTTCCAAAGCTTTCACCTCCTCCTTCTTCTCCCCGCCCGGCACCGGCTCCTTGGTGGAATTGCTGCTGATCTCGTGTGCCTGCACCGAGCCTTTTTCCTTCTGCCCAAGCACCTGGGATTTTCCAGAGGGGCTGGGAAAGCGGGGCTTGCACTCCTCATCCCAACGCTCGTCCTCTTCAAACTCCTCGTGGTCTTCCGTGAGGGAATCGGGCACCTGCCCTTGGATGCGTTCGTAGTTTCCCACGGAGGCTCTGCTGCCTGCCCTGGCATCCCAGTAACCGTTGCCTTGCCAGTAGCTCTGGGAGCTGGGATAAGCTCCCAAGCCCGGCTGGCAAACGTAGCCTGAGTACATCCCAAAGCTGCTGTCCGGCTGCTGGTAGGTGCTGCTGGGCTTCTCCTGCTGGGAAAAGTCCCAGCCCGCAGCACCTGCCTCACCGGGGGCGCGGAATCCATCCAGCCTGGAGCAGTCTCCGAGGCCGCACTGGCTCAGCCCGCCCTGCCCTTGCCGACTGTCAGGTTTGGAGGAGCTCATCTGGCGCCGGGAGGTGTCGGTGCTCTCCAAGCTCTCCGGGACACAGAAGGGCTGCTCCTCCGGCCTGCCCACGGCCCCCAGGTCCGGCAGCACCATCCTGTCCTCCGTGCCAGCTTTGCCCTGGCAATCGGCCGTCAGGTCGGCCTGGCTCGTGCTGTCCACGCCGTCGCTCTGGGCCTGGCACGGATCCGCCCGCAGCTCCTCCGGCTCCTTCCTGCTCAGCTCCGTGGAGGTTGCCGGACTCTTTTCCATCCCTCTGGGAGAACACCTGCTCTCCACCTGGGGACCACCTTTACTGCCCGTATTTTCTGTCCTCTCCTCATAGTAGGGCCTGCTGGGCTCGGGCCGCTCGTCGTCCCAGTGGTCAGAGAAGCGCCGGTTGCTGCGGGAGGAGCCCGGGCTGCTCTCCTCCGTGGCTATGGTGGAGTTCTTGGGAACCACCACGACCGACTGGAGCCTCTTCCGTGGCGTGCCATCATCAGAATCCGAGTCCTCCGTGTCGCTGTCCTCGCTGCGCCCCTCGCTGTCGCTGTCGCCCGTGTCGGAATAATCGTCGTGGCCGGCGGGAATGAATTCCGAGGCGTTGCCGCTGCTGTCGCACGTCGGGGCTTGGGTCAGCAGCTCCGTGTCCTCTGCGGTGACGATGACATCGCAGGAGGGATACAAAGCATCGGGAAAAGCCGAGGCCACCAAGGGCTCGCTGCCCTCATCCCTCTCGGCCGATGCGCTGGGACACTGAACCCTCAGCTCATCCAGCTCAGCTCCCTCGGTGGAAACAGCGCTTTCTTCCACGACCTTTCTGCTGCGGTGCTCCAGCGGCGCTTCCGAGTAGTAGGAATGTTCATTCTGGAACGATGACTTGCCTTTTGCTGAGCCAAGATCAACATGCTGAGCATCAGACTCCAGCATCTCTCCGGCTTTTGAAGGCTGGAGCAGCTCCTGGCACAGGCCCGGCGGGGGCACGTCCCATTTGGAAGAGACGCTTTCCTCCGGCACGGCATGATCCGCCTGGAGCCTCTGGGAACAGCCATCCTGGGAGGAATCCCTGCTCGAGCTTTCCACTGCCAGGCTGATTTCATGGGAAGCATGGCCGTGCTCATCCTCCCCAGCAGACCTGGAATGGGAATCCTCCACGCTCTCGTAATCGCACGTCACCGTCTGCGGCTCCACCTGCACATCCAGGAAAGTCTCGGACATCGCTTTCAAATCCGCAGGTTCCGCTTCGATTTCCACTTCCGAGTGGTACAAACCAGGGGTGGCGTCATCGGACATGTAGCAATAAACAGGTTCTTTGGTTTTGTCACACGGAGTCACCTCCTCATCCAACTTCTTAAGGACAGTTTTAGTGGGATCTACATTCACGGCAGGGAGAGGGGCGGCTTCCTCCGGCTGCTGCGCCTCCGGAGCCTCCGCCTCCTGGAACAGGCTGTTGCACTCGCTGGACTGCACCCGGGAATCATCTGGCTCCTGCTCCTGGGACACATCCGTGCTCTCAAACCCAGCAGATGGCATCGGATGTGACGGGCTCGTCTTGATGGCAGGCGACGCTTCCGACCGAGCCGGGCCGTGGTCAGAGGACGCAGCGACGGCCTCAGCGTTGGAGGCACTGGATGTGGCCAGACCCTCACCCTGACCCTCCGGGGAGCCGTTCACACTCGAGTCCCTGGGCAAACATGTTCTTAAGGGATCGGGTTTGGCCTTTAAGAACGTTTCTTGCTCCTTAACACTGTCGTGGCCTTCGTTTGCTGCAAGTTCCTCGGATTTTGAGTTTGCCAAACCCGCCTTGGACTCATCGGCCTTCGGCAAAGCGGGAGAATCATTGAGCTGATTTAACGGAGAAAGCGCTTTTTCCCTTTCCAACTTTTTCACGCTGGACACCCTGATCTCATTGTTCTTTACACAAGAGGTCTCTAAATCTAGAGAATTAGACTTGGACTTGATTTCTTCAATCGATTCTGTACAACAGAAAGAACTCTTAAATTTATCAGGCTTTGGTGCGGGGGCCTTGGAAGGGGTGGATTTATAGCGGGAGGAATTCACATTACTGTCGGGCTTGGAATGGGACGTCCCCTTCCGATAGCCCGGCTCATCGAGGGGAGAGCACCGTTTGGACACTTCGCTTTCGGAAGTCCTTTTGGAATCTCGCTCCGCTTTCGAAGACGACCTCCCTCGCCTGTCCACGTCGGCGTGAGACGACTCCACTTTGCTGTCCCTGTCCGACTTGGAGTAAGAGGATCTCGAGTCTCTGTAGGAGGAGGAGGAATGGGAGGACGTACGCCTGGAGTCACTGGACCTGGAATGTGTCCTCCTGTACTCATCCTCCGAGTCCGAGCTCTCGCGCGCCCGGCTGTCCGCGTACGAGCGGGAGTACCGCGACCGCTCCCGGTACGGGGAGCTGCGGTGGTACCGGCGCTCGGAGTCGTAGTAATGCGAGCGCTCCGACCTCGAGTAGGAGGAGCTGGTTCGGGAGCTGCGATCGGAGCGGGAACGGGAATGGGAGCGGCTTCGCCTCCTCTCTCTGTCCGAGCGGGAGCGCGAGGACGAGTACCGCGAGTCTCGCTCCGATTTGGAATAGCTCGAGTACTTCTCATCCCTGTCCGACCTGGAGCGCGACGAGGACTTGCCCAGGTCGTCACCCCGGAGGGACGCCGAGCTCCGTCTGGGATCTCTCTCCTTTTCCGTGCTGGAGATCTTCTGCTCGTGCGACCGCTGGCTGGAGGAGGTCCTCACGGAATCCTCGTCCGACTCGGAGCCCTGCGGCGCGCCGTCCGACTGGGAGAACTTCCTCTTGGCCCCCTGCCTCCGGGAGCACGCGGCAGCACCCTTCGAGCCGTCGGAAACCTCATCCTCCTTCCCAATATGGGAATCTTCCTTCGTCAGGGCGCTCTCCGGCTGCTCGGGCGCGGTCGGCGTCGCGCGTTCCTCCGAGCCGNGCGTGGGGGGGAAATCCACGGCCAAGGCCACCGGTTCCGTCACCGGCGCCGGCTTGGCCGTGACGTTCAGTAAATGTTTTTTAAAATGGATCTTCCCCAATTCTACCTTCGGCTTGGGAGGCGAAGATTCCTCAGCTGAACTGGCGGCGTCGCCCAGGTCCAGTTTATTTTTGGGGTTAAAATCAGTCGGGAGGGGAACAGCTGGAGGGGTGGGAGCTTCATTTTGTTTCTCGTTTCCCAGAGCAGTCAGGAATCGATTGGGTAAAGTTTTCTTGGTTAAACTAAAGCTGAAAGACACTTTCTGTCTTCCCTGCTCCTCAAGGTTAACCTTGGTTTTGGTGCCTTTGGGCAAAAAGCGGCTCGAGGCGACGCCTTTGAACACGGGGCCTTTGATGAAACCGGCTCTCGGCACCGTCTCAGGTTTGCCCTGTGGAAGAGAAAAGAAGATGCAGTTGGAGGAATTGAATTTGGTGGGGGGTTGAACTCAGTCCTGCAGCATTTTCTTTCACCTGGTGAATTTTTCATCATGATAAAAGAGAAATGAATACCCTGGGTCTGTCTTCATTGACTGCCTCTGTCCTGAAAAAATCGATTCCTCACATTTCTCCAGCTTGAAACTAAGCCTCCTCTGAGGTTTGGGCTGAGGCTTTTTTTCTGACTTATTAATGACCAAGCTCAAAGTCCTTTCATCATTTAATTCTTATCTTTTAAAAAAGAGAGTTCGGCTTATAAAGTTAATTGAGGGCAAAACTCTGCTTTTTTATGCTGTTTCAATGGTCCCAGGCTACAAAAGATCCTGAGTTTTAAGCTTAAAGTGCATTTGTTTCCATGTGACTCCACCTGGATGCAGCCTTCCAGGGCCTGGAGGGGCTGCAGGAGAGCTGGAGAGGGGCTGGGGACAAGGCATGGAGGGACAGGACATAGGGAATGGCTTCAGAGTAGGATTGGGAAGGGATTCCTGGCTGGGAGGGTGGGCAGGGGCTGGGCTGGAATTCCCAGAGCAGCTCCCCTGGATCCCTGGCAGTGTCCCAGGCCTGGACATTGGGGCTTGGAGCAGCCTGGGACAGTGAGAGATGTCACTGAATGATCCTGAGGGTCCCTTCCCACCCAAACCATTCTGGGATTCTGGAATTTGCTTCCAGCATAAACCAGACCAACAATTAGAGCAGGAATTCAAACCCCATCCTTTCCCACCTCCCCCCAACAGCCTTCTCCTGGTCATTACTAATTCCTGCGAGTTCCCAGGCTCAGGCCTAGGCCAGCATTAATTAACAACTCCCCAGGAATTCCCATCAGGACCCAGTGGTGCATGATGACTCCGTCACCTCTGGATCAACCGACTGCTCCGAGCCCCGTGTCCTTCCCACCAGGAGGTTCTGCCTGCCTCCTGCCCAGGAGCTCCCTCAGCACCTTCCAAACCCAGGAATTTCCAGAGCTCACAGCACCCTATGCTCACCCACTTGGCCATTTCTCCCTGTTTTAAATCTTAGAGCTTATGGGCATCCCAGGAATAAAATCCTGGAGAAGATCAAGCGGAAAAAGGGTTTTGTTGTCAACAAAAATCCAAACTGCATCAGAATCATGGAATTCCAGAATGGTTTGGGTTGAGGGGATGCTCAGGATTATCCCATGCCACCCCTGCCATGGCAGGGACACCTCCCACTGCCCCAGGCTGCTCCAAGCCCTGTCCAACCTGGCACTTCCAGGGATCCAGGGGCAGCCACAGCTGCTCTGAAAATTCCATTTTGTGTGTGAGCCTTATTTCCACTGGGAAGAGTCGTACCCAAACTGTGCAGAGCTGGGTTTTGCTGCCTTAGCTGTGCCAGGAGCACATTCCTGGCAGGAGCAGCAGATTCCTGCAGCCCCCTGTGAATTATTAAGCATTTTGTTATCCTTTAACTCATGGAAAACAACGTGGAGCTGCCCAGGCTCGAGGCACGGCAGTAAATGATTAAATGAGATTGGTGGGTTGGAAATCCTGGGGTTTTTGCACCCTGGGACATCACATATCCAAAAAAAATCCTCTTTTTCAACACACTGGGGGTTTCACTGCACCTTTTAATGATCTATGCATGACTCGTGCTGGTGACCCAACCCTGCATCACTCTGGATCAGCAGCAAATTCCCTTCACTGTGGGAAAACTGGGAGCAAAACCCAAAAGCCTTTCCTTGAAATCTGTGGGTTTTATGAGGGGACATTTCAGGGATGATTTTAAAAGTTTCATGGCTAAAAGGGCACCCAAAATATTGATTTGGGGAAGAAAAAGAGCATCTTCAGCTCTGAAATGGGCTCCTCTCACCATAACTCATAACCAGTTCCACAAAGTCCTGCTGAAAATGCCATCCCTGCTTCCCAGAGAATCCACATGTCAGAAGTGATCCTGGGATTAATCCATGGGTTTGTATCAATTAATTCATGGAAGAGTGAAGGACAAAATGAACACTGCTGAGAGCACCCTCCTGTAGGAGCTCAGCCTCCTGAAGAGTGAGGGAACAGCATTTTGGGGGATTCCTGGATCAATTTTTATCCTTACAACCAGAAATTCCCACTTTTTTTCACTCCGGCTGAAGAGAGCAGGATCCTCTCCAACCACACCCTGAAGGATCTCCACAGATCTGAACCCCAGTTCTTATCAGGGATGGCATTCTTTAATCATATCAATTATAGATAAAGAATTAATAAAAGCATAGTTTAAAATATTGGAAATTCAGGGAATCAGCATTCCAGAGCTTCTCCTTCTTGCTGCAACTTCGGTGCCATCATTTTAATGTCAATGTTTTGATCAAAATCCTTCTAATTTCAAGCACAACAGCTCTGAAATAATGGGAATGAGGGGGTTTGGATAGATCCACCTTTTCCCAAAAATGGGATCTGCAGGCAAAAAAGAGCTGCCACGTTTCCATTATTCCTCCCCTTCCCACAGCCAATTCCACAGAGCTGGCACATTCCAGGATATTTCCCCTCACGTGTTCACCCTTCCGGGGATTTTTTCCTTAAATATCAGCAGCTTGAACAAAACACAATTTCCAGAATTTCAAACACACTCCCCAGGTAAGTTGGTAAATGTAAAAGGTGGGAATTATTGGAAAAGCTCTCCAGGAAAACAGGAATTCTCCTTCCTCTCGTGTTTTACACATAGGGAACATTACCCAAAATGGGAAAAAAAAGCACATCCAAAATGATTAACAGCCCTCATTCCAAAGCCAGGAGATTCAAATCTATCCCAGGCCTCCAAGTTTTCTTTTTTCCCAACAAATTCATTGAGTCACAGGCAGCAAAACTCATTATTTTTACAAATTAAGGCTTTAAATAATCAGCACCAACCCACACCGAGCTGTGCCATCACCTCCCGTGGGCTTGTGGCACAAGTGGTACTGAATTATTGCCTCTCATCCCCAAATTTAATGGGAATTATTCCCCCCTCCTTCCCAAATTTAATGGGAATTACTGCCCTTCTCAAATTTAATGGGAATTATTGCCTCTCATTCCCAAATTTAAGGGGAATTATTGCCCCCCTCATTCCCAAAATTAAGGGGAATTATTGCCCCCCTCCTTCCCAAATTTAATGGGAATTATTGCCCCCTCCTTCCCAAATTTAATGGGAATTACTGCCCCCTCCTTCCCAAATTTAATGGGAATTATTGCCTTTCATTCCCATATTTAATGGGAACCCTTCTCAAATTTAATGGGAATTATTGCCTCTCCTTTCCAGATTTAAGCAGAGGAATCCCAGCAAAGCCCCCATTTGCTTTCTCCAGAGGCTCTGGATTCCTGGAATGCCTCCCCCCAGCCTCCCAGCTGGGCTCACAGGGGATCCAGGAATGCTGGAATTGCTTTTACTCACCTCATTTTCTTCTTCTCTATTGCAATCCAACCGGGGAAACATGGAAAAAAAAACAGGAAAAGAAGGAGTGAGCACCAGGGAGGAGCAAGAAATGCAACACTGGGGATTGGGATTGGGATGGATTTGGGACACGGAGGGAGGGGGACACAACAGCACCCCAACACAGCTGGCAGGCTCCAAAATTCCCTGGAAAACCAAAATCCCCCATGGATTAGGGCAGAGCAAACCTTTTTGGAGAGAGCTGCTGGCTCGGTGATGTCTCCAGTTATTCCAGGAATAAAACCATCAAAAACAAGGTTGAAAAAGGTGGATTTGGGGTTTTTTCCATTTGAATATTTTCCTGAGTAACTCCCAGTTTCTGCCTCTCGTTGACAGAAATTAAAGATATTAATGAAGTTCTGCCTGCTGTGTGTCTGCCCTGGCTGTTTGCATAATTAATCCCTATTCTGGGAGCCTGATAATGAATTCATTAGGATAGTTCTCCATGGAACGTTGGGTTCTCCCAATTTTCCACTCTTCCCAAGTTCTCTGCTCTTATCCCACAGTGAAGTTGTTTCTCCTCAGGGAAGCAGGAACAGGAACACAACTCCCTCTCCTTGCTTGGCTCAATCCTTGGAGAACATCAGGGAATTTCCAGAGATCCCCAAATCCCTCTCCAGCACAGCTCAGAGCTGGGATTCTCCAACATTTCACCAGCTTCATCTCAGTGGTGCCAAAAAGATTTCCCTCAGAGAAGCTCCCAAAATTCCACCTCAAGGAGAAATATCCAATTCTGGAAATAAAAATCCAAATTTTCATTCCAGAGCACGGCGGTGACGGCGCCAGAGCCAGCCAGGTCCCAGCTGGGAACTGGGAAGGACTGGGAAGGGCTGGGAGGGGCTGGGAAGGACTGGGAACGACTGGGAACGACTGGGAACGACTTTTCCCCTCAGGAATATTCTCCTGCCCCTCCAGAGGCTCCATTCCAAAGCATCCAGCTCACTGCAAGGTTGTCAATAATTCCCAGGTGGGTTTGGCTCCATCAAGGACAGCACGGCTGGGATTCCATGGATTGAATCCCATGGGGAGCCCCATGAAATTCCAGGAATTCCAGGTCCCCCAGAGCCAGGAGGTGTCCAGGAGCAGCACGTGGGCTGGAGCTGTGGCTGCAAGGAGCTCTCCCTGGCAGGGGCAGGGTGGGATGCAGGGACAGGGCGGGGTTGGGTCGGAGGCGCCGTGGGCTCAGCACTCCCAAATCCTTGGATTTCACCTCCAAAGGGTTTTCCCAAGCCCTGGCATCCAGGAAGGTTCCCCAGAATTCCTCAGAAGATGCTGCAGGGAATTACGAGCCCCAGGGGGAAGCTGAGGGTTCTACAGCAGGGATGGCTCTGGCTGTGCACACAGATCCACCTCCAATCAGCTGAGAGGTAATTAAACTCTGTATGGGATTAATAACATTAATGACAGCGAGGAAAGAGAGGCAGGATCCTTCAAATCCAGAAAAATCCTACAGGAGAAGGAGGGGAAACAGGAGATCCCCATCCCTGGGTGGGCCAGGATGATCCCACTGCACCCCAAAGCACTCAGGAGTCTGGGATTCCATCCATTAAAATTAAATTAAATTAAATTTTTAAATTATATAAAATGAAAATTAAAAAAAAAACTCTTTAAAGAGATAATAAAATTAAATTAAATAAAAATTTTAAATATAATATAATAAAATTAAATTAAATTAAAATAAAGTAAGATAAAATAAGATATAAAATAAAATAAAATGTGCTGACCCTCCTAAAAGCAGGGCTACAGATCCCATTTCCTTCCCAGCCTCTTCCTTCTCCCCAAATCCCAGAAGCAGGGCAGGGCCTGGAGCTGCACAACCCCAGCCCAAACCAACCCCTGAAAAGTGAAAAACAACCTCCCCAAACCCCAGATGAACCCAGGAACCCCAAAGCCCCTCGGGTGTGCTGCCAGCAGCTGCATGAGTTCATTGTGCTAAAAACCCAAAACTAATCAGCAATTCAGTACCAGGAAAAGGATTTTTTAAGGCTACAGAACCAATTTATACCAAAATTCCTTACCTGGGTCACACTTCCATCAAATCTTTAGATATGGACCCACACTTCAAAAAAAATTATTGATTTGAGGCCATATTTTATCCAAAATTCCTTACAAAAAGCCATATTTTATCCAAAATTCCCTATATGTAGACACATTTTATCCAAAATTCCTCACCTGGAGCCACATTTTATCTGAATTTTTAATATTTAAACTTTATCAGCTTCTCTCCTGATGGAAACATCCCAATTTTGTCATGGGAAGGGTGATTAAAAAGTAAAATTTTATCTTTAATTCCAGGGTTCAGCAGCTCCAGCATTTCTTGGGGGCTTCAACAGGTTGAGCTGATGATTTTTCCCTTTTTTAAGTGCAACCCACACAATAATTGGAATTTTATCCTGGTTTTCCTCATGCAAAATGAGCCAAAAATTCCCACAGGCTTTTAAAATCTAAAAGACAAAACTTCAGGAGCCTTATCTCCCCTAAATCCCGATTTTTTTTTCTTTTCTTCCCTTTAAAAGAGGCAAATCTGGAAGCCTGGGGCTTTTCTTATCTCAGCATCAGCAGCCCCAGAGCATTCCCAGCAGGAATTCAGCTCAGGAATTCCCAAGGCTCCATCTGAAAACTACTTCCAAAGAAAAGGAAGCAAATGGGAAAAGCTCAGCTCAGGAAATTGGGATTTAACCTGTTTTGTTTAGGCTGGGTGAGCCCAAACTATCCTGGAATTCCAGGGATTCTCAGCCTGCAAACCTTGGAATTTCCAGCAGGATGCCAAAGGGAATTATCCAGGTGGGTTTTCCCATATTTTTTTTCCTGGTTGTTGATCCATAGGTTTCTGCAATTCCCTGGGAGTTGAGGAGGAAATTCCCTCTCTCTGCTCTCATTTAGAGAATCCAGAATTCCAGGATGGAAGGGGGAAGCTCATGGACAGTTCCAGGGATGGAATATCCACAATTTCCCTGGAAAAACGCCCTGCCCTCCTCACAAGCAGGAATTCCTTCCATATATCCTGAATTTCCCCTCGACTTCCACACCCCAGACTGAAGGATTTGAATCCCTAAGTGGGATAAAAAACAAGAGTGCAGCTGGCCCTGGGTTTCATGGAATATTAATGGAATGTTGGGAGGAATTCCTGGAAAAGAGGTGGGAAGGCAACAGGCAATCCTGCTCCTTCCCAAAAAAAAGAAAAAAAAAGAGAGTGGAAAAGAAAACTCACTCATGTGAGGAGGGAAAATCCCTGGAAAATTGAAGCAGGAGGTGGAATCCAAGCTGAGCTCCTTGGAAAATGAGGTCAAGGTGCCTGAGCCACAGCACATCCCTAAATCCAGCTCTGCTGCTTCCCAAAATCCCCTTTCCTGCTTCAAACAACATTCCCACTGAGGGTCTGCAGCTGGGAGTTTGGGAAGAGAGCAGGGAGGGTTGGATATTCCAGGGAAAAGGAGGAGATAAATGTATGGAAAACAGGGATTTCTCCTTTCATTTATAAAAAGGAGCAGGAGCTGAGGGACTCCATTTATTGATTATTCCATCATTTATCTGCTGTAATTCCAGGATTTCTGAGAAGTCAACGTGTGCTCCAGGAAAAAAAATATCCAGTTTCTCTGCTCCTGCCCCCAAGAGCCTGAGAATTCCCAAACTCTCCCCCAAATCCTGCTTTTCCCTCTCTGCTCACCTAAGGAAGAAATTCCACCTGAAATTCCTGGAATCAGGAAAAGCAGCTCCGGTGGAAGATGGGAAAGGGATGAGGAGGCACAAAAAGGGTGAGGATGAGGATGGGACCCAAAATAGAGGCACAAATCCCACTGGAATGCAAAGCTCTTGGAAAACCTCCCCCTCCTCCTGCAGCACCTTCCCAGAAATCACCCAGCCAGGGGAACACTGCCCAGGAATAACAAACCCCTCCTTGGGCACCCAGGAAAAACCCCACAGGGAAAAGGGAATTGGAATTGCAGTTTCCCAATGAAATCCCCAAATCCAGGCACATCCCTGAGTCCCTGCAGGACTAAAACAATAAATATTTAAATCACACAATTTAAATTTCCTGGGATCATTTCCCAGGAAATCCCTGCCTCAAACCTCTCCTTGGGCACACAGGAAAAATCCCACAGGGAAAAGGGAATTGGAATTGCATTTTCCCAATAAAATCCTAAAATCCAGGCATATCCCTGAGTCCCTGAAGGACTAAAACAATAAATAAATATTTAAAGCACACAATTTAAATCACACAATTTAAATTTCCTGGGATCATTTCCTGCCTCAAATCCCTCCTTGGGCACCCTGGAAAAATCCCACAGGGAAAAGTGAATTGGAATTGTATTTTCAAATCCAGGCACATCCCTGAGTCCCTGCAGGACTAAAAACAAAAAAAATATTTAAATCACACAATTTAAATTTCCTGGGATCATTTCCCAGGAAATCCCTGCCTCAAATCCTTCCTTGGGCACCAAGAGCCAGCCCAGGAAAAATCCCACAGGGAAAAGGGAATTGGAATTGCAGTTTCCCAATTAAATTCCCAAATCCAGGCACATCCATGAGTCCCTGCAGGACTAAAACAATAAATAAATATTTAAATATTTTCCCCAGGAAATCCCAAATCCCTCCTTGGGCACCCAGGCAAAATCCCACAGGGAGAAGGGAGTTGGAATTGCATTTTCCCAAAGAAATCCCATTTAATTAATTAAGTCCCTGCAGGGTGCAAAGGGTGGATTCCCATGGATCTCTCCCTGGGGAACACCAGGAACTGCCCAAAAAAAACCCAAAATCCACATTAAAACCCAGAAAAGCCCAAATCCACATGAAATCCAAAATTCCACGGAAAATTTGGATTTAATGTGGGGCATTCCTGGGAATCATTCCACACTGGGGTTTCCACCCTTATTAACAATTTCTAACTCAAACCCAAACTGTCCTAAAGCCAAAGTTAGGTCAGGTTTAAAGCTCAGGCTCAATTCCACCAAAATCTTTCCCCTACCAGCACAAAGCCACTTCCAGGAGGGAAAAATGCAGGAATCAGTGGGAATAGCAGGGGAAAAAACTCCAGTTTTTATCATTTTGCTCAAATCCCAAAATTATCTGTGCCCAGAGGAAACTCCTCTGGTTAAGTTGCTTTTTTTTTTTTAAGGTGCTCTTTGTAAATTCCTCAATTTAAATTAAAATAGGTTTGAGCAGGAAAAGGATCTCGGGAGGAAGTCCTGGAACCTGCAAACTTGAGGAANCTCATTCCCAAGGATTGGGATTCATCCCCAGCACCTGGAAGTGCTGAGGTTCCACCCGAGCCAAACAAAAATTTTGGGATTTGTGCTAAAAAATCCAGGAGAAAACTCCTGGGAGCAGCAAAGCAAGGCCGAGCCTCAGAGGGGGAGGATTTGGGAATGACCCCCAGGCTCCAGCACTTGCTGTTTTCCCAAAAAAACCCCAGGAATTCCCAGCCCTCCATCAGCTCCCTGGCCTATCAGGAGCCCCATGCAGGGGATTTTCCCTGAATGGGGCAGCAAATTCCAGGCGGGGTCTCTGGAGGCTGAGTGACCTCACCCCCCAGGCACTGCACGGCACCTTTGTCTCCAAAAAAAAAAAAAAAAAGCCTGGAAAACAAGGAATTCTCTCTTTGGGACACAGATAGATCCCCAGTCTCAACAGCTCCCCAAAAACCATCCTGTCCCCTCCATCCCAAAATTCACACTGCAGCAAAACCAAGGAATGTTAGGGGCACCACTCCTAATTCCACACTTGCAACAGGAAATATTCCCAAAATTCCTCAGATCCAAGCCCCCCAGATATCCCATTCTGGGTCCTAAATTTAACAAGGAGGCAATTCCCAGTCAGGAGGTGATGCTAAAATCCCATTCCAAAGGGGAGCAGCTGCAACATGCAACCCCAAAAATATAAAACAGGATGCTGCTGAGCTCAGAGTCACTCCTTGGACAGAAATAAATAGAAATAAATAGAAATAAAAAGAAAAAATAGAAATAAAGAATCAGAAATAAAAGAAAAAATAGAAGTAAATAGAAATAAATAGAAATAAAAAGAAAAAATAGAAATAAATAGAAAT
>VXBS01001506.1:54364-77875 GCA_013400255.1 Sitta europaea
GCTCGCCGCGATCCGCCGCGGCCCCGCCGGGAATTCGCTCGGCAGCGCGGCGGGATCGCCCCCCCGAGATGGCCGAGGCCGCACAGCGGGCACTGGGAGCACGCCGGAATCTCACCGGGATCAGCGGCAGCACCGCCGGGACTGTGTTGGGATCGTAACAGGGATCGGCAGAATCAGGGTGTCACTGGGATCCCCCCCGGGATCCGGGAAGGGGTCGGTGGGACACCCCGGGAGCAGCCGCGGGACGGCCGGGATCTCCTCCAGGTCAGCCCTGCCCTGCCAGGACCTGCTCCAGGTCAGCCCTGCACCGCCAGGATCTCCTCCAGGTCAGCCCTGCCCTGCCAGGACCTGCTCCAGGTCAGCCCTGCACCGCCAGGATCTCCTCCAGGTCAGCCCTGCACCGCCAGGATCTCCTCCAGGTCAGCCCTGCTCTGCCAGGACCTGCTTGGGATCACACCAGGATCACTGCCAGGATCACCAGGATCAGCCACGGGATCACTAAAATCGCCCCAGGATCACCAGGACCGTGCCAGGCTCACCCCTGGGATCACCAGGGCCACACTATTCCTGGGATCTCAGTGGGATTCCCCTGGGGCCAGGCTGCAGGATCTCCTTGGGATCACCCCTGGATCCTCAGGATCTCCCCAGGAGCCGATGGGAGATCACCGGGGCCACACCCGGATGAGCTGCAGGGCTGCCAGGATCACCAGGGCTCCGCCTGGATCACTTTGGGACGGGCAGGATCTTACTGGGATCGCTCAGCATCACCCTGGGATCACCCCCAGGATCACAGAGATCTCCCCAGGAGCACAGCAGGATCAGCAGCACCCCAGGATCACCCCTTGGCACCAGATCCCTGGGGCTGTTCCAGGCCCCATTTGCCCTAAAAATCACTAAAACCCTTTTTTTTTTCCTTTCACAGGTCATTTCCCATCTTCCCAGTCCCTGGTGGAATGGTGCTGGAGCACTTCAGGAGAGCCAGCTGCTTCTGGGATGCCTGTTCATGTGGAACCCTTCAAATCACATTTACAGCTTCCAATATTGAGATTTGGGGGATTTTCCCAGATTTGGGAGCATAGTGTGGGCAGGAGGGGCCCACAGGGATGAGGTGGGATGTGGAAGGCTGGATATAGGGAAGGACAAAGGAGAGTTTAGTTCCAGTCGTGTGGAAGTGTTTTCTTGGGAAATCCAGCCTCGCCTGAATTCCCAACAGCTTTCAGACCCTCTGGAATTGGATCATCACAAGGAAAAGGTGATTTCTGGAATGTTCTCCAGTGCCCTTCCAGGGGGCAGGTGCTGTTATAGGGACAAAAAGAAGCTCCAACAAATTGAAGCAAACTGAGCACCGTGGATTCCTTCACTTTCCCAGCTTTCCATGGGAAATCTGGGATGCCTGGAGCGGGGATGCTCCCGCCATGGCTGGTGCTGGTTTTGGCTTGGGATGTTCCCGACAGCCCCGGGGCGTTGACTTTGGGGCTGTCAGCATTCTCCTCATTCTCCTTCCAGCTGCCCAAATCATTTTGAGGGAGCTGCAGGGGCTCATCCTGGGGAGGAGGAGGCTCCGGGGGCACCTGCTGGGTCACTGGAAGAAGGTTGGAGCCAGGAGGGGTTGGGACAAGAGGGAACGGCCTCAAGGCTGTTCAGGTGGGATATTGGGAATATTCCTCCTGGAAAGAGGTGTTCAGCCCTGGCCCAGCTGCCCGGGGCACAGTGGAGTCCTCATCCCTGGAGGGATGTGGCACTTGGGGACATGGTCAGGGTTGGTCTTGGCAGTGGTGAGGAATGGCTGGACTTGATCTTGGAGGGCTTTTCCAACCAAACCCACTCTGTGATTCCCCAGAAATGAATCTTTGTTTCATTCCCTTCTCCAGACACATCCAACAGGCCGAGCCATGACTTTTTGCTCCAATGGGAACAAGTCCAGGAGAGCTGCAGCTCCAGCACCAGGAAAGAGGGAAGCAGGAGCAGCCTGGGTTATCCACAGCAACCTCTGTGCCGTGACCCTGCCTTTGCCAGAGGCTCAGGAAAACAAAGTGGGGCTGTTGGAACTGCCTGGCTCAGGTCCTGTCCAAACAGCGGGATCGATTCCCAGGAAAACTCCCTGCCTGCCCAAAGGTTGGGTGGTTCTCTTTTCCTGCTGTTTATTTTTATAAATCGATGGTGGACACGGGCAGGAGGCACTTCCTGAGGTGGCATTCCTTCGGGAATGCTGGGATCCAGGCTATGTGATGGGCAGGAAGGACAGGGCTTTCTTCTTCCCAGCAGCCGCCTCCAGCCCCGGCTTCCTGCGCATTTTCCGCAGGGTCTCCATGGTCCTGGTGAAGGCTTGCTGGGAACAGGGAACACAAAGGGATCACTGAGCTCAGCTCGGTTCTCACCTGTCAAAGCTTTCTTCCTGAAAAATAAAACCTGATAGCAGATCCCAGCAGGCTCCAGGGAGGGGACAGGAATCCCTGGGAAATGCTCCAGAGCACTGAAAAGCTGCTTTTGAGATGTTTTTATGGAATCCCAGAATGGGATTTCAATTGGAAAGGACCTTAAGGATTATCCCAGTCCACCCCCACCATGGGCAGGGACACCTCCCACTATCCCAGGGTGTTCCAAGCCCTGGCCAGCCTGGCCTGGGACAATTCCAGGGAGCCAGGGGCAGCTCTGGGAATTCCAGCCCAGCTCCTCCCCACCCTCCCAGCCAGGAATTCCTTCCCAATATCCCATCTCTCTCTGCCCTCTACCACAGCCATTCCCTGTGTCCTGCCCCTCCATCCCCGGTCCCTCTCCCTCAGCTCTTTAGGGCCTGAGCTCTCTCTGGAGCCTTCTCCAGGCTGAACATTCCCAGCTCTCTCTGGATGAATTTCTTCTGGCCAGGTTGGACACTGGGGCTTGGAGCACCCTGGGATAATGGGAGGTGTTCCTGCTGGATCATCCTGAAGGTCCCATCCATCCCAGTCCATTCTGGGATCCTCCCTGGGCCCAGCTGGGGTTACCTTTTGATCCATCATCATTTTGGCCCTGTAGAAGGACACAGAGCTCGGGCACTCCGGCAGCGCCATCTCCTGCGTCCGCTCAAACTTGTCCTGCTCATCTTCATCCTGCCAGGGAAAAGCATTCCCCATTCCACGTGCAAAACACACCCCTGGAGACCTGGGACAACGAGCCTGTTTGCTGCACCAAACACCAGCTCAGCCAGAAAAACCCTGGAAGTGAGAGGTTCCCCTTTCCACACCTTGGAGGAGCAGCTTTGGGTAAAAACCTGCAAGAGTTGGGATTTTCCCACAGGAAAAATTAACATTCCCAGCTCTCCCAGCCTGGCTCCAGAGGGGCTCCAGCCCTGGGGCAGCTCCAGAGGCTGCTCTGGACTCTGCAGCAGCTCCAGCTCCTGGTGCTGTTGGATCCAGGGCTTGGGCAGTTCTGCAGGGGGGGAATCACCTCGGAGGGGCAGAATTCTGGTCACACTTTTTTAGATGGAATAATTCTGGGAAACGGGGAGTTGAACAGAAATGTGCTTTTCAGGATGAGAAAAGAGACTGGTACTGACCAGTGCCACAAGAGTTTGGCTGCAAACCTGGGATCCCACGGGCTCACAAACATCCCAAACTGGGCACTTTGCCCAGTTCCTGATACTCCACAGATGCCCAGGTGCCTCCGTCACTGTCCTGATTTAGCCTCTAAACAGTGAAGGGAATGTGACAGCAGGATGTGGCTCCAGCTATTCCCTTTGTGCCTCACTCCTTCTCCTTCTTCTCCCTTTTCTCCTCCTCCTCCTCCTTCCACAGGCTCCCTCATTCCCTCACCACCCCACACGTGGCTCCCGAGGATAATCAGAACTCTGGGATAACTCACCAGGCACATGACTCTGTTTACAGGAATCATTCCAGCTCTGATGTTCCCACGAGGCTCCAGAGCTTCCCTCACATGTTCAGGGATAAGGAAGCACTCGTTGTACCAGATCTCAAACTCTGTGAGGCAAAGAGGGGCAATTAATGGCTGTAATTAAGGACCCAAAAGACAGCACGGATTGGTTCCCCCTCTGGATCAGGTGGGATCTCAGTGCTCTTAAACCCTCAGACAGGAGCTCAGAACTCCAGGATTTGGAGTTTAAATGATTGGAAAAGTGAATTTAAGGAGGCTGCTGGCTGTGCTGAGGTGGCCAGGAGGTGGTGGCCAGCTCTGGGGCCAGTCCCCTGGCCATGAGAAGGCCCCAGCTCCTGCAGCCCCCAAAATCCCTTTGGAATGGGCAGCACGGCTGGGGCTCGGATTTCAGTCCCACACACTTCAAGCACAGCCGTTTGCCATCCCATAATAGGCAGTGAGAGCACACACAGCAGGTGGGAATTCTATCCTTCTGAATCCTGGGCATTTCCCAGGCATTCCACTCCTGATCCAAGTGATGTTTGAACCAACAGCAAACATCTGGAGCACCCAAAGCTGCCAGACCCGGCTCCAGCGGGAAGCAGGGCTGTGCTTGGGTCCTGTTATCCCTGGAATGATGGGAATGGTTATCCCATTTCTTCCAGTGTGGGATGCTCTGATGGATCCAAGCTGTCCCCTGGCAAATGTTGCCATGTGCACAACACCCAAATGTTTGGGACTCTGGAATTCCTACTGGCTTCCCTTAGAGGGGCAAATCCAGGGATATAGCAGGGGCGGTTTGAATTCACGGATTTCAAGGTGGAGCCCACCAGGAATTTGTAGGGATTTCCCAGGCAGAGCTGTGGCCAAGCTCTTTTTTCCTGAGAAGGCTGCAATTCTGGAACCTGGAAATCACATAGGGATAGAGGAAATATTGGGAATCCAGAGGCAAAGCCTTATCCCAGGGTAATTCCTTAACCACCACCTCTGTTAAATAAAATCAAGATGAGATCTGGGGTGAGCAGTGTGAAATTCCTTGTGGGAGGCTTTTTCCCCTGTGTAGGGGTGGGACCAAGGAGTAGAGGGCCATTATCTGGGAGAGAGGATCTGCAGCAATTCAAGGTTAGGTCAGAAAATCCCACCTGATTATGGATAAAATCCAGCCTGGAAGGCAACAGGAAGGAAGACAACAGAGAATGGTGATTTGGCAGAGGGCTGGAGGGACAGGACACAGGGAATGGCTCCCACTGCCAGAGGGCAGGGCTGGGTGGGGTATTGGGATGGAATTCCTGGCTGGGAGAGTGGGGAGGCCCTGGGCTGGAATTCTCAGAGCAGCTGTGGACCCCTGGCAGTGCCCAAGGCCAGGCTGGACATTGGGAGCACCCTGGGATGGTGGAATTGGAACTGGCTAAGCTTGAGGATCCCTTCCAACCCAAGCCACTCTGGGATTCCATGATGTTTGTGAGTGCTGCAGCCTGGGTTGATCCCAGCTGAGCTGGAGGCTGCTCTGTACCTGAGATGAGCCTTTTCCTGCACTTATCCACCAGCTCCTGGCAGTACTGGATCTCTGCCTTCAGGTCCTGCAGCTCAGTAAAGCCAGTCCTGTGCTCCTCCTTCAGCTCCTTCAGCTTCAGGATGAGGGAAAACTCCTTCTCATCGATGATCACCTGTCCTCTCTCATCTGTGTATTCCCCTGGAGGGGGAGAGAAGGAAGGGAAGGTTCTGGTGAGGGTGGAGAGCAGGGACAGGGCTCTGCAGATGTGACACCTGATGGAGGGCCTGACTTGGCTCCCAGGGGGAAAAAAATCCCTGGGATTGTTTAGATGGGATATTGGGAAGGAATTCCTGGCTGGGAGGGTGCCCAGAGAAGCTGGGGGTGTTCCCTGGGTCCCATCATCATGGGATGGTTTTAGTTGGCACATCAAACCCATCCCATTCCACCCCTGCCATGGCAGGGACACCTTCCACTATCCCAGGCTGCTCCAAGGATAATGGGAATTCTGGAACTAAATCTCTGGGTGTCTGAGTAAAATCAAGCCTTTTAAACACTATGACAGAAATGAAAGTCAGATGTATCCCAGGCCAGGTTGACTTTGGTTTGGGACAGCAGGAGGTGTCCCTGCCCATGGCAGAGGTGGAGTGGGATGATCCTTAACCTCCCCACCAACCCAAACCCTCTTGGGTTCTATGACCAGCCACAATTCCTGGAAGCCCAGAGCTCCATCCCTGTGTCCTGTGCTGCCTCCTCACCCTCCTGCCTCCGCTGCCTCTTCTGAGCCTCCAGAGCCTCCTTGATTCCCTCCATCTGCTGCACGATGCCATTGATCCCCTGTGCCACACAATGGCTTCTCTCCTTCCTGGAGCTGAGGATTCTCTTGTTCTCCCTGAAGATCCGGTGGAGCTCCCGGCCAGCCTTCTTCTTAAACAGCTCAAACGCCTCCTCCTTGGGTGGAGGGGCCCTGAAAGCACAGACAGACACAGGAGGTCACTCTGGTATCATGGAGTGGAAAAGTCAGGCTGGAAAAGCCCTCCAGGATCATGGAGGCCACCCAGCCCCCAGCACTGCCCAGGCCACCCCTGCCCGTGTCCCCAAGTGCCACAGGCACAGGGTTTGTAAATCCCTGCAGGGATGGTGACTCCCCCCTGCCCTGGCTAGCTGGGCCAGCCTGGACAGACCTTCTGGGGAAGGAATTTTCCCAATATCCAACTAAACCTCCCCTGGCCCAGCCTGAGGCCATTCCCTCTCCTCCTGTCCCTGTCCCTGTTCCCAGATCCCAAATCCCCCCCAGCTGTCCCCTCCTCTCAGGAGCTGTGCAGAGCCACAGGGACCCCCCTGAGCCCCCTTTGCTCCAGGCTGAGCCCCTTCCCAGCTCCCTCAGGAATTCTCCAGCCCCTTCCCCAGCTCCATTCCCTTCCCTGGCCTCACTCCATCCCCTCAGTGGGGTGAGGGGCCCAGAAGTCACACAGGATTTGAGGTGTGGCCTACCCAGTCCTTGGGAATAGCTGAGGTCTGGTGGGATTTCAATGGGCTCCTTTGGGGTCTCTGTCCTGGCTGCTCCCTGGCACCATTCCCATGCCACCCCCATCACCCACTGTCCCCCAGGCTACTCCCAGAACAAAGTTCTGCACACAGACACCATATTCCTCAGGAGATGCCTCAGAACTGAGAAATCCATGGAAATCTGGCCTTTCATGGGTTGAACTTTTACAAAAATAATGGATATTGTTCCTCCCTATTGTTAAACAAATGCCTTTGCTCTTCCCATGCTGCATCCCCAGCTCAGTCCCCTTTGGAGCCAAACCCACAGCTCCAAGGGTTGGCCAGCTGCTGCCATGCCTTGGCAGTCCTGCCTGTTTTCCAAGCTGGAATTCCAAGTGCCATTCCCAACTTTTCTGTGAACTGGCTTTGATGCCAGCATGCCCCCATGAACACCTGGTGATATTCCAATATGAGCCACTCCAGGTGAGAAAAGGGAGAATGTCACAGTCCACAGATGCTGACATTCCTGGAGAGCAGGAGGGATTTGGGAGCAGGAGGCAGAAACAGAAAACCAGGGAATAATTTGGGTTGGAGGGGACCTGAAAGTTCATCTCGTTCTGGTGCACGTACCCAGAAGTTTCCTGTCTTAATTTGCAGTGCAGGATGGAACCAGAAATATGAATTCTGTCACCAGAATGTGACAGAAATTCTGTGTAAACCAGCTGGGGCAGTTTTCTTTATCCCTGCCAGGACCCATCCCTCATAACTCCAGGGGGAAATCCTCTGTCCATATCAAACACAGCCGTGTTCCTTGTCCCTTCCAGGACCCTCATAACTCCAGAGTGGATTTCCTCTGTCCATATCAAACACAGCAGTGTTCCTTGTCCCTTCCAGGACCCTCACAACTCCAGGGGGAAATCCTCTGTCCATATCAAACACAGCAGTGTTCCTCATCCCTGCCAGGACCCAGAACTCCAGGGTGGATTTCCTCTGTCCATGGGGCAGCTGTTAAACCCAGCTGGGGCAGTGTTCTGTGTCCCTGCCAGGACCCAGCCTCCCTCCAGGACACATCTCCTGCTCAGGGGCCACGGAGTCTCCCTGCAGGGCTGAGAAAATTCCATCCTGCCCTGGGCAGAGGCTGCGCCCAGGGCAGGAGCCAAGCATTCCTGCCTGGCCAGCCTGGGAGCTTTGGCAGCCCAGGGCAGCCTTTGCCAGGGCATTGCCAGAGGCAGAGCAGGCCCAGGGCTCCCCAGTGGAGCTGCCCAGGAAAACTCCCCCCTTGTGCAGCCCCCTGCTCCAGCAGAGCCCCCTGTGCCCCTGCAGGGGCTGCAGCCCCATGGAATGAGTGCCCCCAACCCCGAGCCACGGGGGGCAGGGGGGATTCTGACCCTGCCAGGGGCTGGGCTGCAGCACTGCAGCTGCACTGGAATTCCCACAGTGCAGAACTGGTATTGCTGTCCCCATATCTCTGCCTGAGAGCCCCTTAATTCCAAAATTATAACAATTCCGAGGGAGGGGGGTTGCATTCTCCATTCCAGGGGAGGCTCCTGCCCTCCTCAGCACACACCTGTCCTTCCAACCAAGACATTCCCACATTCCTCACTCCACTCTGGGCAAAGCCAAATTCCAGCTCCTGCCTTCCCTGAGCGACCTCTTAAGGGCATTTTCCAGCTCCTCCAGGGCTCTGTGATGCTGTTCCCGTGCCAAAACCCTGGCACAGGGCTGTAAACAACAGCCCCTGGGCAAAGTGCCACAGCTGCAGCTCCCAGAGCTCCCAGCTGCTGGAAGTGCTCTGGGATGTGCCCCTGCAGCTGCAGCAGCCCATCCTGCCAGCCCTGGGAATGTCACAGGGACACAAATCCAGTGTGGAGGGCACAGAGGGAAGGGAAACACAGTGAGGAGGGAATTGTGCCACAGCTCCACTGCTGTGCTGGAACCCAGAAACCACATCCTGGGCTGATCCCAGCTGGAAATGGAGGATTCTGCCCCTCAGGTGAGACCCCCCTGCAGAGCTGCCCCAGCCCTGGGGCCAACAGCAGCAGGAGCTGGAGCTGCTGCAGAGCCCAGAGCAGCCCCTGGAGCTGCCCCAGGGCTGGAGCCCCTCTGGAGCCAGGCTGGGAGAGCTGGGAATGTTCCCTGGAGAGGAGAGGGATCCAGGGAGAGCTCAGAGCCCCTGGAGGGGCTGCAGGAGAGCTGGAGAGGGGCTGGGGACAGGGATGGAGGGACAGCACACAGGGAATGGCTCCAGAGCAGGATTGGATGGGATACTGGGATGGAGAGGAGAAGCTTTGGGGTGACCTCAGGGTGACCCTGCAGGACCTGGAGGAGCTGCAGGAAAAATGGAGAGAGACAATTCCCAAGGGATGGAGGGACAGGAGCCAGGGAATGGCTCCAGAGTAGGATTGGATGGGATCTTGGGAAGGGATTCCTGGCTGGGAGGGTGGGCAGGGCTGGGCTGGAATTCCCAGAGCAGCTGTGGCTGCCCCTGGATCCCTGGATGTGCCCATGGACACTGGGGCTTGGAGCAGCCTGGGATGGTGGGAAGTGTCCCTGCCCATGGCAGGGTGGATTGGGATGATCCCCAAATTCCCTTCCAACCCAAGCCAGCCTGGAATTCCATGATTCTATTCTAGAATTCCATGATTCTCTTCTAGAACTCCCTGATTCTCTTGATCCATTTCCATGACTGTGAGCCTTTCTGGCTGGATGTGAGGCCTCCCTGCAGTTCTCCCACTCACCAAAGTGCAGGCTGCAGTTTGCAGAGATTAAAGAATTAAATGACTTTAAGTTAAATAAATTTAAAATTAAAGCATTTAAATTAATTGAAGTTGTTAAAAATATCAAGAGCAAGTGCCCAGGGCAGAGCTGGCAGCACAGAGGTGACCCCCACCACCACTCCTGTATTCCCTGGAGATCTCCAAATCTCTCCCCTCTGCCTTGGAGTTGCACTCAGGGAACACAATCCAAGCATTCCAGTGTGAAGCACCCTCTGGAAAAGGGGATTTACCCCCTCACAGGGAGAACCTACCTGAGCTTCTGGGAATCCTCCTCTGGAGTTGTGAATGAGGCATCTTCATCACTGCCCTGGTCACTTACTCCTTCCTCTTCCTCACCCAGATCCTTGGTGGAACTTTTGGGTGGTGGGGAATTATCCTGACCTGTCTCACTTATTTCCTTCCTGGCAGGGGGGAAAAGATGACCCAGATTCATTCATTTCTTCCTCAGAGGGGTCTGGAACCAAAACACACTGCGGGTTTGGCTTTGCTGAGCTCAAAACTGGTGACCTGAGGTAGCTTCTCCCAAAGTTTCCAGGGAAATATCCACTGAGAGGGAATAAAATCAGCCTTGTTCCCACAAATCCTGAATTCTCAGAGTGGAGGAGCTGCCCTGGAATGCAGGCCAGGCTGGAGGAGCTCTCCTGAGCAGGATCCCAGGGACAGCAGCCCCACCCTGTGCAGCTTTGGGCACACCTGGACAAAGGCTAACCCTCTGCAAAAGGAGATTCCAAGGATTTCATCCAACTCCCCATTTAAACCAAGCCTGGCTCCCTGCTTCTTTCCCTCCACAAACCCCTCCAGCTTCAACTGCAGGGAACAAAATCATCATGGAATCATGGAATGGTTTTAGTTGGACCCTCAAACCCATCCCCTGCCATGGCAGGGCCCCCTCCACTGTCCCAGGCTGCTCCAAACCAAATCCAGCCTGGCCTGGGACACTTCCAGGGATCCAGGGGCAGCCCCAGCTGCTCTGGGCACCCTGTGCCACCCTGTTCTTCCTAAGGAATGGTGTGACCAGGAGCCTGTGACTTGGAACCCAGCCAGAGGAGTGTCTGCCACATCTCCTGGAGCCTCCCTAAAAGCAGGACAGCACAGCAGAGCCCAGGGGGCACGTGGACACCAAAGCCTGGGTGGTTCCTCTGCTCCCTCCACGAGGACTTTGGGGAAATGCCAGGGAGGAACCAAGCAGGGATTTACTTCTGTAAACTGAAGGCTCTTCCTCTGCTCAGCACTGGCTGGTTCCCCCTTCCCTCCACCCCAGAGCTCTGCTCCTCTGGCAGCTCCCTCCATTCCTTCCTCCATGGGCTGCACATGGCCTGGGCAGAGCTGGGCTCTGGGTCCTGCACAAGGACTGGGGGCAGCAGCTGGGAGCTGGGAAAGGATCTGAGGAGGTGCCAGGGAACAGGGACAGGACAGGAAAAATGCCCCAAGCTGGGCCAAGGGACATTCAGGTTGGATATTGGGAAAATTCCTTCCCCAAAAGATCTGTCCAGCCTGGCCCAGCTGGCCTGGGCAGGGTGGAGTCCCCATCCCTGCAGGGATTTGCAAACCCTGTGCCTGTGGCACTTGGGGACATGGGCAAGGGTGGCCTTGGCAGTGCTGGGGGATGGTTGGACTCCATGATCTTGGAGGGCTTTTGCAATCTTGACAATTCCATGTTATCAGAGGCAAAGGAGAGGTGACTGCTTAACTCACTTATCACCCTTCTTGGCTTCCTTCTTCCCACCAGGAATGGAGGATGTAAGACTTCCACTGTCAAGAGTCTCCTCATCCTCTTCCTGCTGCAAATCCTGCAAATCCACTGCCTTTTCCTGGAAACAGAGAGGAATAACCCATTTGTGCACACCATGGAAGCTGTACAGGCCTCACCCAGCAGCTCCTCCACCCCCTGGAACAGCCAAATCTGGGAATTAAAACCTCTCTGAGGAGGATTTATGGATTAGGTGGGATTTATACACTTGCCTCCAGAAATTATAAGGATTAAAAAAGGGATCTCAGCAGAGGCAGGACCTCACCTTCTCCAACCCAGTGACAGACAGGTCACTTTGGAGATTGCATTGTACAGGACAAGGGGAGGGGGCTTTAAACTGCAAGGGGCACTGTTTAAATGGGATATTGGGAAGGAATTCCTGGCTGGGAGGGTGGGGAGGCCCTGGAAGAGAATTCCCAGAGCAGCTGTGGCTGCCCCTGGGTCCCTGGAAGTGTCCAAGGCCAGGCTGGATTCGTTTTGGAGCAACCTGGGACAGTGGGAGGTGTCCCTGCCCATGGAATGTGATCTTTAATGTTTCTTCTGGGATTCCAATTCCCATTTCCTAAATTATTCTGTGCAGATAAAGAGCCCAATCAATCCCTATGCTGCCAGGAGTTCCTCCTTGGTAATGGTGCCTCTCTGCTCTGGACACAATTTTTGACAAACTGACATTCCTGAGTTTGAGTTCAGCAAGGAAAATCTGCTTTGTGCAATTCCCATGCTGGCAGCAAAGGAGTCAGGGGGATGGATTCTGGGCCAGGCCAAGCACCAGGCATTATTACCATGTCCTGCTGCTCCTGCTGAGCCCCATCCAAATGCACATCAGAGCTAGAACTGGACTCAGACCCAGCAGCTGTGTCTCTGGGGCCCAGCCTGTACTTCTTCCAGATCCTGCTCTCCACTTCTTCCTCCTGCTGGCTAAGGGAAAATCAGCTCTTTAGGAACCCTTTCCCACCCATGAGCCCTGCCAAAGCCAGATTCCCAGAGAAAACTCCCTTTACCTGTTGTTTTACCCCTCCTATGCTTCCCACCATAATCTTGCTCCACTTTTTTTCCTCTCTTTTTCCATGATATTCTTTTAGGGCTCTTTAATATTGAAGTTTTTTGATGGTTATTTTAATACTTTCCAGGATCTTTTAATATCATACCCCAAACCATACTAGCTCTGCTGAGTCCTATCCCCTTGTTTGAGCCTTTAATCCAGGCTGGAGGGGGCTTGGAGCAGCCTGGGATAGTGGGAGGTTTCCCTGCCCATGGAATTGGAGGATCCTTGAGGTTCTTCCCAACCCAAACCAGCATGGAATCTCAGAACTTACCTCACAATCACTTTGAATTGTCTAAACACCTCCTGGATCTGCCTGACATTCACAATCTGAGGGAGAGAGGTACAAAGGCATCAGTGTTGGTATTAACTGTATAAAGGAGTTCCAAATAAATCAGTGTAAAGGGTTTTAAGATTAAGGAAAAGTCTCCTGGAGCCTCCAAACCAGCAAAAAATGGAAGGAAAACATTCAACAGACTTAACATGCAGAAAGAAATGGAATTACAATTCTGTAGTGGGTTTGGGGTGAAAAAGAGCCTCTTCAAAAGACATTTTCACTGCTCCTCTCTTGGAGGAAAAGGGGGTGGACTCAGGATTTAAGTCCTTTTTTCACTCCCTACATCGATTTCCTCAATGACTCCTTTGAGGTATTTCTGGACTTGGGATCTGATTTCTGCTCTCTGGGCTGTGGTCAGGGGGTTGTAGCTCATGGAGTAACGATTTGCCTGGAAAAAAAAAGATGGGAAATTGAGAATCAGGGAGTCACAAACAGCTGAGGGAGCCTGGGAACAAGGGGACAAAACTTTGGGCAGGTCCTGCCATGGAGGGACAAGGAGTGATGGTTTTAAACTAAAAGGGGGGAGATTCAGGCTGGATTTAAGGAAGGAATTCTTGGCTGTGAGGGTGGCACAGGGTCCTCTTCCTGTGATCCTGGAAGTGTCCAAGGCCAAGGACAGGGTTTGGAGCACCCTGGGATAGTGGGAGGTGTCCCTGCCATGGCAGGGGGTGGAATGGGATGGGCTTTGAGGTCCCTTCCAACCCCAAACCACCCTGGAATTCTGTGATTCCACTGGTGTGGCAAACACCTGGACTTGCTGGGCCCATTTCTGCTTGGGATTGTCATCACCTGACTTGGCAGGAGATGGGATTTGGGAGCAACCAACCCAGAGAAGAGCTTCAAGAGCCTGGGAAAAAATCCCCAAATCCCATCTCCAGAGGCTGGGGGTTGAAATTCCAACACAATCCCTCTGTGTGGGATCTTCAGAGGTTTCCCAAGCCCCAGAGGCTGGTGCTGGGAGCAGAAGGAAGGACACTGAGATCACTGCTCCTCACCAAGGAGTCCTGCATCCTCAGCTCTTGCTTCAGGAGACGGATCTCCTCCTCCAGAGCCTTCACTGATGCCTGGCAGGGAAAAAAAGGGTGAGCAAATGACTGAATTATATTGGAAAAAAAAAAAAACAAACTGCTAAAAGCAACACAAAATTAAAAACTGGCTGCTGGAGAATATCCCAGCTCCCTCAGGGCTTGCAGCAGGGAATCAGTGGGTCTGGAAATCAGTTGGATTTTCCTTTGATGAGCTCCCTGCAGGACAATTTCTGCTGGGTCCTGCCTGCAGAGCCTGCCCAAGCCATCAAAGGAGGGACACTGCTTTTTAATGGGATGATTTCCTGCTCTGGAATTGCAGGGAGCATCAAATTCCAGGCTCTGGGATATTATCCTGGAAGCCAAGCAGTGTGCAGGGCTCACCTATGCCCTGAACTGGGACAAAGGAGAGATTTTCCTGTGCTGGATTTGACTGAATTGCTCCATGAATATCTTCAAGGATTTACTATTTAAAATGTGCTTCCAGCAAGGTGAGCACAAAAATCTTGGCATTCAGGGAGAAGAGGACACTGAGCTGCTTTGAAGTGACCTCTGACCTCTGGAGCACCAAAGCACAAAATTATCTTCCAATTTCAGCTCTTCCCGTTTGGTTTTCACTCTGAAAGTGCACTCTAATATCCTGTGATCTCTTCCTTTACATGATTTCCTTAATTAACCAAGTTTTCTAATTGTGGAGAAGCTGTTCTGTTACCAGCAGCAACAGGGACAAAGCTGCAGGAGGACTAGAGATGATTTCCCTGCGTGTCAGGGGAATAATTCCCCATCAAATCTCTCTGTTGAGAGCTGAATCTCAGCAGAAAAATGTGGATTTTGATTCTGAAAAATTCTGAATCTCATTAGAAAATTCAGCAGAAACAATTCCCAGAAGCTGTGACCACCTGCATGGGCGTGCCTTAGACCAGGGAACTGGAATTAAAAACCTACAAAAAGCTTTAATATTGATCCATTTTATCACCCACCTAAAATCAGCAGAGAATATTTCCCTGCGTGTTCTGAAGGGTCCAACCCCTGCAAACACCTCTGGGAACCTTCATCCATGGAAAGGGCTGCCCAGGATTGGGGATGGAACAGGATTTTCCAGTGTAAATCACAGAGTGGCATGGCATGTCATTTCTCACAGGGTGATAAATTCAGATTTTGTGTTTGTCGGTGTGGTCAGTGGGTGACACAAGCTGCAGGACCCTTGTGGTTTCTGGGTTTCTCCCTCCTCCTCCTCCATCCCCTCCCTGTTCTGCAGGCTGGGGGCACAGGACCATGGGCACAATTTCCCACAGTCACAGTTCTGGGAACAGTCTGGGCTCAGGCCTGAAGTTTCTGTGTTTTTAAAGCTCTGCTGTTCTGATGTTTGGGTGTTCTGAGACTTGTTCCCAGAGCTGGAACACAAACGACAGGATTGTTTCTGCAGTGGTGTTCACGTTGGGAATTCTTTCTCTGGGGGGATTTTCTCTTGCTGCCCCTCTGGTTTGGCCAGTGTGGGTGAGGAGGTTTCTCTTTCTCTCACCAGCCACAGTGGCCTGTGGGGAATTGCATGGACGGGGAACAATCCCTAAGGATAAAGCTCATTCCTCATGCAGCCTTTGAGGAAATCACAGGGAGTCTGTGCCGGGTGTTGTTCCTCACAGTGACATTTCCTGAGCAGAAATGGAGTTGGTTCTTGGTGGAGCAGCAGCAACAATGAACGTTCCTGGTGCTCAGGGGGGGAATGATCTTTAGGAGAACCTTGATCCCGTGTGTTTGGGGCCTTTTGGGGTCTCTTCTCCCTCACACTCAGCTGCAATTGCTGATATGAAAACAATAAACAACCTGAAGAACAACCAAGAAAAAAAAGCTTGCCTTTTTTCCCAGCAAGGCCTTTTGCACAAGGCCTCCCCTGGCAGGGGAGCGATGTGGAGCAACACGAGCAGGGGCAGCTTGGCTGGGGCTCGTGTGCTGAATTATCTCCTTTCCCTGTGGGTTTTCAGGTCACAAATCCTAACTCCCCCTCTGGCTGAAGCCCTCTCCCTGTCCTCACCTCCTGCTGGAAGGGCCTGCTGGGGACAGGCTCTGCTGTCATCCAGTTCATCCTGGTGGCGAAGCGCAGCGAGGACAGCTGCCGACCCGGGGCAAAGGAAATGGAAACACATCATGGGCACAGTTAGCACTCTGCTCCCCTCTCTGCTGAGGTCTAGCACATGCAAGAGCAGAGGAATGTAAAATGTGTGGCTTTTCAGGGATTTTAGCATTTACAGGTTAAAAAATGACCTCTGGGAGGTTCCTCCTGATTCCTGCTCCAGCTCAGCTCTGCTGGGAGCTGGGATTCCAGGGAGTCCATGAGGAAATAGAATAAGTGATAAAAATTAAAATAAAAGTAAAAATAAAAATAAATAAAAAATGTACAAATGAAAATAAAAGTAAAAAATAAAAGTAAAAATATAAAAATAAATAAAATAAAAATAAAAATGTGAATAAATAAAAAATTAAAATGAAAATTAAAAATTAAAATAAGAATTAAAATAAAATAAATGTAAAAATAAAAATAAAAATAAATAAAAAATGTACAAACGAAAATAAAAGTAAAAAATAAAAGTAAAAATATAAAAATAAATAAAATAAAAATAAAAATGTGAATAAATAAAAAATTAAAATNATACTCATAATAATAATGATAAAATTATAATTATTATTATTAATAATAATAATAATAATAATAATCCCTCCAGTGAGCTTAAATCTGAGCAGCTCCTGCCTGCTCTGCCTCAGGCTCTCCTCTGACAGGAATCTGCTTTGGAGCCTTTGGCAGAAGCTGAGCTCTCCAAAGTTTGGGATGAATTAGGCAGCAGGTTCCCTGTGAAAACCCTCAGGAATTCCCCCACTCACAGTCTCATCCAGGTGCTCAGCTTCCCCATAGATGTTTGTCACCAGGATGGTGTTGCAGTTCCCCCCTGGGGAAAAAAAAAGTTAATAAAAATAAAGCAAATAATACAAATTTTAAAGACAATAAAAATAAAGCAAATAATATAATTTTTAAAGATAATAAAAATAAAGCAAATAATAAAGCAAATAATATAATTTTGGGTGATTTTTGTCATTGTTTCCTTTTCTGCAGTGTATTTTATTATGTGCTGATTAAAATAGAGGAGAGGAATCCCAGAATGGTTTGGGGTGGAAGGGACTTTAGGGATCACCCAGTGCCACCTTGGACACTTCCAGGGAACCCCCAGAGCTTCTGTGGGAATTCCAGAACTGCAGCCCAGCTCCTCCCCACCGTCCCAGCCAGGAATCCCTTCCCAAAATCCCACCTAAGCTTTCCTTGGATTGAAAGCACAAAGCACACAGCAGAGTGTAACTGCCCCTCCAGAGGGCACAGAAAAGAGAGTGACTGGAAAGGTGAAATTTGTGTCTCCTGGAATGAGGATGCAGGAGGAGAATGGGAATAAAAATGAGAATGGGAATAAATGGGAAAAAAAGATATTTGCCTTTACTAACAAACTGTGGGTTTGCTGAGAAAGGAAACTGGATATTGAAAGATGAAAGGAACCATTGGGGAAAAAACATAAATTCCACAAGAATTTAAAATTCAAAGGGAGGGTTGTACATGAGAGGGGAATCTCAGGTATCAGGGGTGCTGGGCAGGCTGTGCCTCTCAGGAACCTCAGCCAGTGGGGAAAGAGAGAGGGAAATGGGGCCAGGAAATTGGGATTAAAAGGAGGAAATTATTATTACTATTATTATTATTATTGTTTGGTTTTTTAGTTATTTATTTGGATTAAAAGGAGGAAATTATTATTACTATTATTACTATTATTATTGTTTGCTTGTTTTTTCAGTTATTTATTTGGATTAAAAGGAGGAAATTATTATTACTATTATTATTGTTTGTTTTTTCAGTTATTTATTTGGATTAAAAGGAGGAAATTATTATTACCATTATTATTGTTTGTTTTCCAGTTATTTATTTGGATTAAGAGGGGGCAGCATCCTCCAAACACTGGGGACACCCCAGGCCATGCCCTTTGTTGGAATAAAGCAGAAGCTCTCCTCTGTGTCCCTCCTGCAGACCCCGGGGTTTGGGGACCATTCCTGCTGACAAACCCAAGCCACTGCAGGGTCCCAGGACAGAGGGCAGCCCTTACCCAGCGAGTCCTTGAGCACGTGGGTGAGTTTGCTCTGCCTGAAGGGGATGTGCTCCCTCCTGGGCTCGGCCAGGGCAATCACCAGCTGCTCCAGGAACAGCAGGGACTTGTTGATGTAGGAGGCCTCCATCTTCACCGGGCCCTCAGACTGCAGTGCAGAGCGACAGGAGATGTTTCTGCTGCCCCGGCAGGGCGGGCAGGGCTCCTCGGCAGGGGAAAAGCTCAGCAGGGCTGATGTGGTTTGGGGTTCTGAGCAGCAGGCATGGGATCAGGGAATGGCTGAGGTGGGAAAAGGCCTCAGGTGCAGCACAAGCATCCCCAGCTCTGCCAAGGCCACCCCTGACCACAGCCACAGGGGTTTTAAATCCCTGCAGGGATGGGGACTCCACCCTGCCCTGGGCAGCTGGGCCAGGGCTGGACAGCCCCTTCCAGGAGGAATCTTCCCAAAATTCCACCTGAGCCTGCCCCTGAGGCCATTCCCTCCTGGCCCTGGAGCAGAGCCTGACCCCTCCTGGCTGTCTCCTCCTGGCAGGAGCTGTGCAGAGTCACCAGGGCCCCCTGAGCTCCTCTGCTCCAGGCTGAGCCTTTCCCAGCTCCCTCAGCCCCTCCTGGGCTCCTTCCCCAGCTCCCTCAGCTTTTCCTGGGGCTCCTTCCCCAGCTCCCTCATCCCCTCCTGGGGCTCCAGCCCTTTCCCCAGCCCCTCAGCCTCTCCTGGGGCTCCAGCCCCTGCCCAGCTCCCTCAGCCTCTCCTGGGGCTCCAGCCCCTGCCCAGCTCCACTCCCTTCCCCATTTTTCCACAGGAACCTGAGGAGCTGCCATCACTCACCCCAGTCTTGCTCAGCCTCTCAGACCCTGCCAGATCAATTAAGGTGATTTTAGATTTCAGGCATCTGTGATTTGTGTAATCTCTGGAACGACACTGAGGGAGAGAGGAAGAGAAACTGCACTGAGGAGCAGGCAGAACTGAAATCCAGGAAAAAACAGACTGCAGAGATTCCCTTGGATCCCTAGCAAGTCATTTCAATGCATAGGAACAAGGCTGGAGCTCTCACCTCAATGTACATGGTGAAGATGCAGTGGGATCTGGAGGAACTCTTATTCAGGCTGTGCTCTGCTATCACTCTGTTGGTCTCACCCTGCCAAAAATTCCAGAGAAAAATTTGCAGAAGAAATTCCAGGCTCAGCTCATGGAATTGTGGCTTTTTGAGGATAAGCCAGGCAAGATCTCTGTGTCTCTTTCCACTTCCTGACAACTGGAAAAGCAAAGAGCTCCCCAAGCTTCAAGTGGCACTGAAAATTCCCACAGGTGTGATGGCCACGGATCTGAACCTCTGCCAGGAACACAAAGGGATGTTGGAAGGGGCCTCAAATCCCATCCCATCCACCCCTGGAGGGGCAGGGACACTTCCCATATCCCAGGGTGCTTCCAGTGTCCAACCTGGCCTTGGACACTGCCAGGGATCCAGGGGCAGCCACAAATCTCTGGGAATTTCAGCCCAGCCCCTCTCTACCTCCCGAATCAGGAATTCCTTCCCAAGATCCCATCCAATCCTACTTTGGAGCCATTCCCTGTGTGCTGTCCCTCCATCCCCTGTCCCCAGGCCCTCTCCAGCTCTCCTGGAGCTCCATTAGGCTCTGGAAAGGGCTCTGAGCTCTCCCTGGATCCCTCTGCTCTCCAGAGGAACATTCCCAGCCATCCTCACCCTTCTACTCTTTAAAAAGGACGAGGCAGTTCCTGCACATTCCAGAGCTCAGGGCAGCACTGGGTCATTAAAAAGGCCAGGGGAAGGCTTTAAGGACAGCAGATGGCTGCAGGATCCACTTCCTGCAGCCAGATCCAATTATTTATCCCTGTTTTCCTCTCAAACTGAGGCAGCCATGAGGAAAAGCAGATTCTGAGCTCGGTAAGTAAATCCCCCTCACAAACCTCTCACCTTGTCCAGCCCTACTGTCAATTCCAACAGTGCCACGACCACCCCAAGCCATCTTTTCATGGAGAATCTCCCAGAATCCCTGAGCCAGGGACATTTGCCTTGCAAGACCAAGAGTTTCCAGTTTTTCTCCCCACAATCAAGAGGCATGGCTGAACCTCACCCCACCCTGCTCTCCCGCCTCCTCCCTCAGCCAGCACTCACAACCCTTGAATAAAAGGCAATATTTGGGTTCTCTTGCCTCAAAAAAGAGGTGCAGAGCCTCCTCCTCGTGGCTGACAGGGTGGATGGAGAGCCCCTTGACATAAACCCCCTGGGGACCATCCATGACAGCCAGCTGGCTGTCCCTGCAGCCTCGGCCCAGAGCAGGTGCCAGCAGGTCATAGAGGACCTCATTGTAGATCTCCAGGTAGGAAATTCGGACAGTGACCAGAATATTGAGGAATGCTGCAGCTGATTTGAAGATCTGCACCAAGACAAAGGGGTTTTATCTGTTCACAGGCAGGACTTTCAGGTTTTGGTGGCTTTTCCGAGAAGAGATTTATGTAGGTGTTGGGTTAAGATATAAATAAGCAGATGTAAGATGTCAACAGGTGTAAAATAGGAATGGATATAAAATAAAAATAAATACATTGAGGGAAAAAAATACATATAAAACACAAATTTCTGTAATATAGACAGAGATGTTTAGAGAGAGGGAGAGTTCTGAACAGCTCCAAGTGCATCTAGGGGTGTGTGGGGCTAAACCTGAGCTCTGAGGGCTCAGCTTGGATTTGGATTTGATGATCTTTCAGAATCATGGAATTCTGGAATGGTTTGGGTTGGAAGGGACCTTAAAGCCCATCCAGAGCCACTCCTGCCAAGGCAGGGACACCTTCCACTGTCCCAGGCTGCTCCCAGCCCTGTCCAGCCTGGCCCTGGGCACTGCCAGGGATCCAGGGGCAGCCCCAGCTGCTCTGGGCACCCTGTGCCACTGTCTCTGTGCCTTAGAGGTGTTTTTTAACAATTTTATAATCAGTTTCAACCTGATTTCACAAAATGTCCGTTTGGAAAACACCTCAGTGACATTTGGGGAGCAGCAGGAACTTCCCACAGGAACTCAAGAGGAGCAACCTCCGAGAACAACAAAACTCCTTCAGTCTTTAACCACCACCCCTGAGGTAAAATGAGGGGGAAAAACCTCACACCAAGCTTATTCACTGTATTCAGGGACTTTTCTAGCAGCAAGAGCTGATGACAGAAGGGTGTTCCTCCCTCTCCTGTTGCCAGTACCTGCTGGATAGCTCTGGGGATGATCCCTCTGTTCCTGTACTCAGAGTGTGCTCCCGTCATGGTGTAGGTTTTGCCAGCCCCACTTTGCCCATAGCACATGATGGTGCCTAAAAAAAAGAAAAAAACAAAAGCAAAAGGGAGACCTTCAAGGAGAGAGCCTCCAACAGAATAGTAGATGGATCTCTGCTCAAATCCAATCTCTTGGTATGCTCATAAGAGTAATAATTGCAATTAATCACCGTTGTAGCCCTGCAGAGCTTTGGACACCAAGTTCTCTGCCACGGTTTTGTAAACCAATTCCTGGGAGGAGTTGTGGAGGAGCCCATCCAGCTTGAAGGACCAGTCAGTCAGAGAGTTGTTCACAGCTCCTCCCCTGGGACTCTTCTGGATGTAGATATCGATGCTCTGCAACCCAAAAAAGAGAGGGAGAGCAACTCACCAGCCCTGAGGGTTTTCAGCAATTGAGGGATTAAGGAGAAAAGGGAGCACAAATAACAGAGTTGTTTCACTGCCTTGGATGGTTCTAGATGTGCTAAAAATATCTGGTAATTCTCTCAAATTTCTGGTGGTAAATATTATAAATAAAAGGAAATGTGGTTCAGCTCATCTGTTTAACTTCCAGTGATTTCGTGCCTCAGGCAAATTCTTAATTAAGCAAGAGAAGGCAAAGGGAGGAATTTGCATAAGAGGGGATGGAAATAGACTGTGCCAAGTTGTGGTTAGCACTGGGAATTCCTCACGGATCAGCCAGTCCCAGTCCTTTGGAGGGATTTCCTGGTGATTGTACCACAGGAACTGTGATTTCCATCCTCACACTCCCTGTGACAAAACCACTGCCAAGCAGAAACACACCAACCAACACCCCCAAAACTTTATCAAGGCATGGAAAAATCCTGGCTTTCCACTGGAAAAGCTGAAATCAAGCTCCAAACCTTTCCCACTTGCAATTTCTTCTGCTCTACCTTGTTGTCTGGGCCAAGCTTGATCATATCTTGGGCAAAGTAAGCAGTGGGCTTGACCCGCACAAACGCCAGGACTCGCTTCAGGTTTCTAAGGAGAGAGGCAAAAAGGAGGAAAAGAACCCCCTTGCACCTCCTGAACTGAAATTTATATTATTTGTCAGCAAAAGGTGAGGCAGAGGAGGCAAAATTCAAAATAAAGCAGTGATAATTATTCAGCTGCAGTTTTTATTCCCCATTAAAAGCAACTGCGGGCAAAGAGTTGTTGAAAATTCCTTGTCCTGCTTGGAAAAGTGAGGCTGTGGAATGAGGAGGGTCAGACTCATCCTGATTTCCTGATTTCCTCATGAGTACCAGGCTCAGGAGTTGGATAACCCCAGTTTTCCTCCTCTTAGCCTCGGGAAGCAAAATATTTGCAGGAATGGGAGAGGGATTTTCTTTTGTCACACAGGGAGCCTTTTTAGAAATAATTCCAATTCCCAAGGAACAGCTGATTTGCAATTTCCTGGAGGAAATATCCACAAGCTGGAGGATCTGCTGAATAAAACCCACAGCAGGAGGGCTCAGGGCTCATCCAGCTGCTAAAGCCACGTGCACTGAGGAATTTTAAATCCCTGGAAATGTGTTTTTCCCTCAAACACTTCCTCCAGACAGCCCGTGCTCAATAATTGGGTGATAAATAGTGACAGCTTCTAGTTTGGGGGCAAAAATCTTTGGGATTTCTGGTACATTCAGGATTTTTGTGACCTCTCACATTTTACCTGCTCTGAAATGGATTGTGGAGGTTTGAGCTGAGCCAGGACTTGTTGGATTTCAAGCAGGGGAACATTTGGGGGATACCTGGGGGCTTCATCTGCAGGCTTTGTGGCAGACAGCAGGGAGGAAATGATGTTCTCCTGGTCCTCATCCTGCTCCTTCTCTGGCTCTTGGTCCTGCTCCTTTTCCTGGTCCAGGAATTTCTCAGAGCTCACAGAACTCTGTCCAAAAAAAAAAAAAAAAGAAAGAAAAAACAACAAAAAAAACCCCAGAACTCGCTGTTGAAGCAGTTGGGAATTATTTCTTCAAAGCAAGAAAACCAGAAAAAGGAGGAAGGGAATTTTTTGGGGGGGAACTCCCCTAGGAATCAGAGAGAGAACAAATCCTAAACGAGTAGCATTTTCCCTGCTGCAGCAAGGCCCTTTGGGGGGCTTTGGACAGGTGAGGACACAAGGAATTATTGCTGGGTGTGGTGATTAACAGGAGGAGATGGGAAGGGATCCCCAGAGCACCTGGGGCTGCCCCTNTCAGGGGGCTGAGGGACCTCGAGCCCTGGCGGGCAGCGAGCGGGGACCCCGGTCCTTGAAGGGACATTGAGGGGGGACCGCGAACCCTGAGGGGGTGACGGGTTTTGGGGTGGGGGCTGAGGGGGGATGCTGAGGGGGCTCCCCCCAGTCCCCTTAAGAGGGGGCCGGGGGGC
>VXBS01001506.1:81091-94621 GCA_013400255.1 Sitta europaea
CCTTAAAAGAAACACCCCGCTTAAAAAAAAAAAAAAAAAAAAAAACCAAAAACCAACCCTCCAATCCCCCAGCGTGGTAAAAGGTCAGGCTCTGCAGGGAGCGGCTGGGAGGGCTCGCAGGGTGTCCGAGGCTGGGATCCCTCGGGATTGCAGCCTGGCAGGAGAGGAGCCGGTGGGGTGGGAGCAGCCGTGAGTCACTGCAGAATTAACTCTGCAGTTTAATTAAGCGGCGAGGTGCTGCCACCCTGCTCAGCCTGAAACCTGCCGGGGGAAGGAGGCGGCGGCGGCCGGGGCTGCCGCGGGGGTGGGATGTGGGATGTGGGGAGCGCTCCATGGGGACAGGGGTGCTTCAGCCCCGCCAGGAGGGACTGAGGGTGGGGATCCTCCTTGGAAGGGGCTGTTCCTCCTGCAGGGTGGTGTTCCTGGCCTGGAACCTGGCGGGGGGGTCTGGTTTGGGATGCAGAGTGTCGTGGTTTTAGGGTTAAAGTGGGTGTTGGTGTGGCAGGAGGAGGTGATTTGATCCTGGCAGTCCTGTGTTTCTGGGAGACAACAGCAGGAGGTCTGTGATCCCAGTCTTATCGTGGATAAATTCCTCACCATTGTTTCTAAAATTCCTGTGAATAATTATCCATTTCTGTGGATTTTCCCCTAGCAAAGAGCTGTTAAAATTCTCTTTATCCCTACAGAGGTTTAAAATCTACGAGGAAAGATCAAAACCAATACAGAACAGTTTGTGAGGGAAAGAACCTTATGGATCATCCAGTGCCACTCCTTGGATGGGCAGGGACACCTCCCACAATCCCAGAGTGCTCCAACCTGGCTTTGGACACTTCCAGGGATCCAGGAGCAGCCCCAGCTGCTCTGGAAATCCATCCCAGGCCCTCCCCACCCTCCCAGGGAAGAATTTCTTCCCAAAATCCCATCCCAGCAGCACCTGCTATTGTCAGTCCTCAGTGTTGTTTCAAGCATTCCAGCTTTCCCTCCTACACCCACAGCTTGGAATTCCAAGCATTTCATTCCTTTGATTCCTCTCCTTGCCTTGAGTCATCCTGTGAAAATATCCCACCTTGTGCTGCTTCTGCCTCCTGTGGACATCCCTTTCCTGGGGATGGAATGAGTGCAGCCAAGCCTTCCCTGCCCATTCCCAGAAACAGGCTGGCTGCTCCAGCTGCTGCAGCTTTCAGCAGAAATTTTTTCTCAGCTTGAAGCTGGGGGTGGCTTTGGATCACTCAGACACCCCCAACTCAGCCAGCACAAAGTCTCTGTGCCCTGCCCTGCCTCGGGGAGGTTTTCCTGCTCTAAATCCAGGCTGGGTTTCCAGCAGGGATGGAGTTTGGGGGACTCTTACCCAGAAGGGAGGAAGGAATGTGAAGGTCATGGAGCTGCTGCAGGGCTGGAGCCAGGCTGGGAGAGCTGGGAATGTTCCCTGGAGAGGAGAGGGATCCAGGGGGAGCTCAGAGCCCCTGGAGGGGCTGCAGGAGAGCTGGAGAGGGGCTGGGGACAGGGATGGAGGGACAGCACACAGGGAATGGCTGCAGAGTAGGATTGGATGGGATACTGGGAAGGAATTCCTGGCTGGGAAGGTGGGCAGGAACTGGGCTGGAATTCCCAGAGCAGCTGTGGTTCCCTGGAGTGTCCCAGGCCAGGCTGGAGCAGCCTGGGACAGGGAGAGGTGTCCCTGCCCATGGGAACTGGCTGATCCCTCAGCTCCCTCCCAGCCCAGGGCATCCCAGGATTTTCTGATAAAAGCTTTGACAAACATTCCAAGTCCAACCCAGAGGAACCCCCAGATGCTCCCACACCTCTGCAGTGAATTTATTCCCCTTTTTTCCACTCCTGCTACTTTTTGTCTGTCCCATCTCTAAACCAAAACGCTTCCAAACTCCCCTTTGTCCCAACAGTTGGATCTTGGTGTGCCCAATGCTCTGGCTGGTGGATCTCAAAGTTCCTTTCTCTCCCTGTCTCTTTAACAGCTGCAGGTCAGGGCTGCTCCTGATGTTCCCTCCCAGCTCCCTTTGGAGCCTCTCCGAAATGTTTAATTAAATATTCATTTGCTAGCAACACACATGGATGGACTGGAGGGAGGAGGGGAGGGAGGAGACACACCTCAGTCTGTGGTTAGTCCTTTTCCTTTGGAAAAAAAAAAAGTAGGAATTTTGCTTAGCAAAGCCAAAATTCTGCTTTCTTCTCTCAGAATCACCGGGCTGGGCATTGGTGTGGTGATAAAATAACCACCCAAACCCTTTTCCCCCAATTGATCCCCATCCCAGCTGTGTTCTGGAAGGTGAAGCTGTGCTCTCCTCCTCATCCAGCACTGGTGGAGATGGAAAAGATCCTGGGGGTTCCAACAAGGGCTGGGAAACACCAGGCCTGGAATAACCACGGAGAGAGCAAAATTGGGGCTTCAAAGCCTTTTTTTTCTTTCAATTTGGTGGGGTTTGGGGCTTTGAACTCCAGCTAGGGGCAAGCCAAGGGGCAGAATCCCTCTCTCAGAACCTCTCCCACTTCTTTTTAGTGGATTTCCAGCCTTGTTCCCTTTGCAGCTCTCAGCTGAACACTGCAGGAGTTTTGGGAATTCCCAAGAATTCCGGACAAGCGCTGGCATTTGGGGCCGTTATTCCCTGAGCTGCAGAGCCTGAGCTGAGTTGTAAAGGCACAAAAGGAGCCCCTCAGTGCTCGTGTTCTTCCTGAGCATTGTTTCTGGAATTGCTCCATCCTTGCAGGATGAAGCAGTTTTGTTTTCTGGGCTGTGCTATGTGCTCCAGGCCCAGGTCCGAGCGCTCTCCGGGGACGCAGCAGAGGCTGCTGGAACAGAGTGCAGAATCCAGGGAAAACAGCTCCATCCTACTCCTTCCTTGCTAATTCAGAGGGAATAAATCCCTTCCTAGCTCCTGCTGGCTCCCACTGGAGCTGCACAATGATCCAAGTGCCAGGCTGGCACCTCCAGAGATCCTGGCCAAACTGTGGCAAGAGGGAAAGTTTGTGCCTTCCCAAATCCTTGGAGAGCAGAGTTGACGTGAGCTCCTCTTGCTGCTGCAGCTCCTCCAGTGGGTCTGAGCTGCCCCAATGCCATTTTTCCATGACTAACTCCAGGGCTAATTAGGAAAGTCTCCTAAAATATAACCCAGGTCTGGCAAACTGAAATAATTCCCAGCTGTGGAGAGGGTGCAGCATTTGTTTGGTGTACAATCCCAAAGGCACCTGGTAGCTTCTCTCCCCTCCTGATCCCAGTTTTTCCAGAGCAGACTGTTAACTCCAGAACCCCCAAACTGGAGCAGCTGCACCCCTGAGAGCTGATGCTGAGGTGGGGGAGCCTCTGGATAAGTGGAATTCCAGACAGCTCAGGCTGCCTGCCTGATTTCAGCAGGATCCTTGGAAACTCAGTGTCTGGCTGTGGTGCAGATGTTGGAGCAGGAAAACAGCCCTGGAAAGAGAGGGAATATCTGTTTTCTGGGAGAGATTGGAAAAGCAGATGATCCATGGTGCACAGGAGAGCTGCAGGATGAGGATGTGATTCCAAACTTGTTACCCAACAGACAGGAATTATTTGGGATTCTGCCTGGATGTGATTCCCCCAAGCTCTCAGCTGCTGGCAGCTCTTCCCATACAGAAAAGAGGAGGATTTTTAGTTCTAGGATAACACAAAATTTCTTTTTGCTGTTCCTTGAGGAGGGCTGGAGCGGATCCCCTTGGGGTGATCCCTGTCCATGTGGGAAATGGAGGGACAGGAATTCCAAAAAGCAGTTGGGCTTCTCTAAGCTGGCAGGGAATTCTCTGGGAATGTGGCTGAGTTGTACATCCAGAGGGGATGTGTCCTGTGCTTTGAAGGAATTGGTCACCATTCCCGTGGAATCCTGGAGTGGTTTGGGCTGGAGGGCAGGGACACCTCCCACCTGGTGCTCCAAACCCTGGGCACTTCCAGGGATCCAGGGGCAGCCACAGCTTCTCTGGGAATTCCAGCCCAGCCCCTCCCCACCCTCCCAGCCAGGAATTCCCTCCCAATATCCCACCTAATCCCTGTCCTCTGGCAGTGGGAAGCCATTCAGAATTCCCTCTTTCCTGCTGCCCACGCTGGGGGATCAGCCCAGGGCTGTCCTGGCCAGGGAATGTCAGCTCCTCATCCACCCCAAACCCTCCCCTTCTCATTGTCCACCCAGCCTGGATTTGTGTTTGGGATTGCCCTGATCCAGGTGCATCCCTTTCCCTCTTCCTGGCAAAGCAGGGCCCTGAGGGATTTGGACAGCAGCTCTGCTTCTGCTCTGGCCTCTCCCTGCTCTCATTCCAACATCCATCCTATAAAAAGATGGATTGGGGCTTGTTTGAGAGCTGTGCAGCACAGAGCTCAGCGAGTTCTCAGCTCTGCAGTGACGTCAGGAACACAAGGAATGCCTTTCTCCCACCTACACCATTTTCCTTGGGAGAAAGGCTCCTTGTGCCCTGGAATTTGTTAACATTTGGGGCTGTGGGGGTGTCCGGGGGCAGATTCCTTTGTTACCCGCTCAGAGACACGTCAGAAAGGAATTCTGGGATTCCTGGGGTCAGGAGGGATGCTTGCAAAGCTCCTTTTTGTGGAAAACAGAATCTTTTGCCTTCAAATCAAAGGACCTAAAATTATAAAATGTGAAAGAGAACATCCTGGGCTGGTATCAGGAAGAGGATGAGTTCTTTCCCACTTTCTCCTTAGGTGACTCCATCAGGAAAGGGCAGTAATTTAGTCCTGGAAAAGGGAGGGGAGAGCCTTTGGCTCTGGAGGTAGGGAGCACTTTGGGGATGAAAATATGAGGCTGAGCTGAACAGACTCCTCCTTAGAAGGATTTTCTATATTCCACAGGAAAAGCTTGTCCTTTGCCTGCAGCAAGAAATGCAGCTGTTCCCTGGACACTCACCATTAAGCACTGATGGAATGAACACAGTGCTGGTTTAGAGCAGAGATCCCAATTTCTCCCCCTCCCCAAGGGCTCTCCACCATTCCAGGAGCAAGTTCCAAACAGAAGGAACCCCAGCTTTTGTCTCATCCAGCTCCAGGGAGGATTTCCCAGGCTCTTGGCTGATGCAGCTCCTCACTGCTCACAGGGACCATTTTTGTTTCTATTTCAGATATCACAGGACACAGACTCTGTGATCAGAAGGTTAAAAATGATTCTTTTGTTAGGGATGGTTCTCTTTTATATACAGTTTTAAACAGACCAATGGGATTGGTGAAACAAAGGCAAACCTCTTCACTCACATTGGTCAAACCAGAGGGACAGCCAGGAGAAATTTCTCCTGTTAGAAGGAATTAATAACATAAATATTACAAAAACATTCTATCATGTTTATCACACTTCCTTGGGAAAGAACATCAGAAAACTAAAACACCAGGAAACCAAAACATCAGGCCTGAAACCAGACTACACATTCCCACTCTGGGAGCACCTGAAGGGCAGCACTGCCCAGAGCCAGGGAGTTCCTGCCAGGGCTGATTTCATCCCAGCTGTGTTATCCCAGCAGGAATTCTGGGGATGTTTGCTCCTGCAGGGCCCAGCTGTGGTGGAGGTGATGAGGTTGGTTGGTGGCATCCTCGTGGTGGGCTCCCAGCCCTGCATCCCTGGAGCAGCAGCCTGGTGGAACCCTTGGACAGGGACTGGGGCATGGAATCATGGAATGGGTGAGGTTGGAAAAGCCCTCCAAGATCATGGAGTCCAACCCAGCACTGCCACCCCTGACCATGTCCCCAAGTGCCACAGCCACAGGGATTGTGAATCCCACCACAGCCCTGGGCAGAGCCCTTCCCATGGAGGAATAATCCCAGTTTCCCCCCTGAGCCCTCCTGGCCCAGCCTGAGGCTGTTCCCTCTCTTCCTGTCCCTGTTCCCAGATCCCAAATCTCCTCCTGTCAGGAGCTGTGCAAAGCCGCAGGGACCCCCCTGAGCTCCTCTGCTCCAGGCTGTGCCCCTTCCCAGCTCCCTCAGGAATTTTCCAGCCCCTTCCCAGCTCTATTCCCTTCCCTGGCCACCCTCCAGCTCCTCAATGTCACTCTTGTCATGAGGGGCCCGGAGCTGCCACCTGGGCTGTGTAATTTACAGTTATTTAGTGAAATAAGGGCCTTTTTCTCCTCCTTGGGTCACACTACAGGCTTGGGGTTTGAGTAAATATAACCTTGGTGTTAAAATCCCTGTTATCTTTAGTTATAAAGATAATTTTGCTTATAAATAGAAGGTTGCTGTGTGCATTTTGAAGCAAGTGTTGGGCTTTAAGAGGTGCCTGTTCAATTTTAACACCGCTTTTCATTTATTAAAAAGCTGACATGAGATTGGGACAGTTGTGATTTTTGGCAGCTTGGGGAGAAATGAAAGTCAAGTAAAACATTGCTTTTCTTGCACACTCAGCCTGAATGGGAGCACTCATCCAAACAAACTATTCCAGTTGGAATGAATTCCTTACAGGATTTTAGAGATAAGAGGAGGCCTTGTTCTTTCACCTTGGGGAAACAGCAAAAGGCAAACTGGAGTTTTTCTGGGATGTTTGAGGCAGCTGGGAAGGGATTTCCAGCAGCATGAAGGCTGGAATGGGAATAATGGGATTTATTGCTGATAAATCAGGAGCAGCTGGTGATGGGATGGCCTCATCCACGGGGAAGGGGTGGATTGGGAAGTGCTGGAGCTGCCGAGCAGGTCGGGTGTTCCCCAGCCTCGGGGCTGGAATGTGGCCAGGCCAAATCTGTCCCCATGGTCACCCAGGTGTGTGCCAGCCCTTCCCACTGGCAATTCCCAAAGCCAGAGCTCCAGCACTGAGTGTCCTGAGGGATCTCCCTGTCCTGAGCAGCACCTTGGGACAGCAGAGCCCACTCGTGCTCCCCTGGCAGGGAGGGAGGGGATGAAAATCCCAGGGATATGGGGAGGGGCTGTCAGCTCTCAGGTTCTGCAGTCACTTCCCTTCATGGCCTTTCCTTAGGAAATTTGCTGTATTTTTGTCTTTTTCAAGCTCTGGCCAGGCTGGAGTTTGTGCTCTCTGTGTGAAGTCAGGGTGGGAACAGCTGTGCCAACATTCCTGCTTCTCCAGGGCCAGGGAAGGGGCCTTGAGCTCCATCCCCTCGTGGCCCCTGGGCCTGCACTTTTCCCAAGGATTCCCCCTCCCACCGTGTGCACAGCAGGAGGCTGGCAGGGATATCTCAGTCTTGGAGCCTCTGGGATGTTTTCCATGTAGTTTTGGGTTAGGAGAAGGGTTTGATACAGCCTTTCAAGTCACAAATATAAGTGTGAAGGGGTTTTTTTCCATGAGCTCTCATAGTCCCGACCACTTCACTTCCTGATTTCACTCTGGGAATGCTGCAAAATCCAGGAGAGCAGGCTTTGTGCAGCATAATCCAGGCACTAAGGGATAATAATCCAGCATGGACAGGGATTCAGGCACACCTGAGCTGCCCAGGACAGAGACAAGGCTCTCCAAAAGTTCCTCCTTTTTTCCACCTGCCAGGAATTTTGCTTTCTAAACCCCCAGCAAGTTTGTGTTTACTGGGTCTGTGGGAGAAGGGTTGGGAATCATGGAATTCCTGAATCCAAACAGCATTCCTGTCACCTCTGGAGATGGCATGGGGTGAGGATTTTGCAGAGGAGAAGAGAAGGACTCCTTGGATAACCTGCAGGGAAGGGCCCTGCTTTGTCCCATAAAACACAAAACAAAGCTCCAGTGGGAAATTTTTGCTGAAATGAGGGAAAAAGGGCAGCCCTGCACAAACTGGGATGGGCATGGACTGGGATGAGCCAGATTGAAGTGGAAATTAGGGAAAAAAAAGCTCTGAGAGATGTAATGAGAGCCAAGATCTGGCTGGAATGCTTGGATGCTGCAGGGAGTCACTGGAGCAGTGGCTGGTGCTGATCCCTTCTCCCTCCCTGGCTGTGGTGAACTCTTTTGTTTGACTTAGCTGGGGATTTTTAGGGTTAGGATTAAAAGTGTGAGAGGTAGAATTTGTGTTTGGATCTCGATGTTTATTGTTTTTAATTTTAGTTACAGTTTCATTGACTGCGAGTGCTTTTCCATGTTCACAAAGCAAAATGGAGTGTAGAGAGAAGCTTCAAGGGGTTTTTAAGTCTAAACTGCTCAATTAGGAGATGTTAATAAATTTATTTTAACTTTGAACTCAATAATTAGCTACCCATGTCTCGCACTGCGGATTTTTTAAATTAATCATACAAAACCACTGGAACTTGTGGAGGAGGAGAAGAAGAAGGAGGAGGAGGAGAAGGAGAAGAAGGAGAAAAAGAAGGAGGAGAAGGAGAAGAAGAAGAAGGAGAAGAAGGAGGAAGAGAAGAAGGAGAAGAAAGAAGAAGAAAGAAGGAGGAGAAGAAGAGAAAGGAGAAGAAAAAGAAGGAGAAGGAGAGGAAGGAAAAGAAGATTATGCCTTAAACTCTCTATCTTGTTGCATATACATTATTTTAACCTTAAATTCTAATTTTTTCACCCCGTGCTATAACACACTTCTGTTCACCTCCCCACTCACACTCACTCTCAGCGCTCTCTCTCAGTTTTGGAGCCTTTCCCATGCCCTCAGGTCAAATGCAGCCTATCTTTGAGGATCATTTTCTGCCAGCACAAAGCCTGCAAGCCTCTGTGTGTGCAGGGTTCCAACACCTGATCTCCCGTTTCAGGTCGGCGACCACAAATTCAGCGCGCACCGGATCGTGCTGGCAGCTTCCATCCCCTACTTCCACGCCATGTTCACCAACGACATGATGGAGTGCAAGCAGGATGAGATTGTCATGCAGGGCATGGATCCCAGGTAAAACCTCCTGGGGAAGCTCTCAGAGGCTGCTCTGCCTCGTGTGAGCCAGGCTCAAAGCCTGGTCTCTGCGTGAGCAAGCCCACAAAAGGTTCTGCTACCCCAGCTGGAGTTCAGGGGAGTTTCTGCCCTTTCTTCCTGTCTTTAGTGCACTGGAGGCTCTGATCAACTTTGCCTACAACGGTCACCTGGCCATAGACCAGCAGAATGTGCAGTCCCTGCTCATGGGGGCGAGTTTCCTGCAGCTGCAGAACATCAAGGACGCTTGTTGCACCTTCCTCAGGGAGAGGTGAGTGGGGCTGGGGGGGATCCTGGGGGGATTTTGGGGGGATTCCAGCTGCTCCCCAGCAGCAGCGAGGTTCAGTCACCTGTGTCCAGCTTGGAAGGAGTGTGCATCCCAAAACTTGGCTTCTGTAGAGTTATGGAACACAAAATGGGTTGGAGGGACCTCAAAGCCCATCCCAGTGCACCCCTGCCATGGCAGGGACACCTCCCACTGTCCCAGGTGCTCCAGGCCCTGTCCAGCCTGGCCTGGGGCATTCCAGGGATCCAGGGGCAGCCACAGCTGCTCTGGGAATTCCATGCTAGGGCCTCACCACTCTCCCAGCCAGGAATTCTTTCCCAATATCCCAATATCCCATCCATCCCTGCCCTCTGGCAGTGGGAAGCCATGTGCTGCACTCCTACCATTCTCATTCCTTTCAGAATAACTTATGTGTCCCTTTATGGGGACACAGTAAAAGACCTTGGCCAGCCATGGGAATCAACACCCAGAGCAAACTGAGGAGATATTTCCCTTTTTGAGAGCCCATCCTGGCAGGAATTGCCCTTCCTGCCATTCCTGGCAGGAATTGCCCTTCCTGCTGCTGTGTGTGCTAAAGGGGAAGAACACAGAGCCCCAGCCCAGGAGCTGGACAGGAAACTGTGGCAGAGCCCTAAATTGGTCCCAGGTTTTTCAATTTCCTCGCTGGTGTTTGGCTGTGAGGCTGTTCCAGCAGCATGGTCTGGAAATGGAAAGCTGGGACACTCTTTGTCCACATTCCACATGGATTCTCAGCCCTGCCAGGGAGTCTGGCGTGTTCAGTTTTCCCAGCCTGGCTTCTCTGCAGCTGCTCAGAGCATTCCCTGGTGTGATGTTAAACACACCCACCAACTGCAGGGATTGGCCACCAAAATTCTCCCAAATCCCCCAGGAGCAGCCAGGTGTCCTAAGTGAAGTCCTGGCTTTGAGTGCACAGCTGCCAGTTTGGTTAATAACCAAAGATGTGTGGATTCTGGCCACGCTGGAGAGCTGGGACGTGGACACTGAGCTCTCCTTCTAAAGTGGAACTGAGAATTGGGATATTTTTAGGCAGCTGTGTTGTAACCAAGCCCTGTGGGAGTCACCCTCATGTGACAATTCCCCACCCAACAGCACCAGGACCTGGAGCTGCTGCAGAGTCCAGAGGAGGCCCCAGAGCTGCTCCAGGGCTGGAGCCCCTCTGGAGCCAGGCTGGGAGAGCTGGGAATGTTCCCTGGAGAGGAGAGGGATCCAGGGAGAGCTCAGAGCCCCTGGAGGGGCTGCAGGAGAGCTGGAGAGGGGCTGGGGCCAGGGATGGAGGGACAGGGCACAGGGAATGGCTCCAGAGCAGGATTGGATGGGATCTTGGGATGGAGAGGAGAAGCTTTGGGGTGACCTCAGGGTGACCCTGCAGGACCTGGAGGAGCTGCAGGAAACATGGAGAGAGACAATTTCCAAGGGATGGAGGGACAGAACCCAGGGAAAGGCTTCAAAGTAGGATTGGATGGGATCTTGGGAAGGAATTCCTGGCTGGTAGGGTGGGCAGGCCCTGGCACAGGGTGTCCAGGGAAGCTGTGAATGCTCCCAGAACCACCTGGATCTATCCAATGGTAGGGACAAGGGGACATTTGTGTTTTCCATCCTCTGGCTCTGCCTTGGATGCACCTGGAGCTGCCTGTGCAGACCAGCTCCTGGGAATTCCAGCTGGAATCTGCCATCACTGGAGAGCACACCTCTTGCACTGCACTGTGTGTCCTCCAAGGCTCCTGTGCTTCCCAGAATCCTGGAATGGTTTGGCTTGGGAGAGAGCTTCAAACCCATCCCATCCCACCATCCCAGGCTGCTCCAAGCCCTGGCCTTGGACACTTCCAGGGATCTCCAGCTGCTCTGGCTGACATTCCTGTTGCTCTGCTCCCCTCCTTTTCCAGGCTTCACCCCAAGAACTGCCTGGGGGTGAGGCAGTTTGCTGAGACCATGATGTGCACGGTGCTCTACGACGCTGCCAACAGCTTCATCCACCAGCACTTCGTGGAGGTCTCCATGTCTGAGGAGTTCCTGGCCCTGCCCTTTGAGGATGTCCTGGAGCTCGTTTCCAGGGATGAGCTCAACGTGAAGTCTGAAGAGCAGGTGGGTACCTGGCGTGGGGTTTGGCTGAGGAAACCTCGAGGGGTTTCTTGTAGATTGGGGGTGGAATGGGAATGGGAATTATCCTCTTCCTGGGTCGAGGGAAGCTGGGATGTCCTGGCACAGTGGGGACACTCAGAGGTGCTGTGATGGTTTCCAGTGACTCCTCCAGCCTCCTTGTTCCTAAAGAAGCAGAAAGTAGGGCTTTTTTAGCATCACAGAATTGGTGAGGTTGGGTAAACCCTCAGAGACCATGGAGTCCAACCATTCCCCAGCACTGCCCAGGCCACCCCTGACCATGTCCCCAAGTGCCACATCACAGGGCTTTAAATCCCTGCAGGAATCAGGACTCCACCACTGCCCTGGGCAGCTGGGCCAGGGCTGGACAGCCCTTCCCATGAAGGAATTTTTCCAAATTCCTGCCTAAAGCTCTGCTAGGACAACATGAGGCTGTTTCCTCTCCTCCTGTCCCTTGTTCCCCAGGAGAAGAGCTGGAATCCCACCTGGCTGCCCCCTGCTGTCAGGGAGTTTAGGGAGTGAGAAGAGTTTAGGGTGGTTCCACAGCCTTGAGAATCCACCAGCGTGGGCTGACAGTGAGCAGGGAGAACAGAGCCTGTCCTTGAGCCTGGAAATCTGTCCTGCTATTCCTGAGAGGGTGGCAAAGGCAGAGCAGACCTCCAGCTTCTCCTTGTAGGGTAAGAAAGCACTTCTTTAATCAGGGAGGGAGGGGAACCTGCCCCACATTCCAGCCACATTCCTGTATCATACCAAGAATTCCTCACTCTGTTTTTCCCAGAGCAGGTAGGATCCAAAGAGTCCATGCTGGGGACATTTCCCTGTGCCCTGGCACCTGCCAGCCCCAGAAATCCCAGTAGCACCCTGTAGAATGGAATACACTTGGTTTGGGGTTTTTAATCCCTGTGGGTGCTGTTGGAGAAGCATTTTTGCACTGGAAAGTTTGGGAATTGTGTTGGGAGAGACTACAAATGCCACCATGCAAGAAAGAGCTGATGATTTTGTTCTGGTCAGTCATAAAGGCTGCAATAACTTTAATGGGGAGTCCTGTGAACCCAGGAATGTGTGTCCCAGATTAAACTGGGACCAGGATCCTTTTGTAGCTGGAGTCATCCAGTGGGGCTTCAGAGAGGACTCCCTCTCCCTTCCAGTGTCTGGGATGGAGCCTGGAGGGACCAGCTCAGCTCCAGGCATTTTCAGTGTAGAGATCCAGAGAGAACACATGGATCCCTGCCATCAAACCTGTCTCCTGGTTTTTCCTGGAGCAGCACCATTCCCAGTATTCTTTCCCAGTTTGTAGATTTCTGTCTAAATAAACACAGTGTTGTTGTGTTCTGCCAAAATCCCCCTTGGAGCTCCCTCATCTCCCTGCAAACTTTTGTGCTGAATGTCCCATCCCATGGGAAAGGAGATCAAGATTGTCAGAGGTGGGGAAAGAAACCTGCATGGAGGCAGGCTGGGAGAGCTGGAATGTTCCCTGGAGAGGAGAAGGCTCCAGGGAGAGCTCAGAGCCCCTGGCAGGGCCTGGAGGGGCTGCAGGAGAGCTGGAGAGGGTCTGGGGACAAGGGAGGGAGGGACAGGGCACAGGGAATGGCTTCAAAGTAGGATTGGATGGGATCTTGGGAAGGAATTCCTGACTAGGAGGGTGGGGAGGGGCTGGCACAGAGCAGCTGTGGCTGCCCCTGGATCCCTGGCAGTGCCAAGGCCAGGTTGGACACTGGAGCTTGGAGCACCCTGGGACAGTGGAAAGTTTCCCCACCCAGGACACGGGTGGCAATTGGATAATCCTTGAATTTCCTCCCAACCCAAACCATTCCAAGACTTAACATTCATTTCATTCCCCTCCACTTGCACAAGCTCCAGCTCTGTCTCGTGGCAGGTGTTTGAGGCTGCCCTGGCCTGGATCCGCTGCGAGCGGGAGCAGAGGGAGCCCTTCCTGCCCGAGCTCCTGGCCAAGATCCGCCTGCCCCTGTGCCGGCCGCACTTCCTGACGGACCGCGTGCAGCAGGACGACCTGGTGCGCTGCTGCCACAAGTGCAGGTGAGGCTGGGCTGGGACACAGCCTTCAACCTCAGCCTCCAGAGAGACAGAGCTCTGACACAGCCCACCAGAGCCCCGGCTGGCTCGGGTCACCCCGGTGCTGTGCCGGGTGTGGGGTTTGACCACACCGCCCGTGTCACCCCAGTGCTGGGACAGCTGTGGGGACAGCTGTGGTGTGGGGTTTGACCAACTGCTGAACCTGTAGAGCTGCTGCTCTCCAGAGCAGGGTCTGCCAGCCAGGAGAAGGAGCAGGAGGAGGCTCTGGGTGTGAGGTTCCATCAGGAGAGTTTGTAGGAGCAGGAGGAGGCTCTGGG
>VXBS01001507.1:0-21987 GCA_013400255.1 Sitta europaea
TAATAATCCATGGCCCTGTTCCAACAACCATTCTTCAACATACATGCTCGCATGTTGAATACAATAGGAGACTACGTATACACACACACACACACACACATATATATATACACACATACATATTCACATACACACATATATATATATATATATACACACATATGCACACACAGAATATGTATATATTCTGGAGCCAATAATGATTTTCAGTCCCTTAGATTTTGGATGTCCACTTTAAACTGTCTGAAAGGTGGCGATTTTCATGTGCCGCAGATATCTAATTGAGGCACCTGACAATAATGTGTTGTTACTGAGAAATGTGGAAGGCTATTCTGGCATCCAGTGGTGTTCAGTAATGCACATGATATCTGAGTGCAGGCTGTGCTATTGCATTAAACACTCTGATATTTCACAGTGAGAATATCAATGATTTTTTTTTACCTTTCTTTACACTGTGACAGAGTTTGACAGAAGTGCCTTTGTAATTGAGGTAAAAACTAGAAAAAACATGATCTGTGTATTGGTGTTAAGTGTTTTGCAGCCTAAGACAAGACATTGCTAGAGAATGGGAACATCCCAACCACAGTAAAAAAGAAACAATTGTCAGTAAAAACTTCTCTGGGAAGATTTTACTTTTCTCTAGATGTTGGTTTGCCTCATGTAAAAATTGAAGACATTCAAGATAGTGAAAACATGCTTCATTCTAATAATAAAAATGACAAATAATAGATATTTCAAATCTTTGTGAAAAGATTTTATAAAATGTTTGGATTTTCATCAGACAACCACCCCCTTACAAATTTTTCAGTTTCAAATTGTAATTCTGGAAATGTAATTTCTTTGCAAAAAAATGTATTTTTTTAAATTAGAAATGTTTTCCAGGAATTGAAGGCTGGGATCAGTAATTAGTAATGCCTACCTCTTGTGTTACAAAAATTTTACAGTTACCCCCAAAAAACTCATTATATGTGTGGTAGTGTATGTGATGATATAGAGCATTGAATATAGAGAAGGAGAAATAATAAAAAAATAATTTAAGATCTTTGAAATTAGGCACTTTTTTTCCTGCAATGTAAAGCTGTTCAGTGAAATCTCCCAGGTCAGACAATAATTTGTGACTGCAGCACATTCAGGTCACAGGACTAGACTCAGAGCAGGTTAGAAAAATGTGTAATATGAGCATAGGTGCTGAAGATGCTATGCAGTTAGCCTGGTTTACCTTTTTCTTTGGCCCACCCTTTTGCTAATGTGGACTTTGTCTACCTTTGTCTGGGTACAGATTTTAGGTATACCTCTAGTACAGCTTTATCTGTATGTACCAGACTGCAAATGATTTTATTCAGGACTTAATAAGTAATTTCTGGAAAACAGAATGAAACAACCCTCAGCAGAGACAGCTCCAACAAAGCTCCTTGGGAGTCCCTTCTTGGAAAGCTGCAGGACTACTTCTAAGTGGTACCTTTCTTGGGCAAGGTTTTTATTTTCCAATCTGTAGTCTTAACATAGGATTTAAGAGAGCCTCCCTTTTGTGCCTCTTGTTTCCTGCCCTAGTTGTTCACTTGTGTTAGGAGTTAGATATTGACATTTCTCTGTGGCTTCTGCATAGTCCTTGCACTGACTACAAAGGCAGTGCATATCTCTTTCCACATCCTATGCACTGCTCAAAAAAAGTTGATTCTGCTGTTTGTGTAAAGATGTTGGATACTGGATCCTGGGAAGACCACTCTGGGATTTGTCCTTTTCTGTTTATAGGCTGCTGAGAAACGGAAATGTCTTGGTTTGAAAGACAGGTGTCTGCTAAGGAAGGCAGGTGCCTCCCTTGGAATGGAAAATGCAAACCCCCTCTCTCTGAAGTATAATTTTGAAATTAAGGGGCTCTCAGGCAAAGATAGAGGAATAGGAAGAACAGTTCTTTATTAGGAAAACTAAGATAAAAATGCAGTAGTGTAAAAAAAACACTGACAGAGTCAGAATACAGCCTGACACCCTGTTGGTCAGGGTGTTGGTAGCAGTCTGATTAAATGGTGGCTGCAGTCTTCCTGGAGTGACAGATGTGGTTCTGTTGAAGCAATGATCCTGTAGAAGGGTGTAGTTTTCTTCTGAAGGTATAGTGGTGGTATAGATGGGCCTGGTCTTCTTCTGGGAATCTAGTGGAAAAGCTGACTGCAGTGTTCCACCTCTCAGATTGTATCTATGTAGGAATTCTTGGCTTCTCTCCTTGGGTGGAGCATCTTACAATTGCATGATGTAGTTTTATCAGTCATGCAGTGAGACTCAATGGCCCATTAACAGAAGATACCTCTGTGGAGGGAGGATGGGTTGTGGAAGAGATGAAGAAAACTACTCCACTTGGTTTTAACAACTGGCCCATTAACACAGGATACCACCACCACCACCACCACCCCCACCCCCAGGTTATGAAGGATGGGTCATGCAAGAGATAAAGAATACTGCTCCACCTGGTTTCAACAGATGGTGATAGAATACATCCTTCGGGTATGCATCTTGCATTGCAACCTAAGACAGGAAATTTTCAAAAAGCTCTGGTAGCCAGGTACCCTGAAACTCCAAGTCTGACAAAGAGCTTCCTTCTCACTCCATTTCAAAGACTTGTACAGTTCTTACATCTATAAGTCATAAGCATTTGGCCAGAAATTTCCTTTTCTGTGTACCACAAGGTGGCTGGGATAGCATCATGTTCGAGCAAGAAGAAACTCACAATGAGGCTCACAATACAAATCATGATTTGTATTTCAGAGATGCAGTTCAGTCTCAGCATAATATAAACAGGAGTTTTTTGCTAAGATTTTAAGTAGTTGTCTTTCTACAGATAAATATTTAATTGAAAACAAAGTTTATTGAAAAGTTGCCACAAGTTTTTTTCTGGCTGGTTGACTGAACCCTTATGCATGTAAAAATTGAGAATAACATGTGATATGAAATATAAGTGTCTAACAGTCTTCCTGACAAAACAAACCAACAAACCAAAAACCCTAAAAAATATCCCACCAAATCAACTGTGACCAGTCCTTTGAAAAGGATGGATTTGCTTCTACCTCAGCATGATCCATCAATTTAGAAGTTTTTTGTTAATTTTTTCTGAGTTTTGTGGATAGGTGGCTTCCAAGAGCACTAAAAGAAATGGATTGCTGCTCAGCTGCCTTGCATCCTTTCCTGCCTGCTGGCTGTCAGCACATGCTGACTGATCACAGGTAGACATAGATAAGTGTAATCTATTTTCTGCCTGGTTGAATTCCCCCAAATTCTGCTGGCCAAATAGCAGTGTCTACCTTCTTAGAGGCAGCCTCAGCCTTTGGCTGCTAAAACAGGGTATAGGTGACCTGATGGTCTGATCCAGAGCAGTGCAGGTAACAGGAGGTGCTTAGTTCTTGCATGTTTCCCTCCCGATATGAACTGAAACACTGAATTTATAATCCACCTCATACAGGATTGCTGTGTAGTTGGCAAAGTTATAGTGGTATAGAGGAAAAGGTATTTCCAAGTTCAGAGTTGGTCCTCTGGAGGTGCCTTTCTCTGTTCCAGCTTAAGTGTTTAAAAAATTACTCGAATCTTCAGTTTAGGAAAAGTTAATAGCTTCAAGTAGAAGGTTTATGTTGCTTCGTGCTAGGCAATTCCCTTTAGTCTTTTGAGATGTTTCTGCTTTGGCTCATTCTTACACTGTGCTTTTATAAGATATAAATCAGGACCATTTAGGGGGTATGCCAAAAGCTTGTGTAGCACAAAAACTTGTGCTGTCCTTCCTGTACCTCTTGCATAAATCTAATGACATCTGTAATTTAAACTTTCAGGAATAAAAAAAAAGTACTTAACAGATCCTGACTTTTTGCTGGTTTTAATTTAACATAAGCCTTCTAGTTGGATCTATATGGATCTAATTTCCATGTGAAAGATCAAATAAATAAGTGTCTGTGGGCTTTGTGAATATCTTACCTAAAATAAATAATGAAAACTCATTTCATGTGATCTAGACAAATCATAGTCTCAATCTTCAGTTGAGCCCAACGAGACTGTAAACTTTGGGTATATCTGTTGGGAATGTAAGGACAGATTATGTTAAGTCATGTTGTGAATAAATACTGCAAAGAACAGATTATGAAGAATTTGTGGGCCAGTGAAGCAGAAAAGGTACATATTTCAAAGAGACATAGATATCACTTGTCTGGAAAACAGCATTTAGAATCTAGATCTTTGGGGTTTGCTTATTTCTTTTGTAAACTTATTTAATGCAAACTGTGTGTCTTAGTTTAGAAGACAGGTATCGCTAAGGACAAACAGGACTCTCTTTTGAAATGAAGCCTCTATCCGANGCTTTCTCCTCTCCCCACCTCAGCCACTTCTTTTGTCTCTCTTAACTACCTTCAAGTATCCAGCCATTAGTTACCTGGCAACTTATGGAAAAAAAAAATTCTACAAGAGAACCCAACCTCCAACATTATGTAATGCTGAATCAGACTCAGAGTATGCAGTAATTTCATACCTGTAACAGCTTTTTTTCTTCCTCTTTCAAGGTACAAGTTTTAATAAGGTACAAGTTTTCAGTTTTTCATCCTGTCAGAGGATGTGTGGAGGTCAACAGCAGGATATGTAAGAATGTCAGTTGGTGGTTTGTGAGAAAATCTCCTTCACTCTTACAGGCTTTAAGGATGGTAGCAAGAAGAATTTGCTGATACTTTATTGTCATAGTTTTTATTAAATTCAGTAATTTTTTTCAGTAAATATTCATACGTGGCAAAAAGTGAGAAGGCTTGTATTGAGCAAGATTATTTTGACTGAAGCTCATTTTATAGAGTTTGGTACTCATAAAGTCTTACTTGTCTTAGTCATTCACTTTCTTGGACAAGTGAATAAGCTAATGACACAAAAAGGGTTTTTTTTACTATTTCTGCTAAAGGTAAAAGAACAAGGTAAAAGAAGGCTTGGTGACTCGGCTTGTGCATTTACACAGAGATTTATCTAGTTAGTTCTGATATAAACAGGGATGCACCTGAGCTGGCCAAAACATCAAAAAAGGTAGTACAAGGGGTAATATTACCGTCTCAGTTTAAGACAATTTACAGAGTTGGGTCTCTGAAAGAAGTTGCTTCCCTTTAGTTTTAACTTCTCCCCTTTCCACTAAGAAGGAGAGACAAATATGAAGAGATCTAAGTGAAAAAAAAATAATGGCTTACTTAACGAAAACAGCAGTAATCAAGAAACACGCAGGGAAATGGTTCAACGACCATACACAAATGCGGAGGAGATCCCCCCAACTGTCCTGGGGAATACAGGCAAAATGGTGAAGAATCCCCTCCCTGGGCCACGCAGACGAGAGAATGAAGGAAACAACACTGTGAACAAGCTTCCGTTGTTCCAAAACTCCCTCCTTCCCGCCCCCCTCCGCCAAACGAATAACAACAGGGAACAGGAACAAAAAAAATCTGGAAAAAGTATTTTTGTCCAACAGCAATCAATGCTGCCGTGCTGCGCGCTTCACGCTGCCCACCAGGGGCTCTCCGTGTCACGGTGCGGCTGCTGGCAGCGACTGGAACCCGCTGAATGGCTCTGACCTCCGGCGTGGCGGCTGCAGGGGGCAGCGGGCAAGCCTGTCACCTCCCCGGCAAATGGTCTGCAGCAGCAGCTGAAAGGATTTTGAAATGCTTCAGATCCCGGAAAGAACGGAAGCGAGAACTCCATGTTTCCTTCCCCCATTTTTGAATGCACGAAGCACCCCTCCCCGTTTTGTGAACTGGGGTAAAACACAGTTTCTGTTTCCGACTCCAAGTCTTAGAGAGGCAATAAGCAAACTTGTGAGGGTTGACATAAAGATTTTGAGTCAGCCCTAATGCTAAACTCTGCCTTCTATCTCTGTGACTAGGACAACTATCGATTTAAAACGTTGTGTCGTAACATATTTTACTGAGATTTTTCTCCTCTGTCTCTATCTCCAGACATGTAGAACACATGAACTAGGAATGTGTCTAACCTACACATGAGCTAGGTTGGACACATTCATATCCTGTCCAGTCAAAGCATTTCCAGTACATGATTCATCTGGCTCAATTCAGATACTTTCTTTAGGGTTATTTAACTCCCAAGATGGTTATTTTTCTATTTTGACTATTAATGGGAGTCCAGACATTTAGCTCAGATTTAGGTGTGTTTTTACAGAGAGGCTAATTCAACTTTCTTGTATAATTTCATTAATTCAGAATAATAATTGTGATTTATAATTGTGCATGCAGGTTGGTCAGGACAAAGGAAGCTGTTCTTTCCATAGAAACCACAGCCCATGCGTTGTTCCTCAAGAGAATGAAAATATTTTCCACACAATATTTGCTTTTTTCACGAAGTCTGGCAGAAAAGTATTGGTAAGAAATGGTACCACTTATGGCACCACTTGAACATACAGCATATTTTACAAAACATTTTGCATGGTTTGGCATGAAGATCTGAAGTAGATAGTTCATTATGGAGCATACATAACAATACTGATGATGAGCTGGGAGGACATTTAGTGATTAGAATTGTCTGTTTTTTAAAAGTAAATATAAAGTTTCAGGAAGTGCAGTGGAAAGGGATTTAGCTGACATGGCAGCACATGCTTGGTTACCGGAGCCTTTGGTCCCATGTTCTGTCAAAGGCATATGGGGCCAGTGGATCACTGCACTGTACTTGGTGCCTGACCCACACAAAGTGCTGATGTACAGCTGCAGTCCTGTTCCTTCCAGTCCTGAATGCTTGCCTGGCTCAGCAGCTCTGTGGAGGACTGAATGTTACCTGGCTTGCTTTCATGCAGGCATCTTTATCCAGCTATCTTCAGGTCTTGAAAGATGCTATTTAAATACAGGAGAGTTGTATTATAGCAGTTTACTGTATAACTTAGTTTTCTGGTGTGTTTGCTGTCACGTAATTTATCATTTATCATTGAATTTTTACCTCCTTTGCCTAACAACCTTTTCCATATTTCCTGTAGGACTGTGAAAGACCGGGCAGATCTTGTTTAATTGTACACTGCAACTTAAGCTCATTACCTAAAGCAGAGTCCTGTGATATAAATATCTACGTGCTGCTGAATACTGACATACTGAAGAAGGTATGTGGTCTCCTTGTAGATTGTCTTCAATGTCAATTTAAGTGTGCTTATGTGAACCAATGAACTCAAAACTTGCATTTCTTCCTCTTTACTAATGTGTGAAAAATAATCATGGTATCAAAGAAAACAGATCTACTTATTAACAGTGTGTATGGAGGTGTTAATCCTAATTCTTACCCATTATCCATTAAGATAGAAATAAATTTAGTTCAGAAATTTGTACATTGAAAGATAACAGATGAAACCCCTAAGTGTGTGCATGGTGTTAAAGCTAGAGATTTCTGAAAATCAAATTGATTTTTAGAAGTTTTCATTCTAAAAAATGTAAGCAAATGTAAACTGCGACCAGGTTTATATTATCTTTTTGGGTAAACAGAGATTTGGCAGTATTTTGTCTTTTTTTACTTCAAATTATTATTATTCAAAGAAGATGCATCATGACCACATTTATGACAAGAAACAAATGGTTGCCAGTTAATTTTTGTCTTCTCTGAAGCCACTTAATGAGACAGCAAATCTTTTCAATTTTTTTTTTATTTACTGCATTTTGAGTTATTTTCCTTTACTTACAAAAACACTAACACTAATTCTGGCAAGATGCTGTAAGGGTATGAGGGAATAAGATAATTGGAGGAGAGAGCTGATAACATGAGCCTATTAAAGTAAACCTGTCTTTCATAGTTAGACTAAAACCGTCAGAGAGAGCCCTTATTAGACAACAGTTGCTAAAATAATATCCCTGAGCTTTTCCAATTGAAACCAGTAAGTCTGTTAATGTTTGTTCATATTTGAAAACAGGAAGTACAGGCAAGGCCAGAAGTTTCAGGTACGTGTTACATGCTTATAGAAATGCTGAAATATGTAAACAAGTAACTGAGTGCATGCAAAATATGCTTCTGGGAAATTCAGACTTGGGAATTGCCAGGATTCATCCCATCTGCAGGGTCCCTTCTAAGATTGCTTTTAGCAACACTCCTTTAAAAGACATACAGTGTTTACACATGTTTGAGTATCACCAGTGCATGCCATTTTATACTTATTACCTACACTTCCCAAGGCAAACTGCATACAAGTGACTAATCCATAAATTGAAATGGCATCTTATTGAAATGTGCCTGTTAAAATGCACCTGTCATTTTATTGGAGAAATACCAATATTAATGAGAGCAATTGTACAGTGAATAATTAAGATATTTGCTGTGCACCGATTCAAATAAGAAGTTCTCTCCCTGGGATATATTGTAGTTTATCCTAGTTTCTGTATATAATTTTTCTGTTCACTTGTAAAACAGAATGGAACATTTTTCATGGTTAATACTGAGCCTGCCTGTGTCATTGAAAATGCTCTGTCTTGCTTTTGTGGTAAGTGTGGGAAACATTAACAAACCAAATATAAAGTATGTGTTTAAAGCCTAACATACCTGATTTTGTTATAATCTGAAATAATGTGCTCAGGTATATCTGTCTGTTATGAGCATAAAGTGTATTTTTTCAAAGCAGAGTTGTAACCAGGCTGGTACTTAACTGCCAACCTGGCTTTCACTAAGCATTATTTGGATGTATTTATTACACTGGCAAATGTTTGATGGTTCGTAATCTTTTTTTGGCAGGGAGATTGGTGTTGTTGTTTTTGTTTTTAAGTCCAGTTCTTCTTTTACTTCTCAGGACAGTTCATCAGTCATCCAGTTTGTCACAAGGGCAAGGCTGCACGTGGACCATGAACTCAGAGTTGTGGAGGTGCCTAATGGGAGCCCAGAAGAAAAACCAGTGAGTACACAAACCTGAAGAGAAATGTTTCCTTTTCCCAATGGGCTGGAAATCACTGAGAGCTCTATACAAACTGGAATTTGTGCCTGGGCTAGCCCACAAGAGTGCCCAGACTTTGTCAGACTAGGCTAACAGTACTGGGAACTGTGTTTTTGTGGTTTGGCTCTCTGTGATAACCATGTTAATAGAGTGAATGATGTTACATTAAACCAAAATGATCAGTGTTGTACTTGCTAAAATACCCTTGAGGTATTAATGCAAAAATTAGGTTTAGGGTTAGCATTTGCTTTAATCTGATTTAAATTTCCATTGAAAGCCTGAAAGAGAATTGAAGCTTCAGCAGTGTCTTTTCACATGTGCCAGAATGAAATATTCAGAAGCATTAATGGTATTTTGGGAGCTGTGAAAATGCAAAAAAAATTCTAAACTTTCAGAAATTTATTTAACTTTTTTTTTGTGGTGTGCTAGTAAAAATCAAGTACGAGCTGATACTACATATTGTGTTGATCTCCCTCTTGCTCCTAAGTCCCCTGTTCCTTCTGTGTCTCCTATCTTCTTGGTTCCATTGGTCTTCCTTCTTTTTGTTATCCAAAAGTCTGGCAGTTCACTGCTCCCGCTGTGTCTCAGGGTCCATTACCTGGCTGGCACCACCCAGTTCACAGCCTCTTGTCTCAGACTCCTACAAAGGGCTCAATCTGCATTGAAATCGGCATCTCAATCTGCAGCTTGCAAACCCAGCTACTTGCACCAGATATATCCCTCAACAATCTGTAACTGTAGTCTTGAATTTCTATTTCATTAGACCTGTCAGAAAAAGGAATTATTTTTCTCTTGTTTTATTTTCTTTGTTGGGTTTCTATACCGTTCTATACAATAGGCTTGGAAGTTAAAATGAAAAACATAGCTAGCCTTTGCTGGGAGTGTGCCTTATAAGTGGCCTGCAGTCCTGAGTGTTAACATATTTCTTGGCCTCTCCTTAGTTCTACATCTTGCACAGAACACATCTTGCAATTGTATGGCAAAATTTCATTAATGACTGAAGTAACACCTGACTGTGTTACTGATGCCCCAACTGAAATGGAAGAAGCCAATATCTCTATGACAAATACTTTCAAATGTAAAAGGTTTTAAATATCTAAGAATGATAGGTACACTGTAAAAGGTGTGTTAGATTGCTATTTTTTAATGTTCAAAACTTAGAAATGCTTTTTTCTAGGAATGCAAGCTCTGCTGTTTTTTGTTGTTATCTAATGCTTTGAGAAAAAAAATAAAGGAAAAGAAAATTAGAAAAAATTAAAACACCTGTCCTTTTCCTATTCTCAGAAAGCCTTTCATCAAGCCTTGAGTTGCATTATGAAGCTCACTCTCTGTGTTTTGGGAAGCTATCTTAAACTTCAAACAAGAGCTTGCTTCCAGTTCTTGAGAGGCCCTAGTGTAAATGTTGTAGCCATGTAATATTAATCTGTAGTTTCAAGTCTTTTCTCATATGAGTGCCATTTCCTCTCTGCTTTGTGGTATTTTCATATGAAAGCTTCTACATTGTATGTTTTGCAGAGGGTCATGTTCAGGCAAAATTTTAAGATTTGGCTTGGCTCAAGGTATTTAATTTTTCTCTGTTCTCTTCTTGTGGAATGCAGAAGGGAAGAGTAGTTGTTGCAAGCCACAACTATTTAGCTAGAAATACAGAGTGGAGAAAGAAAATGTCATCATTCAAACTCCTCTCTTCCTTTTTAAAGCTCATCCTGTACTCTTCATTGACCAGAGGCTGCTGTACAGTATCCATTTGAATAACAGCTCCTTCTGTACAGTTGTGCATGGACTCCCTATGAGACTGTTTATGACAGTGTTCCCTAACACTTCTTAGACACTTTATCATGTTAAGGTTGAAAAGGCTTTTTTGTTTTCTCTGGCTAAATGTGGGCTTATTATCACATTTAAATGATTCTTTAGGAGCAGGTGCCATTATTTCAATTGGCACTTCTACATTAGAGTGTGCAGTATTAGAATGCAAACTCTCTGTAAAGAAGATAAATGGAGACAGAAGACAAATGGAAAAGGAAGGTTGATATTTTTTATAATAGTAAAAGTAATACCAGTGGATCACCCATATAAACACCAACTCTCTCAGAAACTTCAAAAGACAATTTGTAAGGGAGACGAAAAAGTGTATGTGAGTATCTTTAAGTTGGATAGCAGGCTGTCTTTGAAATTAACCTATTTTTGTACAATTATCAGAAGTAATTTCTCTGGATTTGGAGATGATTTTATGTGATTTTTAATGATATATTTTTTGTTCTGGTTACAATAGGATGCTTGAGCTCTTATATTAGACAAATCACATGAAGAAGGTGATCAGAGTTTGGATTTGGCTCTGTGGTGACAGTGGTATTAACATACGTATATATTGTCTTAAATTGGTATCATATTTTCAGGAAGCATACTTCATTTTCTTCGTCATATGAGTTTCCATGAAGGTTTGGCTGTCTTCTTCTCGATTTGTGAGCAAAACGAACAATAAACTCCAAGAGAACACAGTAGTCAAATACCAGATCAAAGACTCCGCATTTTCTGCCCACTGCTTGTGTGCAGGAAGAGGAGGAGCGCTCTTAAGAAGCAAAATTACTGCCCTTGTAAGTGTGGAAGGCAGAATTAACTAGATTTTACTACAACAAAATTATCCAAATGCCTCTGAGTCTTCCTGTATTGAAAGTGAGGGAATGCAAAGCTGACTGCATGAGAAGGCAACCCCAGATAAAACGTATGCAGATCCTGCAACACACTGACCTGTAAAGCTTAAGGCTGCTGTCTGATGCTATCCACTAAGTACAGATATGCTCCATCAAGCCTTTGAACCTTTCCTGCCTTCTGGATAGAGTTCACTGTTCTTTTATTTTCAGCTCAGTCACTCTGGGTTTAATGCATATCCCAGGTAACCCAAAATGTTACTTTATCCCCTATCTATCTATGCCCCAAATAGTTACTGTCTCCTTAAGACCCCTGCAACCAGAAACCAGAAGGGGGAGGTGACGCCCAGGGCTTTTTAAAAGTTGGGACAGCCATGGATATCTTTCTCTCCCTGTTTGTTTTTTGACTCTTGGCCTTTTCTGGCCTCTACTTGCAACAGTAGCAAGTGGAGAATCTGCATTTTGCATTGGAAACCGTTCCAGAGTGAATTTTGCAACACCTATGGATAGCACTAAGACTGAACTGGTCTGGTGCCTGGCTACTGTGCATCAGTGCTGAAAGTCTGTACTTTCCTTCCCTCCTCTTCCATCGGAGTGTAGGGACCCAACACCAAAACTGACAGAGTCCAGCAGGTGTCAGGAGGTGGCAGCAAGCTGATCCCACTGGTCTCACACATGCTGCAATTCCTATCTGCCACTAGAACTGCTTTGTAAACTCCTACCTTCATGGGAGAGCTTGCTGCTGTTTTCCCTTTGTCTTTAGAATCACATATTCAGATGTGGCAGCCAGCATCTTAGGATGGGTCACACTGCAAATTTCAAGTTTCTCTTTGTCTGTAAGATTTAGCAATTTTGTATCTAGTGATGGTTTACTGTTATTTTTTTGCCTGTTGCTGTTTTGCTTGCTAGGAAACTGGTATTTGTTCACTTACATCTACTAGTATTCCATTTCTCCTTATTGTTGGAAAGGGATTGGTTAAAACTAGGGGAAGAACTCATTGTAGAGTGTTCCCATTAAATTGTCTTAAATCAAGACAATGCAACCCAGGCAAGTGATTGCCGTCCATGAATTTTTTCTGCTCAGAATTTATGTATGTTTATGTTTGCAATGATAAAACAATATATTTTTGGGAAAACCATTGTCAAAAGAAACTTACAAAAAGTAAGTTTATGATTGCGAAGACTTGGAAGGTGTCTTTATATGCATAATCTCAATTCAAAGAGATTTAAATATATATTCATGAACCTAAGCTTTAGCTGCCTGCCTGCAGCATGGAGGACTCCAGACTTTGGCCTGTTCTCCATGTCTGTGTTGAAAGGAGCAGCCTGTGGTACTGGACAGTGTTCATGATGTTCCAGCTGTTTTTTTTAATGCATGTGGGAGTACCTCTTCCACTCAGCAATCCACCACCAACCTTTCAATTTTTAGAAACACTCAGCATTTTAAGGCACCAGTTCTCCAGCTTACCTTTCTGATGCCTGGCTGAAACTTTCTCCAGCAGCTTTGCAGCCTCCTTGCCAGCAAACTATTTGCTGCTTTATTGTTTTTGTCATGTTGAGTTATTAATTTTATTGTCTTACCTTTTCATTTGCTACTATAACTTTCCTTTTATAGATTTTATCTTTACACTGCAGTCTGTCAGGCAGAAACATACACTTGAGTAAAGGAATAGAATACACAATAACAATAAAATACAGGTAATTTCCCAAGGATAGAGACAAGCAGGTTGCAAGGAAACCTCAGGTTTGCATTTTTAAAGAAAATACTGCTTTTCTTAGTATATGTAAATACATAAATATGTAAAAGGGATGTATATACATATATGTATAGACATAAAGGAGAATAGGGTCTTTACTGGTGAAGTCCCCCCAGGCATAAAAGTACATGAATGGAAAAGTCAACCAGCAATGTAATGTAGTTTGAAAAAACAGAAATAATCTAAGTGGTAATACAGAAATAGAATAGGATTTTTTTATAAGTCTGTGCCTTCCATGATGCTGTGGCTCATGATATAAGTGCATAAAATTCATTTAATATACATAAGCAAAAAGAGAAGGAAATTTTTCAATTTGTATTTTAAGTCAGCTTTTGCTGAAGTATGTTTTTTTTTTTTCTGAGTACCAGTGAAGTAGCCCATACCTCTTCTGCAAAGGGCTTTGAAAGAGTATGAACTTTAATTACTTTCAAAAATTCCTACTCGGTTAACGTCTTGCTTACATGCTTTACTAAAATAAGGTGTTTTTTAAAACTTCTTAAAAACAAAAATTCTCTTTCTTCATAATTTGATAACCAAGATACAGCTGTCATGATATAGCAAGTGTTTGGCACAGGTAGAAGATGAACTGGTAGAGGCTCATGTATATCTGGGTTCAACATTGCAAAAATCTGTGTAAAACTTGACTGAGGTGTGAGCTAGATAAAGCTAAATGGCAATCTGCATTGCCTCCTGGGCTTCCCCACTTTCAAATCCTGCATGTATAGTGCAAAATGCAAAAGATAAAGATGAAACTAAAAATCCTCATATGTCATCAAGACAGCAATATTTTTCACAGTTTTCACCTGGCATTTTATCAGCATGAAAACAAACATGTAATCCTCTCTGTATTTTGTAACCATTACATGTGCTTTCTGTGAACCAGCTGCTGCCCCTTCTGCCCTCTTTGGGATATTTTGCCAACCCCATATCCCTTATCTTTGGCATCAGTTACTCTTACCACTTTTATCTTGTCTATAGGGCAGAGCTGTGTTGCGTGTGCTGAGCTGGAGGCTGCCTTGTGCTCCCAACCACTTAGCCACCCTGTAGAGGCTGTGCTGCTGGGGTGGAAAGGACAGGAAATGCAAAGTTTGCCCAAGAACAGCTTTCAGAGACTGACTGTACAATGGCCAGTGGGTCAAGCAGCAGGTAGCAGATGGTGTGCTTCTCTTTAGCACCAATTACTGTCTGCCTCCAACCTTTGCTAGCGTTCAGGAACACATAATCACAGGTGGATTATATGCAGGTGCTTTTATTAAGAGCAGTTGGGAACCAGGGGTATAGCTACCCAAATCTGGCTCCCTCCATCTGTTCAGAATGCACATATTTATACTATTTCAGTTATGTTTTTATAACTACATATTTGTTTAAGCAACAATTACTGTAATAACTGTACTTATATTGTCCCATTGTACGAGTATGGTCTTATCTACAGGTACTCTAATCATTGATTCTCATGATCCCCAAAGCAACACTTATTTCACCCTCAAACAATACATACATCATTTGTGTTTCTTATCAATATGCTTAACTATAATCTTTGCAGGTGCAGTTTTGCATGGTCTACTAAAACAAAGCAGAGCATTCCTTTCCCATGATTTTTAGAAACATTTTAAACCTATACTAACACCTTCTCCCCTGGGATGGCTTGCTTCCCTGGCATCCTGCCACTGCCTGTATTGCCTTCTTTCTGATTCTCCAGATACACTATATGCACTGTCTGCTCAGTCTGATTTGATTTGGGTTTGGCTTGGGTTTTTTGTTGGTGGTGCCTTCTTCACCAAAACTCATTGCAGTTGCTGTGTATTAATGCAGATTATTACATTATTATTAATTACAGATTTTGAGGACTTAAGATGGCTAGGGACATTAACATGCACATCATCCCTGCTCCTCTTCAAACTACAAAGCCATGAATGTTTTTTTATGCATGTGTATTGATTCCAGACTGCTAGAGGAAATCAGATAGAAAAGAAGCTGTTGCTCTATCCTGTTAGTTCAAGCTGTGACTGCAAAAGCTACAGCCAATGTCTTCTAGCCAGTGTGCTTCAGACCTGAAATGTGAAGCTCTTGCTATAGAGATTCTATATGATTTCATCTCTGCAGCTTTTTCTGGCTCTGTCTTTTGGCAGAATGAAGTGCATATAGGTCTGTTGTGCTGGAGGTTGTGATATGTTAACATTTGCTCACTGAGTAGTGAAAAGATAGCACCAGAGACTGCGTGAAAGGTCTCTTCAAAAAAGTTGGCAATACTTAAAATGTAAGGAGTTTGGAGTTTTCAGAATCAGAAAGGAAACTAAAATTAATGTCCTGTTATCTCAGAAGTAGTCGTAAGATCTGTGTCTGTAAGATGGATGCTAACTTTAGCATCTTTGAAAACTGGACTTCCACATCAGATCATCTTTCCAAGCTGCTTAGAAATACAAGTGTCTTGGCTAAGGAAAGCAGGAGCCTCCCCTGGAATGGAAAATATGATCCCCTTCCCTCCAAATTTTTGTAACTTTGAAATTAAGGGGCTTTCAGGCAAAGATATGAGAAAAGGAATAACAGGTATTTATTAATGTGCATATATATAACAAGGCAAACAAACAACAACAATGGTAGCAACAACAAACAAGAACAGAAAACCAAATAAAAGTCTCTCTTTAGGCACTTTCCCCTTCGGTGCAGTTCCGGTCACAGCCGGCAGGGGCGCTGGTGGCTCCCGGCCAGGCAGGGCGGGTGCGATGATTCCCCGCGGCTGCAGGGGGCGCTGTGGCGCCAGTGTCGGCCGTCCCCCTCCATGTGGTAATGGTGGACATGGCCAGCAGGAAGGGATGGAGAAGGGCTTCCCTTACAAACTCTGGATAGCAAAAGGAGCTGTAGCAGGAACCTCAGAGTAGCAAACTGGAAAGGCAGGGATAAGCAAAGTCCCGGAGTGATCGATGAGATGTATCAGAAGCTCGGCAGCTGTAGCTGGAACTGCGGGATGTCCTTGCAGGGCAGGGGGTGCAGTCACAGTGTAGCAAAGAAACCTCAAGAGCAATGGCAAAAAACCATGGGGGCTGGGCAGTGGCCATCTGGATCCTGAATGGGGCCAGGAGAGAGAGGCTCCCTTGGAGGGAGAGTAGGCTCGGGGATCCTGGTGTTTCCCCTGAGGCACCTGAGTGGATGGTGAAAGTCTTTTTTCAGTGAGGTAGGGCCTTAATAAGGTCCCAGTTCAGTGGTTGCTCTCATGAGCAGAGGCTCACCCCACCACAGAAGAAGCAGGACCGAGCTGGGCTCCAGAGGTGGCAGTCAATTCCCTCCCCCAAGCAGCAGCTCAGCAGTCTGAGAGAGAGAGGGAGAGAGAGAGAGAGGGAGAGAGAGAGAGTAGCCAGCTGGACAGAGAGAGTAGCCAGCTGGACCCCTCCCCAAGCTGTGGCCACTTCTTTTGTCTCTCTTAAGTACTCCATCCTTATTTTCTCCAAGCAACATCTATGAGGAAAAATTCTTTGAAAGTCTTAAACCCCAACAACAAGGAAGGCGGATCCGTGTTTGTTCTCTATTTGGTATTTCCCTTACACTGGCTGTGAGGGACAATCTGCTGCTCTCTGTTCAGCAAAATATCTTTAGAAGTCTGACAAAGGCTTTGTGTTGTTATCTGAAATGCTAAAATTATTTTTTCTTGGTTGAAGAACTGGTCCATGTTTGAATTTTGAATATTGTGATACTGGTTATGGGAATATGTTTGGATAATGCTAAATATGTAGAGCTTAGTTCATGTCTATTTGCTGTGTTTTCAAGTCTTGTTATCATGACACCAAAGCAAGGCCACACATGGTCATCTTTGAAAGATTATGGTGATCAGGAGAGGTGCCTGAGAAATATCAAAGTGGTCTTCAAGAAGAGCAAGGAGGACCCAGGGAACTACCAGCCAAGCAGCCTAACTCAATCCCTGGAAAGGGAAAGGTGTCTTTTTCTGGAGGCCATCTCTATCCACATGGATGACAAGAAGGGGATCAGGAGTAGTCAGCATGGATTCACTAAAGGTAAACCATGCTTAACCAACCTGACCGCCTTCCATGATGGGACAATGTCCTGGTTTAGGGCAAATTTGGGAAGAAACCTCCAAATGGAGTCCCTCTAGAAAGCAAATTCAAATGGTCCCTCCCCCAGCCAGTTTGGGAAGATTTCCCTGGAGAAAAGTGGAACAAAATTGTTTATTCAACAGGCAAAGCACTCCCCAGCACAACAAATGAGCAATACTAAACAACAAAACCTCTTGCCACTCTGAAGAGATGTCAAAATCAGAAAGTCTCTTTCATGGGGTGCAGCTTGGCTAACTCAGTCTGTGTCAGTCCCTGGCAATGGGAAATGCCGGGCACAGGCCAGGCCTGGGGGACACAGGTGTGAGCTCCCAGTGCTCTTCTGGGTGTTAGTCCAGAGCAGGTTTGAACAGTTCCATGAAAAAGGGGAAAAACCTTCATAGTCTGGAGAACTTCTCTGCTTCAGCTAGCCAAAAACTAACAAAGAGCAAAGGAGAGCTCTCTCCTGCCATCCACACTGTGGACAACACAGGCTGTGTGTGAAGGAAAGCTGAAAACTCTTATCTTTATGTTTTGAAAACAACTGCCTCAGACATTCTACAGCTTCTCCTTCTCTCCCCTTCACTCTCAGATCCAGTTTTAAAGGTGCAAAACTTATTTCTAAACTAAACAGACAAATGGGGGTGCAATTCAGCATCAACTCAGGACAGACAACTACCTGGATGGATGAGGGGAGAGCAGTGTGTATTGTCTACCTCTATTGCAACAAGGCTTTTGACTCTGCTTCTCATAATATCTTCATATGCAAAGTCAGGAAGTGTGGACTGGATTAATGGCCAGTGAGGTGTATTGAGAACTGGTTGAACGCAGATACCAGAGTTATAGTGGCACAATGTCTAATTGGAGGCCTGTCACTAGTGGTGGATGCCAAGGTTCAGTAACTGGGCCCAGTATTGTTTCTCTTGTTCATTAGTGACTTGGGGAAAGGGGCAGTACGAAAAATTAAGTTCATGCTTCAGAATATTTTTTTTAAGTTTAATAAGGTCTAAAAGAAGAGACAAAATAATATCCAGCACTCAGATGTCTTTGACGATTAGCCAGAGAGCACACCCGTAGACTAAGACAACTGTTGTCTTCATACTGTTACATTACTGAGGTACATGCATAGTCATGTTCTTCACACATTCAAACATCCTTGTGAACTTTCGATGTTCCAGGAGCTCTCTTGTTTGGTTTTAACCTCTGACTTTTCTGCAGGACGTTCTATAGATTAGGTCAATATTTTATTTCTTCCTGTTTCCATCCTGTTCTTTCACACTTCCTGAGTGAGGAGTTGATAAATCCTTCCTGGATGCTTATGCTCTGGTTTCCTTCACTGTTGTCACATGGAGAGGTCAGTCTGCATATGTAAGAAAAATAATTGCTTTACATCATTCTCTAAGCTGGTTACATAGAGGTATTTTTAGTCTTTATTTTAATAATTTGCTAGAGCCTACGATACATTTATTAACTACCATTCATATAAACTATACAGTGTATGCATAAACTGACAGATTATAATATACAAAAGCAGTTAAAAGTAAGTATTAATCATGCCATATCAAAATCCTTGTGATACAAAAAGCTAATCTATGAATGCAAAAGTCAATATTACACTGTCATCTGTAACAGGCAGCAAGTTCCCTGACAACCCAAAACTGGGAGTAGTGGGTGAGACCTCAGAGGGCTGTGAAGCCCTTTAAAAGTATCTCAGGATTTTGGAGAGATGGGCAGAAAAGAAAGGTCTGAAGTTCAACAAAGGCAATTGCAGTGTCCTACAGCTGGGAAAGAATAACCCCCTATACCGGTATAGGCTGGGGGATAGATTACTGGAAAGGAGAAGGACCTGTGGGTCCTGGTGGACAACAAGCTGTCCATGAGGCAGCAGTGAGCCCTTGTGGCCAAGAAGGCCAGTGGTATCCTCAGGTGCGTTAGGAAGAGCATTGCCAGTGGGTCAATGGAGGTGATCCTGCTCCTCTACTCAGCCCCTGTGAAGCCACATCTGGAGCACTGTGTCCATTTCTGGGCTCCTCAGGACAAGAGTGATGTGGAGCTCCTGGAGCAGTGGAGGGCAACAGAGTTGATTATGGGAATGGAACATCTTTCCTACAAGGAAAGGCAATAGAAAGGCCTGTTCAGTCTCAAGAAGAGATGACTGAGGGGTGGCCTCATCAACATATATAAATATCTGAAGGAAGGGTGTCAAGAGGATGGAACAAGAGTCTTATTGGTGCTGCCAAGAATTAGCACAAAAGGCAACAGGAAGAGTCTGAAGCACAGGAAGTTCCCACTGAATATGAGGAAGAAGTTCTTTACTGTGCAGGTGACTGAGCGATGGAACTGATTGACCAGAGAGGTTGTGTAGTCTCCCTCACTGGAGATATTCCAGAACCATCTGGATGCAATTCTGTCAATGTGCTCTGGAATGACCCTGCTTGGCAAGGAGATTGGACCAGATGACCCGCTGTGGTCCCTTTCAATCTTACCCATTTTGTGATTCTGCAAAATACCTGATAACATCTTGTTGATAGAAAAAAGCAGTATATATAAATGACCTATATTCAAATTCTTCCCCAGAAAAGCTTCTATCTTAATCAGCATTAAATTAACCTGTGAAACTGAAATGAAGGATGTCTGAGTACTTTATTGGAACACTGTGACAAAATATAGTTACCTCCTTTCTGTCATCTATGCCTGTAATTTTCATGGCTGTTTGCTAAGTCTATATGTGCTTATGGAAACAGACAAATGTTTGTTAGTGGGATCTTGAAAGGCTGTCTTTGTCCCATCTCCCACTCAAAGAAGAGCTGTTGCCTGCACTCACTCAGGATCTCCATTACTTTCTCTGAGTCTTGGAAATCTGCATGGCTGCAGAACCTAGGGCATCTCTGGTCCCTGTACCAGTGCTGCCATCTCATTCCTTTTGCAGCCTTTTCTTAATGCCCACCTTCAAGATTCATAGAAATTGCATGGTACTGCATTGCCTTTTCTGTCTAATAAATGAAGCTGTTTGAACAGGGTTAGCAGTGAGTGAATGCATTTTAGCCATCTTTCATTGACCTTTTATCTTGGGATTGCGTAATTCTATATTACTATAACTCCTGGATTTTCACCTACTTTTAACAGTTAATTTTTTAAAAAAACTAATTTAACAGTTCATATCTATGAGATGGTTTTGGCATTTTTAAGTAAAGATGGTGAAGTGGTTCATGAAGGAGGGAGGAAAACTAGCTATTTTGTCTTGCAAAACAAAACCAGACAAAACAAATGAATTACCTTTAAACCCCTCCCTTCTGCCTCTCTGCATTTGCAAAATTAAACATATAATTAAATTGCAAAATTTAACATAGAAATAGCCCTCACTGAGGAGAGATGCTCTTGAGTTTTGCACTGAGGAACTAGTTTTGATTGAAATAAGAGACTGAAAATTCACATAGTGTATATGAATAATGTAATTTGCTCCCATTGTCTTCTTGACAATGATGGGATGATCGTGGGAAGGCTCTTTGTTGTCTGTATTTTTCTGCCATACATGCTAGAGAAAAAGAGAGAACAGCTCCCAGCATTTCCAGAAGAACCCATCACTGCATGTGTCCTTTCCTCTCACACAATGTGTAAAAAGCACAGCAGGGATGATTTATTCAGTAGTGCTGTATGAGTTGTCCAGTTTTTTTTGGGGGGGGAGGTAGTTAAGAAGCAGTCTTGGTTTAAAAGACAAATATCTGCCAAGGAAGGTGGAAACCTTACTGGAATGCAAAGATGACCCCTCCCTCCAAATTATTACGACTTCAAAAATTTCAGGGTGTCCAGGCAAGAGAATGGGAAAAGGTATAACAGTTCTTTACTAGAATATATATATGTAACAAGATAGAACAAATAGCAACAACAATGATTAGAAAAAAACCCAAAACAATAACAGACTTTTCCCACTCGTTAAGCTATTTCCCTTTTGGTGTAGCTACAACCACAAGAGGAGCTGATGGTGACTCAGGTGAGGCAGAGAAGGTGCAGTCGCTATGGCTTCAGGGAGCACTCTGAAGTGTGGGACCTCTCTGGTGGTGATACTAGCAGCTCAGGTGAGAGAGGGGGAAAGGAAAAGGAAAATTACTCTCCCAGCTACCCATGTGAGTGGTGATCGGTCTTTGGCACTGCTAATTGGAGCCGGTACCCATTGTGAAGGAAAGCAGGGCTTTTTTGTGATGTTGCATTACCGTATTGTAATAAATGTATTAAAATTCATGCTTTTATAAATACAATAAAAACACAATGGAGGATATGTTACAAAAATGCACTTAGGCTGTTATAAGCCTTGCACAGGGATTGGGAAACTGGTTAACTCATTTACTTATAGCATACACAGGAATTAATTTTAAATTAGCGACTCAAGAAGGCGTCTCCTCGAAATTTCTCAAGCCATCATCGGCCCATAATGGCCACTGATAACAAGAGTAACTCAATTCATGTAACCTACCCTGCATGTAAATCTCCTATTCCTGTAACTTGTCTTTCACATGTATCAGTTCCTGGGTAAGGTATTTTTCATTTCGAGATAGTCTTATCCAAACTGGAGACAGGATTCCTACAACTCTGGACAGAGAAGTCTGGACTACATGAATATTCGGATCCCCCCCCCCCCCCCCCCC